>BMAU01000203.1:0-596897 GCA_019973935.1 Trichonephila clavipes | reverse complement strand
CATTACACTCATTTTCGCTATTTCTCTAAAAGAAAATGTTTCTAGAGAGTCGTATGTAAATGAAAAAGAATGAAAAAAAACTTGTTCAAAGTTCCTTCAAGTCGACTAATAGGTCAGTTTTTGCACTTGGAAAAGTGAATGAAAACAAAATCAGCTATCCGTTCTTTTTAAAACATGATATATAAAATAGGGCTGCATTTCTATTTACATTGAAAGAGAAGTCTTGCATATATTTGGCACAATATATGCTGCATGTCGACGGTTTAAATATTCACTTTAGTAAGTGCAAAACAAAAAAGTCGTTAATATTCACGCTGCTTATTTATGAAATACCATCTTAACAAGGGGATAAAACTCTCGCCAACTACCCCGATTTTATAAATTGTATTATACAGTGGGTGATCGGTTAACGAACATAATCCGTTCCAAGACTATATTCGTTATCTGAATTGTTCGTTAACCGATCATCGATTCCCCATAGACTTCTATGTGAAATCGATTAATTCGTTCTGGAGATCTCGAAAATTAACCTTAAAAATGGATAATTTCTTAAAGGGGTTTAAAAATGAATGATATTTATATATCTTAAGATTCCAATAGTGGCCTTCTTTGGCTTTTAAGCTTATGGGGTGTTGAAGAACATGTCCGATAAAACGATTACTTTTCTATCTTTTTCAGAATTTTCCGGAAGTAATTGGTAGCATTATTGTTGTAAAGGATCCCCTTATACCTACTGACATCAGCTTTGCATGGGTTATTCTAAGACCATAGATCGAGCAGCATCCCACTTTTAAAAGATCTTCAATGGCAGATGTCGGTATTGGTCCGCTATCGTCTTCCTCTTGTTCAGAAGGGAGACCGTGATTGTGTTTCTTGGTGTTCTTCATTCAAAATTTCTGGAGTTTTCCTGTCGTCAGTTCCTCTTCATGTCTCATTATGAGTTCTTTTCTATGTCATTCTCGTTCACCTCCACCTCCAGATCTCTACCAGTTGTCAAAATTTCATCCATAATTTCAGGGTGGGTGTATCCCCCTGATCACCTCCGAATATTTATTCGTTGTCCAAACACAAAAATCTTTTCTTGAAAGTGTTCGTTTATCCCGAACACAAAGCCTTTTTCCTGAGGCGTTTGTTAACCGATTTGTTCGTTAACCGATCACCCACTGAATACTTCCTTTCCAGAATTGCTAAGTCACTTTATAGATTGTTGGAGAGCAAGCTGGTGTGGAAAGTTCATGCAACAATCATAACAATTAATGAGCTGGAATTGTAATCTTGTTTGGACTATCTTATTTGAGAAATGATTAACTGTTTAAGTCTCGAATATGTACGTTGGGAAATTAAATGTGACACATAAAACCCAATAAACAAATACTTTTTTCAATGAATGGAACAAGTTATGTATTTAACACATTTTTTCAATAGGCTTATATATTCAAAAATAAAATTAGAAAATATTTTTATTTTTGTTCCAGTAAAAAATTAAAAATTATTTTAAAGATTCTCGCCCGCGATTGTTCCGGCGTGTAAAGAAGTGGCATCTAATCACAAAATGACACCTAACGTCAAAATTTCAAATAGTTTTATACTGCATATAGAAATGACAGAAGAAAATAAATAATAAATATAGAAAAATACAAAAAAAAAGCGAAGACTATAGTCAATTGTTTATCTATCAAAAACAAAAAAAAAATTTCACGTGTTATAGTTTTCAGAAAAAGTGTAACAAAAACTTACATTCGCATTTATAATATTAGTAGAGAACGTGAAAATGATTTTCTTAATAAAAAAGTATCCTATGTGTTAATTTTAATACCTCCAAGAATATGTATGTGTACAAAGTTTCATGATGATTGTTAAGTAGTTTTCGCATGAAAGTAACAAACAAAATTTTTATATTCGCATTTATAATATTAGTAGGATATGTTCCTTAAAAATACAAAAGAAATTGTGCGTATGAGTAAACACGCGGTAGCAAACTTTGGCTTATATGTATTGAATTATATAATTGAGTTTTATTTTAAAAGTTATTTTATATATAATTAACAATTTATTAGTATCACACATTTCAAACTGTATTTAAAAATAATTAGATTGAAAAGGCATAAGCATAAAACAAATTTTCATTTTCAATGCATAATACTTAAAGTTTTTATTGTGCAATATTTAAAGAAAAGTATCATTATTATTAGTCTATTTCCATTATGTTTTTTATGTGTATTTCGAAGCACATACTTTGTTATCAAAGGCTTGTGGTAACTAAAATAAGAAATTTAGGTTTTGCACTCAATATCTCTTTAAGAATCTCGAAAACGCGCATTTTAGGTGTGGGAATATTTAAAAAAACGGGTTTATCAATGCCCACATCCAATCTGTCGGAATTGAAAGATGCGATCCGCCGAGAGCTATCATGTATACAGCTGGGCATTCTGAATCTGCCGTTGCTGGAAATGTCATACGCCCGTACATGTGTTATGCCCTCTGGTGGTGGACATGGGGAGCACATCCTGCTGTAATAAATGGTTTGCACATAGATTTGTGCTACTTATATGTCTTTTTTTCAATTTATGTACGAATTGCGTTCTTATCGGTTGTTTTGTGAACTATTTTTATTTTTATTCTGACTTTAAAAAAAAATTCTAGCGACTTATCGATGCTAAAC
Source organism: Trichonephila clavipes (assembly GCA_019973935.1). Taxonomy (NCBI): domain Eukaryota; kingdom Metazoa; phylum Arthropoda; class Arachnida; order Araneae; family Nephilidae; genus Trichonephila; species Trichonephila clavipes. The sequence continues at coordinate 594,235 of BMAU01000203.1, read as the reverse complement.
CTGCAAACCGTTTTATATTTTTGCTTAACTTTCCTGGTTTTATAAATTTGTAAAAGTTTTTACGATCCTTTTGTCCTCCGTGTTTTTAACTTCATTATGTGCTTATCGCCTCAAAAGAGAACTTGGGTGAACTCAAAATTAAAGACCAAGCCTCATATGTTAAAACATTATTGCCTGTGTTCATGTAGTGAAGAAGCGGACGAATACGCAGGGTAAACTTATTTGTAGGCATATACTCTAGAAGATCTGGGATACAAAAACATATTTTATTAAAGTCTATTCACATTCAAAATCACGTTTATTAAAAGCAGGAATAAAAATGATCTGCATTATAGTAAAAAACTCTTTAGTTTTATTTAACAATATTTCATCCCATTCAGAATCGTTACTATTCAAACAATACAGACAAACAGCCAGTGAATGGGTATACAAAAATATATCAGAGTATGGGTATGTTAGGGTTTCTTTTATTTATTCTAAAATAGAAAAAGATATTTTCGAAATAAAAATGAACAAAAAGGGATGATATCTATTTTTAAAAATAATGGGATCAGGGCATTTAATTTCATTTGAGTATTATTTAAAGCATTTAAGAATTCAGAATTATCCTTTGAAGTTCTAAAAGCTTCAATCTCCACAAAAATAATTTTTTTACCAAAATATTTATAAATACAATAAGGTATTCTAATATTTACTTTTAGCTTTTGATATAGTAAATACGTAGTATGGAACAATGGCTCCCTCGAGGTTTATACTCTAAATAGGGTTTTTCCATCCATTCAGCCAAATTGGCACTTTAAGGTTAGAACAACACACCAATCAGTGACTGCCAGTACTAATTTTGCATATAAAATAGTGAGTGACACAGAATATACAGAATTGTAGATACTGGCAAATATTGATACCTTTATTTGAACTATTTTCGTGTATCTATTTCAGAGTTAGTGGTCATCGGAGGATATGTTCCTGGCAAGTTTCAGAGATTACACCTCATTTCAGACAAGAAACTATTATTCTTTACCCTTTAGTTTGTCTGGTCCGCATATCGCGCACAATATTTCCAATGTTTGAATGTATAAAAGGTGAATTATAGCAAATACCATTTGTAATGATTTCCTCAACTGATTTAATGCTTCTTCATCTATTCTATGTTCAGTTCTACCCGAAAGCCACAATGATCCCCGAGATCTCCACCTCAACTAACATGAGAAAGTGAGTACCGCGACAAAGTGTTGTTGACAATCTACTATTTTGAGTTCCATCGAGATATTTTTATACTCTTTGGTTAGCACAATGTCTTGTAAAATAAATAGTTTTCTAAATGAAAATGCACCTTTTACATTTAGAAAATAACATCTGTAATGTAGGGAAGGGAACAACAATGATCAACTGATCAATGTTAAAATTAAAAATTTAATCAAGAACTTACTTTAAATTTTTATAATTAAAAAAGTAAAAAATACACAGAATTTCACGCAGCAATAAACATTTTAATGCCATTTAGAAATTGTGTTTAAGTGAAATACATTTCAATATAAGTATGGTTGCAGAAACAAAGTATAATAATAATTAAAACTCAGAATATGTAACGATTGCAGATAATTTTAATAGACCTAGACTTCGAAAATTTGTGTAAAAAATGCTGGCATGTATACCAGTTGCTAAATGTAGTGCAAGACACTAATCACAAATTAAAATTATAATGAGTAGATTGTATTAAAAATTGCATTAGAATTTTTAACAATAAATACAATAACCTTTTTCAATTGTCTTTACATTAAGTGCCTATAACATGGTGATCAACTTTTAAATGTTATTTTTTGAGATATATTCTAGTATGTGTATGGAATGGGGTTCCACGAAGCAACTCTCTCTATTTCTAAGGATTCCATGAAAGCACCTTCAATTTCTAGGGGTCCCGCGAGTTGAAAAGTTTCAAGACCACTGCCCTTACACTATAAGAGAAAATGTTTATTCGAAAATTTAACCTTGAAATGTATTTCTGTAAAATATAATTAAAATTGTGGAATGAAATTTAGATGTAAACATTTATATACTAGATTATGTATCAGTACAAAGGTTGCAAATTTTCAAGATAGATAGGGTGCGCCTTGGCGATAGGAAATCAGTTAGGAATGCTTGGTCGGAAACGCTTTCCTGAAGTGATAGTGACGACAAAACACAAGAAAGACAGGTCATGAATAAGAGGTTGTTGTAGGTTTTCCTCTGGATGTAGGGAAGCTTACACCAGATCAAAAAGACCTCGTCGCACGAGTAGTTCGAAAATCCTTCTCTTGCTCAGCCACCAGATACCTACAGGAGATACCAGACTGGCAAGAAGATGAGAAGGCTGACAGGGAGGACAGGAACACGGAGGGAAAATCGTTTCAAGATTTTTGAACTTCATAGGAATCAAATGTCAAATCTTAAACCTCACAAAGGCTGATTGTACAACTGTTGACCACTACAAGACTCAAATAGTCCTGGATGATTAGCAGCCTACCATTATGATCTGAGGGAAGCGCCACGTAGAGAGTGGTTTACTTTTATGGAGTGAGTGCATTTCTGAAGGTGTGTTAGATCTGCAGAGTTTGTGATCGGAAGATCACATCCATCTTTTGCAGTCTCGTTACCGAACATTCTAACGTGGGAATGAATCCACTGGATGCATACCGATTTTCTAGAACCAAGTCTAGAGAGAAGTGTTAGAATATCTTGTGGTTTTTTTATCATAAATTTTTTCGGCCAGTTCTTTAGATATTGTATTGCACTTCTAATGTCAATCAATATCTAAATATTTGTGCATTTATTGGTAGTAACAGCATACGGGACCAGAGCCTTACCAATAGCTATTATTTCTGACCTAAAGAGAAAACCAGTCAGGGTTTAGGGTACTAAATTTACTATCCTCTCATAGTTGTTGATGAAGACACCACCTCTGATCTACCATCTTCAAATTTGCTTCCATCCGTATAGATAACTTAAGTCTCAGGAGGAATTTCATTTATGATTTATAGGACCATCTGTTTTAAAATTCGATGGTCTTCCTGCTTATACTTGTATGGGATTTCAAAAGGTCATTGGAACAATTGTATTCTAATGATACCGTAGGAGAAAGCAACTTAAAGTCAATGATGGAACAACCCCAGAATTCATAAAACCTTATTTCCACACATAATCTTTGTGGGATGTCTCGCTTTAATCGCTGGTTACTTGTCCGATTTAAAATGAACCTGGAAATCCTGTTAAAATCACTTAAACTCGTCAATTTATTAATGATATGAGGATAAAACATATTTATATTATCCTTAGTGCAGCAAAAAAATTAAGAAGAAAACACATTAAAAAAAGGACAACTGGGATGCATATCGGATTGATAGAGGTGCACGACGTTGTATGCAGGATATGCCAGATGGCTATTCGGGAATTATTGGCATGACTGGCGATACCCCGCAAAATTGTACAGGTATTGTTCTGTACCAGAGTCAGCACTATCTCCTAATTGTTTGGCGCTTTTACTCTTCGCTCAAATTCTTGTGTGTCCACGATGAGGGATCATCTGTCGGACAATCCATGGAGCAAGCGTGCAAGAAAGGCGTGCCTGAGTTTACCTTCTGGAGTAACGTTGGGCGGACAACCATTTTGCCGCTCGGTCTTCCCAGTCAGTTACCCCGCATGCCAGATGCATATCAGCAAACTCATCTTTAGTGAAGCACTCCATCCTACTACAATGGCACCACTCTACCACTTTGTCGGCAAAATGCCAAAAAGACTTCCTAGCGAGTGTAAACATGCAAAACCCGTGTGTACGCATGCACCGTCATTTGATGGTTTTTTTTTTATGTAGAGGGACCTATCGCCTACACATGCCAAAGACTTCCATGCATTTTTGCTGTTCTAAAAAACATTGTAAACATGTCTTCTCCTTTTAATCATGTTTTGTCTCTCTTGGGTTTTGTGTCGTCAGTACTACGCCAGGAAACATTTCTGACCATTTTCTAATCGTCTCTGTCTGTCCTCAAAATTTGTAACAGCTGTAAGCTGATACAACCTATAAAAATCTGTCGAAGAAGCATTTCTTTGATATTTTTTTATAGAAAAGAAGATTTTCTATCGGGGCTTTGTTTTGGCTGGTTTCAAGAACAATTCGAATATTGTTCGGAAAAAATGAATCAGTTTTTCGCAGCATTTGCTGTGCGATTGGATGTACCCTTTTTTCTCGTATATGTCGCCTAAATGTGACTGAAACATAAGTAGGGATTGCCATATCGAACCAAAAGTTCAATACCGGTATTCGGTATTTTTTAGATCTTAATACGACCGGAATACCGGTTTATAAATACCGGTACTGGAAATTTTAGAAAAAGCATGAAAACACAGGTGTTTCTTTGTTTTTATATTTGCCAGTTTATTAGAGAGAGTGTAAATATCACAAAAAATGATTTGTAACTTATAAATTATAACAGTATATACAGAACATACAAAAGTAAATCCTCTCCGTCGAACATCGTGTTTATTTAAATCACAAAATGCCGAGTGTAAATACCGATATTCAGTCTGTCTGTGATACTATTACAAATTTTTGAAATGTGATCTTAAAAAACAATTCATCCATTGCACTGTCATTAAGCCTGAAACGTAATTTTGTGCAATAATTTTCTCCGAATTATCTTTTTTTTCTTCAAAATAACCTAAACTCCCTGATGGTTTGGGATTCGAAAGTGTGCTAAAATTTGTATCTTCATCGCAATTAGTTTCTTTCCTCTTTAGCAATTGTATATCATGTTTCGTTTTTAAATGTGTATGGAGTCCCCGTTCGTACTTCCTCAATTCATTTTAATAACACTAGAGCATTTTTTTACATTTTGCCACTATATTCTTTTCTTCAAAAAATAAGGAAACCAAACCGAAGTATTATCGACTAACTTTCATGTTTTTTTTAAGTTATTCTCATTCATTATTATGGGTTATTTTTTATGAGTAAATATATATAATTTATATGAAAAATATTTTCAACTCTAAAGTATTATATACAAATGCAGTTTGAATAACAAACTCACCAATTCAAAAATATCAAAATAATAAGCACTTTCTTCACAATTACAATCTTGTTTTCATGGATATGAATATCAGTCAACGAATCCTGAGATCCAGACGAGAGCGTGTGCAATATCGCTCTGAGCTGTAACAGGTATTTTTGGCCCGCCGCTTTGGATGATTCACATATTTGATCACTTCTCTTAACTGTACGGTACAACTTTGTATTCACAGTTTGATTAATTTTTCCCGTAAGGGAGACACAAAAATAAGAAGATAATATTTTGCGATGTTGGTGATCTCTGAACATATAGTGAATACAATTTTAAGAAATTTCTAGTAAATACCGAAAAACCGGTATTTAAACTGGTGAATACCGATATTTCAAAACTGTACAAATCGCTCAAAATACCGCTATTCGATATTCCGGTATACCGGTATTGCAATCCCTACACACAAGGAAAAAACTCTGATTGTAGCACTTGCATGCAATCTTGATGGTTCTGTCTGCCAATTAAAAACATTAGAGTAATTCTTCTTCCACAGTCAGCGATTAAACTCACCTCTAAATTTCTCCCCCACCCCCTATTTTTTCCTTTTGCTATACAAATCTATATTGCTTACAGATGCTAATAACTAATGAGAGTACGAATACATAATAAATACAAGAAATACTGTACGAAAATGGAAATGAACAGGATAGAAAATGATAAAAAGGAAAGATACTGTTTTATCTTTTTTATCCCTAACGACCTTTATTTGATGCTTATAAAAATGAGCGATCAAAGTAAATAAAAAATACAAGGAGTGTTTGATAAAAATATAAAGTGCTACACTTACTCTGCTTTTAATTTTTTCCGAAAGGAGAAGTCTCAAAAATGTCAAGCGTAACGAAAGACGATCGCTTCATTGACTACATGGATGCTTTTAAGCGGGCAGGTAGACAGTTCTGAGCCATGCAAAGAAGAAAATTTATCATGTTGGGTATGAAAGGCATTTAGAGAAGAAAAAATTTTTTTATAACTTTTAGGAGAGAATATTCGATGACACATGATCGTTTTTTTTTTGAAGTAATATATTTATAGCTATTGTAATATATTTATAGCTATTGATTCAATACTATATATAAATAGTATATATATATATATATATAGAAGACCCGATATACTAGAAGACCCGACAGACGTTGTCCTATACATACATCTTAAATTCAAAAATTCCAAATTTTTATGAATAAGCTTTAACAATCTGGACCGTTTTGAGTAAAATTTGTTTAAAATTGAGTAAAATTTCAAACACTAATTACATCTGAATCGGTCCAGCCGTTTAGGAGGAGTTCAGTTACATACACACGAGCAGGAGAATTACATATATACAGATTATTTGAAAAGATATTAATTAAAAACGCTAAAAAACGTGAATCGTCTGCATTTTCGTAACAGTAAAGATCGGATTTGGCCAGTTTGGCTGAAAATCAATTTTCGACGCCAACTTAAGTCTTTTTCAATTCCTACTATTAGCTCACGATCTCTATACATATTTTATTTGTTTGTTTGTTTATTTATTAATCTTGGTGGAATTTCAACAGTTAATAAAATACATTTTAAAGAGCTCAATTGAGTTGAAATGTAATGTACATGATTGTTTTGAATGACAATAAAATAATTTAATTATAATTAATAAAAATTAATCGATTAAAACTATTTATTTAAAAAACTACAAATACAGCCACGTTGGCGACTTAGTGACCCTTTTGGCGATTTATGTCAAAATTTGAAAAAGTTTTTTTCTCACATGTTAAAGCATTCAGTTGAAAGGAAATTTTCTATACACGATTGCTTGGGATGACAATACAATACTTTAATAATAATTAATAAAATTTAATTACCTCTTAATGTTGTGATTCTGTCATATGTATACACTGGTGTGCAAAAATTAAGGACGAAGTCGAAAAATTAGCATATCAGCTGAACGAAGAGGCAGAGCAGACAGAAAGACCAATCAGGAGATTAAGTAAGGTGATGTACGGTAGCACATGCGCAGATATGAAGGTAGACGTAATGGGGGAGTGTCTGAGTAGTATAAAGCATGTTGTCGGTGTAAGATCCGTTTTTCTGGCAAAGAGATTGCACACCGTATAGCAGTTAAAATCACACCGAGTTGCTGCCTCAGCGAGAAATGGCGAATAATCAATCCGTTAGACAACATCTGGATGCTTTTACCCGAGGTCGAATCATTGGGAAGATGGAGGAAGGCCGCGCTGTGACAAGTGTGGCTGCAGAGTTCGGAATTGCTCACAGCATCGTTTCACGACTTTGGAGACAATTTCAAACTACAGGAACAGCTATCCGGGGGTTCAGTAGTGGTCGTCCACGAGGAACCACACCCGCAGATGACCGGTACAATGTCTTACAAGCCAGAAGAAACAGGCGACAGACAGCGGGAGAAATCGCTAGACACACGACACATGCGACTGGACGACCGATATCGCGCTTTACCGTGGCCAGAAGACTGCACGGTGGTGGTCTGTTTGCACGACGCCCTGTACGGTGTGTACCTTTAACGCCTGCCCATCGGAGAAGGCGTTCTCTGTGGTGCCGAGAACACCGGAATTGGAGAGACAATGAATGGGGACGAGTACTCTTTACAGATGAGAGCAGATTCAGTTTGAGTAGCGATTCTCATCGCATACTCCTCTGGAGAGAGCGGGGAAGCCGCAATCATCCCTCGAACATCAGTGAAAGGGACAGGTATGGAGGTCGCGGTGTTCTCGTTTGGGGAGGCATCATGCTTGGTAGTCGTACAGACCTTCACATCTTCGACGCAGGTTCAGTCAACGGGACCCGTTATTGTAACGAGATTCTTCTTCCATATGTGCGTCTTTTTTAGAGGCGCTATGGGTCTGCAGTTCCTTTTCATGGACGACAATGCACCATGTCATCGCACAGTAGCTGCCGAACAGCTCTTAGAGAGTGAGGATATTGAACGTATGGATTGGCCGGCACGATCTCCGTATCTCAATCCCATCGAGCATGTATGGGATTTTCTAGGCAGACGCTTGGCAGCTCGTACCTTACCACCAGTAACGATTCGGGAGCTTCGATTGGCGCTGCAAGACGAATGGGCAGCAATGCCTCAACAACTCATTGACACCCTCATTCTCGGCATGGGCAGACGCTGTGAAACCTGCCTAGCAGTCAGGGGAGATCATATCCCCTACTAAAGACCGGATGTTTCTTGCTGGACACCCATCACAGGGATGTTTCGGCCTTCAGTCGCATTGCGCTCCATGCTACTTTTTCAATAAAGCTTCTTTTTATCCCTCTGATTTCTCTTTTAGTAAGTGTTGCTTACATATTACACATGTCCTTACGTATTGGGGATCTTACGGTATTAAATGTGTTGATTTGGAAAGCTTTTGTACAAAGTTATATCGAAAAAACCGTCTCGTCCTTAATTTTTGCACACCAGTGTATGCATATTTATATTAATTGCAACTATTTAATAAAAAGTAGCTAAAATAAAATTTTTCTTGATTGATCTAAGTAGGAATTGATTAAAAAAATTTTTTTTACATTACTTGTTTATAACAATAGTGTTGTTACAACAATGCAGGTAAATGTTGAATTGTATTTTTTGAATGTTTTAATGAATATCTTTTAAGTAATTGTGATATCGGACCGAATTGTTAATCTAAACCATTCACGAATTTACTTGAACCCACACAAAAAATTTCATCGAAATCGGTCCAGCCGTTTAGGAGGAGTTTAGTGACAAACACGCGCACAGAAGATTTTTATATATAAAGATATATATACATATATTATTTTTAATTTTATATATAATAGTAATTTTTAATTTATATATAATTTTATAAGAAATCCATTATTTTTGCATGAAAATCAAGACTTTATTTATCATGCTTCCGCTGGTCCGATTTGGGTCAAATATGCACCGTTTTGTTGTATAATTCGTTGCCATTTTAAAGGTAGCTTTATAATGCCTCTCCCATAGAAGTCTTGGTCCTTATTGGTGAAAAACTGTATTATTCGATTTTCACAATCTTCTCTTGATCCCAATTTCATATCACCAAGGAAATTTTGCAATACGAGAAAGAGATGGTAATTGCCCCGTGCGAGGGGTGGACTATATGGTGGATGCATTAAGACTTCCCAACCAAGCTTCCAGAGATTCTGGTGGGTCACTTTAGACGTGTGTGTGGCCTGACGTTGTCCTGATTCAACACAATATTTTTTCTGTTGGCCAATTCTGGCCGTTTCTGGTCAATCGCAAGCCTCAAACGTTCCCGTTCATGACCGTAGAGATCTGAATTTAGTGTTCGACCATACGGAAGCAATTCAATGTAAATTATTCTTTTCTAATCTGACCAAATACACAGTAGAACCTTCATGACATTTAGTCCTGGTTTAGCCTCCGTTTGAGCTGCTTCTCCACACTTTGACCTCGATCATTTTCACACAATATTGTAGTATGTGACCCATTTTTCCTCCCCAATCACCACTCGCTTAAGAAGTGGGTTGACTTCATTCCGTTTGGCCAAGGCTTCGCAGATGGAAATTCGATCCATCATGTTTCTTGGTGTTGATTGGTGTGAAACCCAAATATGGAGATTCTTTTTTGAATCCAACTTAGCGCAAATAGCTTAAAACTGTTTTATAGTCGATCTTTAGCTCCTGGGAGATGCTGCAACTACTAACATGCCGGTCAACTTCGATTATATCTGTGATTTTATCGACATTTTTGACGACAGGCTTGCCTGTGCGAGGTGCATTTTCAACATCAAAAATACCTGAACGGAATCGAAGAAACTAAAATTGCACATAATTAGCTGTTACAGTCACGAGACCATATACATTATTCGCAATTTCAGCCAACTGGCTTGCATTTTCGCCTTTAACAAAGAAAAACTGTAAAAAGATCCGAAATTTCTCTTTGTTGACTTCCATTTTTAACCCCTTATAACTCACAATTGAATGGACCAAATAAAAAAATCAAAATAATTTTTTTAGTGTGAAATGTCATCTTGACAACGAGCATAAATTTGAAATTGTTTGATCGATACTTCACGAAATATCGACAATATATTCATCTACCGAAAAATAATGGACTTCTTTTCCCCCAATCTAATATATGTACATTGACTAAATACATAATATAATTTAGGCTTTTATGGATACAATGTCTCAATTATATATATTTGATCTTTTTACTTGCTAATTTTTACTTTTTTTCGATGTTGCTCTTAAATGATTATGTAATGGTTGGAAATGTTAGAATCTCGATGTGTTGTGGTGGGGTGTTTGGAGTTCTTTTTATAGTAATTTATACACTAATTCCTTTTCAATTCTCCATTAAGTAAGTTATTTTAATTAATTTTTTCTATTGTAATTTTATTTAATAATAGCATTCGTGTATTTTTTCTTCTAATAATGACATATTCACAGTAATTTTTCCTTTCCCTATAGCCCAGTAGTATAGGCAAATTACTGGTGATAGTTGACTGGTCTCAAAGCATTGTTCAAACCTGGATTCTTAGTTCCTAAGACTATGTGATAGCTATTGAACTAATGCAGCTAATATTTTTTAATATTTCTTACAGTACGTTCTAGTTATAAAGGGTGTTTTGTTACAGGTATAGAACTTTAAATTGCAATAAAACAACGATGTATTATTCGATTGACAGGATTTTTTTTATTCGAAAGAAAATCTTGTGGCATTACATTTTAAATATGATTTCTGGCATAGGACTGCCACGGCTGGCTCGGATGTAGTCCAATCTGGACGTCCAATTTTCGATGACTTCATAAGCGAATTTTGTTTAGCGATGAAGCGCACTTCTGGTTGAATGGCTACGTCAACAAACAAAACTGCCGCATTTGGAGTGAAGCGAATCCACAAGTGTATGTCGAAACACCGTTACATCCGGAAAAACTGACTGTTTGGTGCGTTTTATGGGCTGGTGGAATCCTTCTTCAAAAACGATGAAGGCCACAACATTACAGTCAATGGTGATCGGTATAGAGCCATGATTACTAACTTTTCATTCCTGAATTGAACAATCATGATGTCCAGGAGCTGTGGTTCCAACAAGACGGCGCAACATGTCACATAGCTCGTGCCACAATCGATTTATTGAAAGACACGTTTGGTGACCACCTAATTTCACGTTTTGGACCTGTGAATTGGCCTCCAAGATCTTGTGATTTAACACCGCTAGACTATTTTCTGTGGGGCTATGTAAAGTCATTGGTCTATGCGGATAAGCCACAAACGCTTGACCATTTGGAAGACAACATTCGCCGTGTTATTGCCGATATACGGCCACAAATGTTGGAAAAAGTCATCGAAAATTGTACGTCCAGATTGGACTACATCCGAGCTAGCCGTGGCAGTCTTAAGCCAGAAATCATATTTAAATGTAATGCCACATGATTATCTTTCGAATAAAAAAAAATTCATGTCAATCGAATAATACATCGTTGTTTTATTGCAATTTAAAGTTCTATACCTCTAAAAAACACTCTTTACTTCTATTTATGCTTATTTAGGATTATATCAATTTAGTATGTATTATTATCCATATATATGTAGGATTTTCCCTTTGAAACATTTTGTTAAAAGGTTGAGTCATATCCTTTTCAGAGGATCATTAATCTCAATTTTATTTATTACTACATTCCGAAGCAGCGCTGTCTAGTGAGCTTTCGTAGCTCCGGCTTGAATAATTTTTCGGCAGAGGCCTACTAACCACCGCCGGTTCAACACGTCACGTTTTAGAGCATTTCGCGCTCAGCGCAATACCAGTCCTAACGTCCAAGCATGAGAAAGGTAATTAATTTCCCCGTCTTCTAAAGGTATAACTCAACTTTCAATTAACCTAATTCCTGCATGTCTTTCTCTTTGTAAATATCCCCTTTTGTAAATATTTCCCTTTAACTTTAAATAAATTCTTTTTTACTTAAATGAAGTATCTGTATTTAAATGACTGAATCAATTAATTCATCACTCACCCTTAAATATTTACCCATAGACAACCATTTTGCCAATCTAAAATCCCGCCTTCTGAAGAGTCCGATTTTTATTCGAAGATTTATTCGGACTCCCACATATATATAAATGTGTTGGTTTTGTACGATCGCACAACTCAAAAAGGTCTGCATGGATTCATCTGAAATATTGGCACAACGTTGCATTTGACTCCGGTCAGGTTCTTATGTACTTTTATTTCGAAATTCCCACTAAATTTTTTAATTTAATTTTTAAGTGATTTTTTTGGTGTTATGACGTCATACGATGTCACAATTCGCTCTGAATGCGAAAATTTAAACTTTACACATAGTTTTTTTCCGAATTATTGTATAATTCTACTATGGTTATGTTGATTTCTTGTCACATTTATCTATTTTTTTTTTGTTCTTTGATACTTAATTGAGATTATTATTCTAATAAATCATTTTTAAAAATTATACTTTCAACAACTCAAATTTTGTTTTGTAGTTTTGGCAAAAATCGGATAGCATTATCGCGGGATGTTTTAAATTTTGCTTAAATCCTACATCGTGTTTTTTCTGTAATTTTAAGCTAAATTTATTTATCTTTATTAAACAAAAATAAAATTCACATAATTGAATTCTGTACTCTCCTTATTTTTCTACCATATAGTTTCCGTTAACCATTTACCTGAAATAAAAAGACGTAGCCAAATGCCGCGATATAACATTCAATGTTTAGAAACAATATTTTTCCCCCACTTGGAGACATTTTAATTTGACGAAATTAATTGACAGAGTTTTTATTAAGAATGTTTTTCTCTGTTTTAGACAACTTTTTAAATTTCATTTGATTCTTACGTATTATCGTAACAATCGCCAACTTTCATGATAACTCGCAAAGTTCGCCATTCCATTTTCGCAGATGTTGTACGCGCGGAATTGGCAATCATGTGCTTCGGTTTATACAATGTCGCCAATAGGTTGCGATAATACGTACATAAGTACCTTTTATTTGATGTTACTATTGAAATACAAATGGTAAAACTAAGATTTTCTGATTTTGAGTCACCTTATTTTGTTTTTGATTGCGTTATAAGATTATTACCTTCTTAAACAGATTCCATTAGTAATTTGTTCAAAAATACCGTATTTTCCTGTATATAATCCGCGGATTATGTGTTAAAAAGTTTCAAATTTCGTTGTGCGTATTATACGCCACCGCGGATTATCTGAGAAAAACATTCTCCATCAGAAAAGCGAACAATAAAGTTTTGAAAGAAATGCCGTTTATGTTTTATAAAATAAACAATAGATGGCGCTTTCATGACTCGGATGACGTATTTCAGCTATAACTAGTTTTGTCCAATTACATTCAAAAAACGAATTCGATTCCTCGGAAGGAAAAAATAGTTATTAGTCGCTGCGCCATTTCCAATTTTCTCTCTCTTGACTAGAGCTAGTAAGTCCTTCGAAAGTTTTCATCAAGTTGAAGCGAAAGTGTTAAGTTACACTACAAACTTAAAAGGCTACCAAAATCGGGAAGCTGCAAGGTTTTCAACGTTGACGAATTGAATATTCGTTTGTGGAGAAAAAAACAAGACAAACTTCGAAAATTGTGATTGTCGTTAAAGTGCCGATCATTTTGGTAAACCTCGCTGACCAGAATTAGAGGAAGAAATAAATAAAAGGATTTTAAAAGAAAGAGACAGTGGGAAGCAGTCTCGATCTAAATTTTTTGCTGTTAACTTGCTAAATTAAAAAAAAAGAGATTTTTCCCGCATGGAATGTTTTGTTTAACAACTCAAAACATAGATGGCAGTAGCAAAGAATTTTTTTTGTTTTATTGAGATTATCGTAAAGAATATTATCATACATATTTGAAAAGACATTTCGTAATAAATTTTTTTTTTTCCTGTACAATTTTTACTTCTATTTTCAATTGTATTGTGTATTTTTGTCTTATATGACATTCATTATCGGCAGTTTATATTTTGGATTATTCGGCCTAAAAACTGCCGCGGATTATACGCCGCTGCGGATTATACAATGTTTTTTTTACCCGAAAAAAAGGCTTTGTGGATAATATGCCACTGCGGATTATATACAGGAAAATACGGTACTTGGTATTGGTACGGTACTACGGTACGGTACTTATTATGGTTTGCTTTTGTCAGGGACGTAGAGCTACCGATGTATCAATGATGCAGGGGGTCCCAACGAATGTTATTACAGTTCCACTTACATGGTGTTCATATCTGAAAAAGGGCCCCAAAGGAATTCGGATACAAGGCCCACTCAGAGCTGTTTTGTAATTTCATATGTTTTTGTTTAAACCTTCACTTTAACTGCAGTCAATCGGCTTGAGTACATAAAATTGTATTGCAGAAACTCGAACTTAGGTCATCATACTGGCCAAGCAAACGCAGTGCGAGAGATATATTTGCTCATCAAATTAGAGGAGGCATCAGTGAATGAGCAAAACAGACAGAGGGCCCAAATACATGTTGAGGAAGCAGGTGGTCGTGAGATTGTAATTATTTTTCAAATTATACTTTCGCGTTGATAAAGATAGTTCAGCTTTTTTTATTATACATCTTTAATATTGTATTTATATTGTATATATTGCTCTTTATTATTGTTAATATATTGCTCTTTAATATTGTATATCATTTTTCTATTTATTTTTAAGCTCAGGATATTTATACTTAGGATAATTTTTATATATAAAATACTAATTTTTAATTCTGTACACTATGGATGTGTTTGGCGTGAGTTCAAAATCTCTCCACAAACAAGTAGCGTACCGATTAAAATCTTCCACCTATTTTATCTTTCTCCGATGAATCTAAATTAAATTAATATATAATTGTTTTCATCGGCCATTTACCTAAAATCAAAAGACATTGCCAAATACTGTCATAAGCATTTAATAAAGGAAAACCATTCTATGCATGTTTGTGCACAATAATAATACTTTTTGCACTTGGTAGTGAATTTTTAGAAGAAATAGTTATTGAAGTTTCTAATAGCTGGGGCATTAATATTAGACTCACAAAATATCTATTTTGTGTAATTTCAAAATTTTATTAGGTGTTATTGTGAAATACAAATGGGAAAATTAAGATTTTCTGATGTATATTTTGTGTTTGTTTTGATATTTATGTATTATCGCAACCATATTGGCCACATTAGCACCTAATTTCCAATTCACCGTCTATTACATAAACAAAATAGGGGTTCATACACACTCATGTCCATAAATTAAGGAAAATGAAGTTCAGGCAAAGAAAGAGACAGAAGCAAAACAAATTTGACTTATTTGTAAAGTCTATTTATTAAACAAAAGGTAAAGGGCAAAAAAAGATGCTATATGTTTGATATAATTAATAAAAATTGCGATATTTACTCCCTGAAGCAAATTTCAAAAAAGAACCTATTTACAAAAAAACAGTATAATATGGTTAGTATGAGTGTTAATATGGAGTATGTCTCCCGGCCGATGCAATACAGGCCTTACAACGCCTAGGCATGCTCAGTATCAAATTATCTATCTGATCTTGGGGAATATGATGATTCTGGGATGACGGGCTGCAATTCGTCGGCCAAGCATATCCCACACATGCTCTATTGGATTCAAGTCCGGTGAGTATGCTGGCCAATCCATACGGGTGATATCCTCCGATTGAAGGCATTCGTCTACAATGTTTGCACGGTGAGGACGGGCGTTGTCATCCATAAACAGAAATTCAGCACCCATGGCGCCCCGAAACAAACGTACATGTTGCTCCAGAATGACATCCCGATAGATGTGGCCTGTCATCGTTACATTCTGAACATGCAGGTCAGTTCTGGAACAAAGAATAATTCCTCCCCAAACGAGCCATCCTGCACCACTGTAACGGTGTCGTTCAATGGTGTTCTCTTGGTGGTAACGGGAGCCTGGCGCTCTCCATATAAAAGTCCGGCGAGAATCAGACTGCAAACTAAACCTGGACTCATCGGAAAACATCACACAAGACCACTGTTGTGGTATCCACAACGCATGCTCTCTACTCCAGGTTAATCGCAGGCGACAGTGAGTTGCGGTAAGTGGAGCACATCTGACAGGCCTACGAGCATATGGACCAATGTGCCTAAGCGTCTGTACACGGTCTACCTTGAAACTTTCGTACCGGTAGCTGAAGAGAGCTGACTATACAGGTCTGATGCTGTTCTCCATCTGTTTCTTTTGGCATTAACTGCCAAATAACTGTCCTCATTTGGAGTTGTAACTTGGGGGCGACCTGTGCTGTAACATCTACTCACATTACCATCATCTTGGAATCGTTGCCAAAACCTGGAGATGACACTCTGGTCGATTCCAAGTTCCTCGGATACTTCCAGCTGGGTACGTTCACATTCCAGTTGTCCAATAATTTTACCACGTAAAAATCATCCAAATGCTTCCTTTGTGCCATAACTATGCGGTTATAGCACTGAAAGGCTTTTAAAGCGCTTGTGAACAATTTTACATCTTTGCCACCATTCATTATATACCCCTCTCTTACACTCTCGTCATTGTGACGTACTATCCACGCCATCTGGTGGTTTCCTGTAATTTGCATATTCCTCTTCAAGATGTGTGTGATAATTCTACAGGTGAAATTTTTATTTTAGAGTTCAATTTCTGTGCGATTTTGAATTGTCCTTAATTTATGGACATGAGTGTATTTAAAAACATTTCTCTCATACTTGCCAAAAATGTCGTGTTCATATCCTTTTTTAAGCAGTTGAGGATTTTGTATGTGTGTGCAGATATATAATGCACACACAATTGGAAAGTTTAGTGTTACACTAAGTCTTACATTGCATTGGGGACAGAGATAATATTTACCATTAGTTCTCAAGCAACAAATTCCACATTGCCTTCCCAATCCCTATTCTTTATCGAATATTTTCAAGAATCTAAATTTTTAATTCAATGAAAAAATTCGTGACGCCGGATTCGACAAAGAAAAAGCCGGATGAGAAGTATTTGAGTACCATGAACAAATTGCTTCTCTTAAAAATACTACCAATAATGATCTCAGTATGATAATTAAAAATATGTGTAAATCAAAGACAAAAAAAGAAGATATCAGTGTACGTATAGAGCACGGGCATACTAATTGTGGGCAGCTTTTGGCTGTCCGTATGATGTACGGGCAAACCAGTTATGAGGTTAAATTGTAACAATCTCGAAAAACGAAGTTCTGCCGAAAGGAATATTTCAGTTAAAAAAATCTACACTTTCCAGCAGATAATTACACATACTGGCCTCTTTTTAGTGATTGTACTTCTCTCCTAAGTGCTTTTATAGTAAAAAATACCTCAATGGGATTTAAAAGTACTTTTAGTAATTTTAATTGCTATCTTGTATGGTCCTAGCTCCTCCTGTAGCAGAGATTCAGGATATTTTTCTTTTAGAAAAACATATACGGATGTAAATGAAATAATGAAACACTAATACATTCAATTCCTTCTTTTTTTAGTATTGTGATAAGTGTTGGTTTTTTTTAAATTTTAATCACGAGCAAATTCCAAGGTCAATTCCGTCCTTATCGTATGAAATATCATTATGATCCTTTTCAGGACAATAGGATTTTTTTGTATCTTTATCAGCTTAAATTTAAACATTTTATCAAAATGTTCGATATGCAAATCAATTAAAAGCTGGTTGGTAGTCTTATTAACGTGTAATCTCAGTAGTGTCGTTTTTACCACCAGCATTTCTAATAATATTTAAACTTTGAATGCAAAGTTTAAGTTAAATTAACAGCAGTGATTTTTGATTTGGATAAGTTCGCATAACTAAGTGAGTTATTTTTTTCTGTTTTGTTCATACTTTTGATAAGAGTTAAAAATATTTATATAATTACTTATTTCATCTTGAATGGGGCTCCTTGAGTAGTAGTGGAATTTATACTGATAAATTATAACTGGCCACTTTTTAAATGCCAGCTTTATGAAATTAGTATACAAAACAGATTCTATGACAATGATAAATTTCTCTACTAATTCATGTTGAATTTGCGAAAATATAATACAAAAATTAAGCATACTTTTGTCATTCAATCGATGTACGTAAGCAATTTATACGTGTAATCAAGAATACAAGAAATTATTGTAAAATAACCAAATTCTTTAAAATTTATCTACAGAAACTGCTAGATTTATTTCAATAACTGTTTCTATAAAATTTGTTGTTCTTATTAGCATTTTTTTATTTAAAGATATTTCACTACTTTAAATTGTTTTCAAAGGACAGTGGTCATGGTGGTTTTGCGCATATTGAGGTAGAAAAGATTTCAGAAAGACAAAAAAACACCTATTTAGATTTTTTTATCAGGATGATAAATTGCACACTAAATCTATACAGCTTGTTCAATTTAATTAATTAAAAATATGTTTTTTAATACAAATTGTCCTTTTTCTAATCATCTCGATTTTTTTTAGAAAAATAGATCACTCAACTAAAAAATCTCAACTTCTTTTAAAAATGGTATTTTATTTTCAAAAATATGATTGCTATTTGAAGACAAATTGATTTTCCCACTCAAAACGAATATATGTCAAATAAATTGTCTTGTTAAAAAATATCTACAGAAAATAAAATCAGTTACACAATCATAATCTCTTCAGCATTGTCACGAAAATTGCGCATTTCTTTTCTTTATATATTTTTAATTTCTCCCTCAGACGTAGTTTCCTTACATTTATAAGGAATACATAATAAAATAAGCCAGAGCGACATTAAAATAAGAACCAGTAGAACAAGTTAAATTTTGCAACCCGTATCTAACAATAAAAAGGAAAGCTATATTGAAAGGAAAATACTTATTGAATATTCTAACCGTTAATATATTCACTGGTTTATTTCCTTCCTTATGTGTTCTTCATCCAAAACTGAAATTCTGTGAAATCCAACATTTGTCAAATTCTTTAGCTGAAAATTTGAACAATACAGAGCTTCATTCCCATCGATGAATAATACTTTTTCAAGAGAATAATTATTTCGATAGTTTTATCAAACCAGAGTAACCATGAAAACTTTTAAAGTCTCATTCCTCTAAGAATCAATTACTTTAAATATTTAGCTATTTTGTTGCATAAATGACGAGAAAAACATTTATTTTGTTTCAAGAACTAAAGTTCAAGCGCAAGTGTCTTATTTAAAAGGAGGAAAGAAGTTATGTGACTACCTTCCCGAAGTACATAAATTTTCAACTAAATAAAACTTTTTGTTAGAAATGGGGCATAAAACTAAAAGTTCAAGTGCAATTGCCACAAAACTATGAATAATTTTG
Source organism: Trichonephila clavipes (assembly GCA_019973935.1). Lineage (NCBI taxonomy): Eukaryota > Metazoa > Arthropoda > Arachnida > Araneae > Nephilidae > Trichonephila > Trichonephila clavipes. The sequence continues at coordinate 574,860 of BMAU01000203.1, read as the reverse complement.
GATATAATGGGAATTTTAAGTGAAATTTTAGTGATTGCAGTTACGATAAATTTTGGATTGAAAATTTTAATTAATATATTCGAATAATATCTATACAGTACATAATTATCATCTTTATCTGTGCTTAGAATTGTAACACGTTTGAAATATTTTGAAATATGTCGTTTTTTATGCAAGATTACAATTTCTTAGAAAAATTAACGTTATTTTGTGCTATGTTGTTTCACAAATGTGTAATAAAATACATAAATATATACCCAGAGATTAGATTTTGATTTATAACACAGATAGAACTGAATAAAACATTTTCGGAAAATTTCAATTCAGTATCTTAAAATATTTTAGGTAGGGATCTACTTCCGGTTTTGTAAACTCCATTTCGATTACTAATTATGCTATAACTTTGCTTCTAAATATCGTACCAATAAATGCAGAGTGTTTTTAGAATCTTAAATATATGAGCTATAAAATAAAAGCATAAAAGAAGTTTCGAAAATTTTCGCCAAAACGGCAAATTTTAGGTAGTCGTATACTTTAAGTATTTCATTCCAGAAGGAAGAAAAAAAATAATAATTAGAATATGTTTTTTTTTTTTTTTTTTGTACATGATTGTAGAACAGAATTCAGAAGGTCAAAAATAACTTTTGGTTAAACTTTAAACATTGGTCGTAATTAATAAAAATTTTTGAAACAAATTGTAATGTATGTTTATACTGTTTATTCGTGTTAATCAAATCTTACAAAACTTTTAATACGATTTTCCAATCTTTTAAACTTTTTAAGCTTCAACTTTTTTAGAAAAAAATTATTAACAACTGATGAATTCAAATTCTTTTTACACATGGCCATGTTTTCAAAATTTTGATTGATATTTGAAGACAAATAGCATTCGAAACCGATATAGCAAAAAAGTGAATTGTCTTTTTTTTAAATATCTACAGGAAATTAAAAAAAGCAATTAAAGCATAATCTTTTTCAGTATTCTCTCCGGAATTTCATTTCCAAATTGTGTGTGTGTACATTTCTTATATACATTTAATTCTCCTCTGAGATGTAGTTTTCTTGCACTTATAATTAACTAGCTGGTATACCCGTTCTTCACACGGGTGAAAAAAAAATTAAACAGCACAGGTTGAAGGATAAAGAAGTTTTTAATGTGTTAATTTTACGTGAATTGCAAATTAAACAAAAAAAAGCTTTTGCATATCTCAGCTGAACAAAAAAAAAAAAAGAGAAGAAACCCCGTTGTTAAATTTTGTCTGTAGATCTAATAGCAAATAAAAAGGATTTTTTTTATTTATAACTCCTCGTAACACTCTTGAGGGTCGATTTTTTTGAAAATTCCTCCCTAAGCTAAACTCTGCTCAACAAAAGTAACACATTGTTAAAAGTTTTGTGTAATGAACGCTTAAAATAGTGTAAATAATTTATATCTGAAAGTATAATACATTAATATTACTTTCTGTTGTATTTGTTTTATGTTAAAATTGTAATATTCGCAAGCAACGCCGTTTCTTCAATTATAATGGTGATTCAATGAAAAACATAGCGAAATGTTAACGATAGAGTCAAGTTGGCACATGCCTAGTTACTTTCATAGCCAGAGCTTTATTAGAGCTTTGTAAGACCCACCGTGTAGGGGTGCGATGAACGTCAGTGCTTTATCCAACCGCATTATGATTTACTGCAGCTTTTTCACACAATATTTTTTTTGTTTTGATCACTACATTTATAAAATTAAGGGATATACATAAACAGAATACTCCACTTTGGAAAATTTAATCCGTTAGAGCTAATAAATTAATTAAAGATATTACACTGTAAAATTAATTATATACACCGTTCACTTACAATAAGTAGTCAAATCATTTTCTAAGGTCTAAGTATTGGTAGAATATTCCTTCTAAGTTGGTGTGGTGTGGTAGTTAGGAGAAGGGGGTGCCAGCTCAGATGTCAAAAGATAGATATATGCTGTGGTGGGCTTTTTTGCAGCACACGCCAAAATTGCTTGCAGATGGCAGAATTTTTTCCTACTTACTTAACAAATATCGTTTTATTTTGGACAATTCATAGAATATCTTTATAAATTATAGCCTATGCTATAAATTATAGCATATGTGTTATTCTGATGTATAAGCTATACTACTGTAAAGTTTCATTAAAATCCATTCAGCTGTTTTTGCGTGAAAGACCCCCAAACATCCTCACAAACTTTCGTATTTATAATATATATTAGATTTATAGTGTTGTTAATTCTAATGCCACCTGTCTGACGTAGTCAGATCGAGGCCCATGAAATTCATAGGGAAAAGGGGCTAGAAGTACACCTGTCGTGCCTTGAACACCATACAGGTGACAGTAGGAATTAGCTTTGTGAAATTCCCCGAAAGGGACGATAGATGGCAACACCACCTATCTCCAACTCCACAATTTAGGAATGTAACTGAAGGGGAGGGAAATATTCTCCAGTCCCCTGCACTCGTGATTCTTTCGGGACCACTGATTTAATGAGCACATACTCCATGTGTACTTGGAGGGAATTTAGTGGCATCGGGCATTGAACCCAGGCCTTCCAGTCTGGATTCTTATGTTCTAACCACTGGGCTTCCCACGGCATTAATATAAAGTGAAAATTATCAATGATTCTTATATAAGAACTTGTAAAACAATTTCTTTAACGTGTAGTTATCATTGACAACAAAGAGTTCTGACGAAATGAATATTCCAGTTTAAAACTCTACACGTTCCTTCAGGCTGTTTGACATACAGAGCTCTTTTCTTTGATCGTACTACTCGCCGGATATATTCGATGCTTCTAAAAGCTATTAGTATTTCCAGTAAGTAAGTGATGTGCTCATTATTCCTCATAAAAAAACACTTCAGAATTCATTTTTCTTATATTTGCATTGACTCATAAGGTTATAACTAAAAAAAAAATCAGAAATGCATTTCCTTTTCCATCAGTATAATAAATGATATTTAATATTTAATTTCAAGACAACGAGCATATTTTAAAGGCAATATTTTTTACGCAGGCATATTAAACTTTCACGTACATACATGGAATGCACATATTTAAAAATCAGTAAAATTAGAAGGGATAAAATTAATTGCTTAACATGAAAGCTTTCTGGTTGATGAGATATTCTGAAAAATAAATATTTTGTTGTTGCTGTTGCTCCCGTGTCCTTCCCGAAGTAAAGGAATGAATGATGCCAGAGCCTGTGAGACAGGTTGGAATTCTTTACGATAGATGGTGACACCACCTATCTCCACTTAGGCATGGAACTGGAGGGGGATTCTCCAGCCCCCTGCCCTCGTGGTATCAGCTGCTACCACCCACAAGACTTTCGAACTCACCTTAAGAGTCCACATAAATAAGTCTTTTAGATATGTGAATTGTATAATAAAAAGTATTCGAGTAATTTTTTTAAATTTTTATTGCTTAGAATCACATTTACCATAAATAATGGCTTCCAATTATAAAGAAATGATGAAAGCAAAGGGATTCTTGCCTTACCATCTCGATACATTACCAGACAAGTTTATTCAGATAGCCAAAGAAGAACTCGGAGGAGAAACAAATGAAATACGAGGGCCAGCTTTAGAACAATTCAGAAAACGCATTTTAGGTGAGCTGTTTTAAAATTATTTCATTTGTAAATGAATTCTTATTGATTTGCTCTTTACAATTGATTCTTAACTATTGTTAAAACAGGGAAAATGTAACAACAACCAGATGTAACAACCTTTACAATAAAAAAAAAGTTCTTAAATTATCATTAGTGATGGGAGATGCTAGTTATACTTTAGTGTTAATGTAAAGCTTCCCATTGTGTTTGCTTGATTAAAACTTTTACATCCGGTTTAATCTGTGTCATTGCAATTCGTTAGATTTCCTCCAAATGTCTCTCTGTCGTGTTCTCTTTTTTAGTGTCATGTTCCTCATTTTACTAAAAAATTGTCCACGTACGTAATTATTGCCTAGGTCAGAAGACATAAACAATGTATACTTCCGTTGCTTTAAAATTAGATTGTCATGAGAAACTTTCTGTTCCTGTCGCCACAGAGTGGATTAGCTTTTGCGCAGTGCTTTTACCTGTTTTGAAAAATAAAAATTCCAAGTATTATGCTGCCTTGCACACTTCCGCTATTCTTGCTTGTCGCGCCCCCTACAGCTTATTACTTCTACGACTTCACTCATACCGAGCGGACGTACCTACCCAGTCATCCTGTCGTAAGAAAGTGTTCCTTTTTCACATTAGAGCAGTGTTTCTCAAACTGTGGGGCGCGCTCTCCTGGGGGTCGCGATAACCCTACGAGGGGGGAGAAAATAAAAGATTATATATCGAAAATAAAAGATTTAAAAATAATTAATTTACTGGAATGAATTAAAACAAAATACTTTCAGACTTAATAAAAATCCACTTTTACTCTGATATAATTTATAGGCGCGAGCGCGCGATATTAAGTCAACAAAAATAAAAACTTCTTCAATACCTAATTATCTATCTTTGATCCTATAACCAAATAAAAAAACTTTTTAATCCCATGATGAGAGATTTTTTACTACGTTTTCTGTTGAAACCTAACATACAACTCTTTCAGAGAAAAAACAGATCCCAGACGCAGAATCGAAAAAATTTAGGAACATAAAAAATTCATCACTGCATTATTTTTGAAATACTGCACATTATAGATGTTTTCTGTTTACACTTCTAAGTTATTGGTACAGTCAGTTATGACCCCTCTCTTATGTGTTTGTTTCTCATTTAGAGAAGTTGTAAGTAATGTATTTCTCTGTTACGCTTTTTTCCATGCAAAAGAGTTTTATGATATTTGGAAAACCACGGAGAGCACACACACACTTTGAAGAATTACTTGGCCAAGACTTATTTTTACGAGTATTCTATACATATAAAGCATAACGCAAAAAACGTTTTACACAATTTCATATAATCATAATGAATACACTTTTTACCCGGAAGTGGTCGCGCGGGATGCACAGATTACGAAATCGTTAATTCTGGCAAAACTGTTTAATTGTTACCAAAGAAAAATTAAAAAGTCCTTGAAAGTACGTAAGTAAACTTTCTCTTAATTAAATTATTCACTGGAATCACGATTTGTATCGTGTACTATAAAATAATTATAAAAAAAGGATTAGGGTGACTCAATAACCCCGCTCGACCGTATCGAGTGCGCGCCTGCTCCCGGGTTAAAACATGTTGAAGTCTTTTCGCTTTAAATATTAAAAATAATACAGTTATTCTTCATCGGAATTTTATATTATTGTTCATTATTTAAAATTAAATATAAATGCTAATTCTGTGAGGCTTAAAATTACCATTCGCTTAAAACTAATTATAATTTGAGCAACCATTTAAAAAAATCATTTTACATTTTTGTAAACATTGTCGAGCACTTGGCTGTGCTCGCCTTACAATTCAGCTATTATATCAATAATGTTTTATTTTCTTATAAATGAACTCGGGCAAAGAGCGGGCACTTCAGCCGGTATACTTTTAATGTATCAGTGCTGCACAGAGTATTTTATAACTAATTAATTAATGCTAAATTAAGAACAAGTTTAATAAGTATTAACGACTTCCATGGGCTTGTCTTGAAAAGCAAAGTTTTTATAAGGAAAATGCTTATGATTAGAAATTCACCCTCTGAGTTCTTTTTCTATATTTAGCAGATATCTATATTTTGTCTTCTAAGCAGCCACCGCATTTTGCAATATGTTCAATTTAAAAATTAGAGAAAGGAAAAATAACATAATAATTATCCTATTATTTTATTTATTAATTTATTCTTTGCTTAAAAGTAGTATACAAAATTTTAATGCTTATGTTACTAATTTGTATGGTTTATAATTAAGATTGCCTACTGTAGCTTCAGCGTCAAAGTGCATTATTATTGCATTCAGTACATTATTAACGTATAATTGGGGCGCGATAAAAACTGTGATCGAAAAGGGGGGCGTCAGTATTGAAAGTTTGATAAGCACTGCATTAGTGCCTCTTTGTCTAATTTTACTTTAATCCAGTGTTTCTCAAACTGTGGGGCGCGCCCCCTGGGGAGGCGCGATAAACCTACAAGGAGGGGGTGCGAGCATATCGAAAATAAAAGATTAAAAAAGCAATTATTTACTGGAATAAAGTAAAACAAAATACTTTCTGACATAATAAAAATACACATTTACAATAATATAATTTATGTATATCATCTGCGATATTACGTCATGAAAAATAATATCTTCTACTTCAAAAACTCATCAGCAGCTTTTTTTTATACTATAACCAAATAAAAAACATTTTATTTGATTTGCTGTAATCCCATGACGAAAGATTTTTTTATTACGTTTTCTTTTCAAACCGAAAATGTTATACTTTCAGAGAAAAAACAGAACCCAGACCCATAATCAAAAAAAAATTTTAGGAAGATAAAAAATTCATCACTGTTACATTATTGCCATCAGCTGTAGGCAGCAGAAAGTATTTGCTGCGGTTTGACCTGCAAACTTACTTGTACGGTTAGTTACGTCCCTGCTCTTATGTGTGTATTTGTTTTTTCATTTAGGGAAGTTGTAAATAAACTATTTCTGCTGTACTTTTTTCCTTGTAAAATATTTTTATGATTTTTGGAAAAGCACAGAGAGCACTTTGAAGGATTACTACACCAAGATTTTTTTATGAGTATTCCCAAACATATAAAGCATAATGAAAAACGTTTTACATAATTTTTCAGAACATCCATATTGTAATAAATACACTTCTAATCCGGGAGCGGTCACGCCGAGCACAGAGTGCACGAAATTGATAATTCTGGCAAAACTGTTTAAATGTTACCAATGGCCCTGGCACTATCCTCCTGTTTGACAGTCTTAATGTGAACTAAAATATATTTGTCAAATATCTTCCCTCTTTTTCGAGTGACAAACGTTTTTTTACGATCTTAAGGTACTTGTTTTGACTGAGTTCCCGGTGTGACAACTTTTTTTCTGAAATATTTTCTGTGTCCTTGAAAGTAGGTGAGTATATTTTCTCTTAATTAAATTGTTCACTGGAATTGCGATTTTTATTGTGTATTATAAAAATAATTATAAAAAAAGATTGGGGTGACTCATTAACCCCGCTCGACCATTAGTATCGAGTGCGCACCTGCTTCAGGGTTAAAACATGTTGAAATCTTTTCGCTTTAAATATTAAAAATAATCAAATATTCTTTATCAGAATTTTTTTTATTGTTCATTATTCAACATCAATTCTAAATGTTCATTCTGCGAGGCTTAAAATTACAGTTCGCTTAAAAACAAATTATAATTTGAAATCATTTTAAAAAATCATTTTACATTTTTGTAAACATTGTCACGAACTTGGCTTTACTCTCCTTATAATTCAGCGATTATATCAATAATATTTTATTTTCTTATAAATGAACCCTGCAAAGTATACTTTAATGCATCAGTGTTGCACAGAGTATTTTATAACTAATTAATTAATACTAAATTAAGAACAAGTTTAATAAGTATTAGCGACTTCCATGGGCTTGTCTTACAGAGCAAAGTTTTCAAAGGAATGCTTATGATTAGAAATTGACCCTCTGAGTTCTTTTTCTATAATTAGCTTATATGTATATTTTGTCTTCTAAGCAACCACTGCATTTCGCAATATGTTCCAATTTAAAAATTAGAGAAAGGAAATATAACATAAATATACTATTACTTTTTTTTTGCTTAAAAAAGTAACATACAGAAAATTTTATATTTATGTCATGAATTTGTACGGTTTATAATAAAAATATTTCCTTTAGCGTCAAAGTGCATTATTATTGCATTCAGTACATTATTAATGTATAAGAGGGCGCGATAAAAATTGTGATTGAAAAGGGGGGCGCCAGTAGTGAAAGTTTGAGAAGCACTGATTTAATCCTAAAATTCATTGATAAATTGTTATTACTATTTACCTATGTTAATCATAATAAATCTTTGTTTTGTTTTGTGTTGTTGATTCAAATTTTGTTTCTCTGTCTTGAGTACTATAGACGTTAATTTTATTGCAGGCATGCAACCGCATTTAGGCCTTCCGCTGTAGGGGGCATGACAATAGCGAAAGGGAACCAGATCCCAAAACTTACGAATTCCCGCATACACGTAGTCATATACTTTGAAAAAAATTTATTCATGTACCATTTTAAAGAGAATCTTCCATTCAACTACAGTCATACACTTTAAGTCTTAAAAATTCTAATTGAAGTTCAAAAGAAAAACGTCAATGTCTACTTAATGAATTTTCACAAAAGTTTCATTCTCTCGAAAATCGGAAAATTTGCTTTTGAATTCCTCTTTCAAATTTAAAAACACGGCACATAATCATGTTTTTCCCCCACTCCTTCAATGTTGATAAGTGAATGGAATTCTTGTTTAGCTAATGACTTTCCCATTGGATTAAATCTGCCTCAAAAGCTCTCACTGAGTCATACAGATTACGAACAAGTAGATGTTTTCCCTACAAGAGGTAGTTCGAATAATATCGACATGAAATATTAAGTCTCTGAACACGTTTTCGTCATTGAGCTTATTCATAATTTTTTTTTAAACACCATGAATTGTTGAACTTCTCCCTTCAAAGAGAAAACAGGTGCTGAAACATGTTTTCTCTGCATAATATTATTTCTACTTGGCACATCAGATTTGAAAAATGTAGTTAATCCCATTTTCTTTCCGGTCATAGATTTATCCCGATTTGTGGTTGTCACATACATATAGCCGAAATCTAACTCCCATTTACCCAAAGTTTGTGTCATTCGAATATAAATCGACCCCCTGTGTTGTGCCTTTAAGTGCAACGACACTGCAGGGAAGTATCAGTCAACGTTATGAATAAAAATGGTTACTTGTACAGCAGTGCTTCTCAAACTTTCAATATTTGCGACCCAATATTCAATCATAATTTTCATCGCACCCCCCCCATCCATCATACATTAACAATCTATTGAATCCAATAATACAATACATTGATGCTAAACCTACAGTACGACTTTAAATACCACCGGCGTATATAAGCGTCTTTCTCAGCCAGTGCTTTAATTGCCTCGGACGTATATGTACATCTTTCAGAAGTACGATATTTTCTGTAAACTACTATTGATAAAATTATTCCGAAGGATTTGGCATGCAGTAAAAGGACTTTGACAGTGTTGGGAAGGATATACTTGTTTTAGAAGATTTGCTTATTTACTTATTCCTCCCCCTCCCCACCCCGAGACCACACATAAGCTCGCCTGCGTGTTAAACAGTGGCATTGGGGAGCGATTAATTGGCATTTAAGGGACTAATTATAAGCTGTACAGATTATCAAGATAAGTGTTAAGTTTTGATTTTAATATTATATATAATAAATTTATAGGGTAAGTGGTAATGTTTAAACTTGTTCTTAACTTAGTTTTGCTAAGTTAATTATGAAATACACTGCGCAATACTGATATATTTATAAGTGTATCATATAAATGTAAATGTGTATTTTATTTTTTATTATGTCAGAATGTATTTCGTTTTTTTACTTTCAAGAAAATAATAATTTCTCTAAAATAATATTTTGTTTTAGACTTTTCAATAGGCTCGCGCCCCCCTTGTACGGTTATCACGCCCCCTGGGGGCGTACCCTACAGTTTGAGAAACACTGTTGTAAAGTATTTGCCTTGTATGTTGATTTGCCCACCAGCACAGAAGAAAACTCATATTTTGCATTTCGATTTTGATTTATTGAGTATATCTTTTTCAAGATCCTCCACTCGTCACGCTATTGTCACACCAGACAAGCTAATATTTGATATGGCTGGAGCCAGTGATAGACAAAGCACATCCATTGCAAGTCCTTCTTTCATAAATTCCCCATCAGCTAAGGCTTTCCACAATTAGAAATTTTTCAGCTATCATTTGGCCAACACGAATACTACACTGCTGGACAATTGCTAAGGACGGATAACACTATCATCCATAGCAACCACAAAATGAAAGGAAGCAAAATGTGGAAAATTAGAATAAGTGCGGGATATTAGTAAGAAGAAGTATGAGTATGCAAATTTTTTCCCACGTCTGTTCATCACGTGATAGCGTTCATAAGAGCTTTAAAGGTTTCGACGCGTGCGGACAGTTTGTGACGAATCTATACGGAACTTTATCACTAACCTTCTAAGCCGACCTTTTTAGGGAAATTTAATTCCCTACCTATTTCCAATCAACTCCAAAAAGCGGACAGGATTCCTTGTTATGCAGATTAGATTCAGTATTTAAGTCAAACGAAATAGTAAAGTTAGGGCAGTAGGAGATAGATATTGAAACATAAAGTTATAGTGAATTTGAATTGAAGTTTTATTGTTGGATTTAATTTAATTTCATGAAGAATTGAGAATCCGAGTGGTAAATATAGAATTGTATTTAAAGTCTCATTAAAGTTTTAAGAGTGAGATTAAAGTTAAATGTTCAATAAGAACATTATTAAATATAATTCTGGGATCTCTTATCGTGGTAATTTCTGCGTGATCGTTATTTAATAAATTAATTAATTGGATCATTAATTAATTAAGTTAATTTAAAAGATATTACCTTTAAAACCTCATAATATTAGAAGTAATTGTTAATAAGTCTTTGATTCTATTTGAGAAAGATAACCAAATAAAGAAAGTTATTTATAAAAATGGCTACTGGTTCTTCCTTGACTCATAATTATTCTCGTTCTCAAAGTGAGGTTCTAAGAGACCTTCACAAGTTGTTGTTTCAAGTCAAAGTTTTACAGGAAAGATTTAATTGACGAACTTAAAATTTTTGGCATGTCTTCTGACATCACATAGATGATTTTATGCGTGGCCGAATTATTGGAAAGATCGAAGAAGGGCGAAAAATAACAGATGTTGCCAGGGAGTTCGACATCGCTCACAGCGTTGTTTCACGGCTGTGGAAGTCATTTAAAACTACTGGAATGCATAGTAGACGGCACGGGGGAGGTCGTGTTAGAAGTACGACGCCTGCAGAAGACAGAAATATCGTCCTATCAGCAAAAAGGAACAGGCGCACCACAGCTCAGCAGGTGGCAGATCAGTTTCTTGCTGCCTCAGGAAAGCAGATCTCCCGAAAAACTGTTGCCAGACGTTTGAGGGGAGGAGGACTATACGCACGCAGACCTGTTGTGTGTGTCCCATTGACCAGACAGCACCGTACTACCCGTTTGCAATGGTGTCGTGAGCATCACAATTGGACTGAACAGGACTGGGCATGCGTACTATTCTCAGATGAGAGTCGGTTCAGTCTGTCATCGGATTGTAGACGCCAACTGATCTGGCGCGAGAGTGGTACTGCTTATCGTCCAGAAAATATCCAGGAACAGGACCGATATCCGACATGCAGTATCATGGTGTGGGCCGGCATCATGATCAATGGCCGCACGCGCCTACATGTGGTTGCGAATGGAACTATGACGGGCCAACGATGCATTGATGAAGTTCTACTTCCTCATGTTCGTCTTTTCCGTCGTGCTGTCGGTGATAAATTTGTTTTTATGGACGACAACGCAACATGTCATCGAACACTCGCTGTTCAGGATTGTCTAGACAGCGAGGGTATTCAACGTCTCGTATGACCAGCGCGTTTTCCAGATCTAAACCCCATTGAAAATGTGTGGGATGCTTTGGGGAGGCAAGTTGCTGGTCGAAACTATCCTCCGACAAACAAGAACACCCTCATCCGTGCACTCACAGAGGAATGGGATAAATTGCCTCAACAGCTGCTGGATAATGTTGTACGAAGTATGGTACGACGTGTGGAATGTTGCATCACACTCCACGGTGGACATATCCCGTACTGATACATTTCTTTAAGGTGCCTGCTGACTTTTAGATGCATTGTTCCATTTCTCCGTACGCAGATCAAATGAACATTTTGTTTTCTTTCAGATGTTTCACAGCTTTTGTACTTTCCAGAACAATAAATATTCTTTATTGTAATGTCTGAACGGTGTGGCAACTATATTTTATCCTACTAGGCCTCCTATCTCGCTTAATGTTATGCTACATTGCAAATTTGTGATCCGTCTTTAACAATTGTTCAGCAGTGTATTTTCAGATTATTTATTTACTCCGGTAAAAGAGACTGCTGAAGCTTTAGCTTAGACACTTTAACTAATTCCCTCGCCTTATCACTTCTAAAATGATATTTTAATGCAGAATATTTCCCTCTACACTTTATACGATATTGTCTCCTCTAGTGCTGTCCTTTCATTTTTGAATTCTTTTTGCTCTAGTTGCAAATAAGATAAACTGCCTGGCTCTTACTTTCAGATCAGATAACTTTTCTTTAAGTAAAAACTGCAATTTTCCTTCAACACTTTTCGTGTTCTATAATCACGATTTGCCATTGTGCTTTTATTCAAAGACGCTACTGAATTTCAGAATGTGGAATGAATAAACAAAGCTTATATAAAATCAGCTGTGTGTGTGTGTGTACAAAACCTATATATTACCAAACAAACAGGATGTTTACAATCATTCATAACTTTGACAACTAATTACTGCATTATGAGTAATATAATTCTGCTTAGCTATTACTCTTCTCCCTCTATAAGAACAGCATGCTCTAGGTAACCTTTGGCGAAGTATTGGTAAAAGATTGACATATGTTGTAAACAGGTTGAGTTCGCCGTTTTTCAGGAAATTGCTAATAATTTATAAATAGTCAATTATTTAAAAAAAATTTCAGGTACAACGAAGTATTTTAAAATACGTCATTTTCAGAAACTTATCTCAAATAGATATAAAAAGGCCAATGAAATGTTTTCAACACATCCAGAAAAACAGAAGAAAAAAGTTTATTAGATAAAAACTGCCAAGGAATTTTTTTTAAATTTGGGGCCACTAAAATGCTTTCATGGGCTACGGGTTGATGAGACCCTATTCTATAGCAATAAAGAATGTAAATACCACTTTTATTTTTCAAAAACTTTATATTTATGAGCATTACCCTCCACAATATTTTTGAAATTAAATAAAAATAAGCTAAAATTAAATTAACTAAAAATGTGTCCAATTTCACCATACACGAAGGCTTCAAAAATTACTAAATTTAGAATGCTAAAGTGTCAATCAAAATTGTGCGTAACAACATTGCTGGTAGCAATGATTCTGCGTGTATGAATGTGTTTAATGTGTTTACTTTCCCATTTAACAAAAGTTGTTTCATATGAAGTCACTGTATTTGCAATATTCGCTCTGTATTTTAAAAACTTTTGTGATATATTTAAAAAGCTCTTACAAACATCCACTCCCACGGAAGCGTATCCACTGTATATATATTCAAACCAGTAGACTGAAAAATAATTTCAAATTAATAAGAAAAAAGTTGTGAAATATTGTGGAAATTATACTCGCTGAATTGAATAAATGGTTTGATTCTCAAATAGGTTTTAGCAGGGAGAAACTATTTATTGAAATAAACTATTAGAAAAATGTTATAGAAGAGATATGGTAAATTTATTGAGAGAGTTATACTGAAAAACATGTAAATCTCTGATGGTTACGTATATTTTTTAATTTTCTGAAGTGGGAATTTTTTGACAGGTGATAAGAAGTTGAAATGTCCGACAAATGATGAATTCCTAATTCAGTTTCTGAGAGCTAGAAAATACGATGTGGACAAAGCTATGGGACTATTACGCAATTACTTCAACCTATTTGCTTCTCATCCTCAAATCTTTGATAAGCTGGACAAGGAAAAAATAGATAAATTAACAAGTTGTGATTTCTTGAAAATTCTTCCTTTCAGAGATAGCGATGGTTGTTTACTTTTAACTATCAAAATAGGTAAGAAACTGCTCTTTGTTAATATCAATTATTGTGATTTCTAAAGGTATTTATCCACCTTCGCTGACAAACTGGATTTAAATCTTTCCTAAGCATCTTCTAAGGTGTGTGTTTTAAACTATTTCAATGAATATTTGACTACTTAAGTTTAATGAAATGAACTTTCATTAAAAACTATGTTTTCTTTATTATTTGTCAGACGTAAATTATATTATTTTATGTAAGTAAACTTTAATATTACCAAGTGTTCATCGGAATATCGTGTCAATAAAAACATTTTTATAAAAGGTATGAACTTGCCAGTTTTTCTCCATATTTAAAACACTTGCAAATGGCTAAATACAGGGTGTTCCAAATCAGAACACCCAGCTGCAAGGCAAAATACAGCTGAAATGTGGTAGCAAAAAAGCTGAAAATTTCGAGCATGTCTTAATATGGAAAGGTATTGGAACTTTATGCAGCGACACAAAAGAATTAGTTTTAAAGAACGTAACCAGTTAGCGTTATATAGAGCACATCGGAAACAAACATGTAAAGCCGTACCTTCGTCTAGGTGCATGTGCTGTAAAGCCTTGAACCGTTTATATAGACCGTGTGTTCAGTGTGTTTGTAACGCGCAATGAAATCGGATTTTCACAATCAGGCGTTGTTGGACAAACTCTATTACAAAAAAGCCGATTCCACGTGAGTCTCTCAATGGAAACTCCTAACATGCATTCCATGTATGTCTCTCCTCATGCATGTTTTCTCGTCACATGCAAGGAAAGAATACAACGAGATCCAATCAATGTTCAAAGTCTCTGAAGACTGATAGTGAAATTCGAGGAAATCGGATCGTTAGTGGTGTTTTCTGGAAGAGGACAAGGAGCCAACCAAGTTGATAATTATAAAATTTCCACAATCTCGGGCATTGAAAAATATACCACTAACCTAAATTTCAAGAGACGACGAGACATCTTAATGGACTTATAATTTAAATAAATTTCCAAACTTTTTAATGTTTATTTTTCTCAACTTAAAAACTGCACTCTTAATATTTCAGGCATTGATTTTTAGTACATTGTTACTGTTACGACCACATTGATTCCTTCGCAAGTAGGTCCCTGATATGCATGTGACATTATAAATGTGACGCTAGGATTAAAGTGATGTCATGCGCACCAGTCACGGCAATGACCGCTTCAATGAATCATATCAGATGTTAAAATTTGATTTAAAGCTCACTGTCTCGTACTTCTGAATAAGAATTGGATGTAGAATTAGAGTTCATATATATGTGTCTGTGCTGTTCTTTTATAATTGTTGTAATTAAGTTATTATCCATAAACGTTCCATAACATATTTGCATAGCCTGTCTACCAGAGTTGTAACAGTAATTCCTCTTTCGAGACGACTTCGTCTCTACCAATGAGATTGCTTTGTTTCGTTTTTCTTTGTTCTATGATGAGATGTATTTGTCAATGAGTGTAATTAAAATGAAAAAGTGCAAAATAGATTCATTCATTTGTTCGTCAACGAAAAAAAGATTGTAATTAAATTGTTCTGCACCACAGATGATAGCTTTTCGTATAAAAATCGTTATAGATAATGATTCACTATAGATGGTATTTCTGCAATATTTTATGGTACCGTTTGGTCATTTGAGAGAATATAATTCTATGTGCACAAAGACGACGCATTATGATAATTAAGGTGAATGAGAAGGGTTATGCTGAGAGAATTTTGACAAATTATTGACAAATTATTCTTTTGATGTGAACCATTCCATGAGATCTATTATCATATTTCAAACAAATTATAGGTATTGTTCCTGATTCGATTCCGTCAAATAATCATTCGTTATATAACCAATCTAATTTTTATTGAAATTCATCTTTTTTATCATTTTAGGAAATTGGAATTCAGATGATATCGAGATAGAAGCTTTATTTTGCACTTTAGCAGCTATCCTGTTCTCCTTAGTGAATTATCCTGCGAATCAAATATCTGGAGCCCGTGTAATTTACGATGCCAAAAACTATTCATTTAAGCAAATGCGTGCTTTTATTCCTAAATACCTTACATTCATAGCTAAAGCCTTAAGGGTAAGTTTCATTTTATTTTTAGTTTTTACTTTTTAAGCTGCTTTTCAATTAAAAATAATTTTCACTCTTCCCTGGAGAGTTTTGACCCCTTACTTTCTGTAAGAAAGAAAAATCCAGTTTTCTTTTCCGTTTTGAAAAAAAGGCCCCATAATCTTTATCTGTGTAACCGTGCAAAACGCCTACCATTCTATGATACTGCATATATCTTTTTTAATCAAACCAATTTTTTTATTATAAAATATATTTCATTATTCAGTCTTAGGGCAATGTGTGTCGACCACTTGTGAAGTGTACTTCACGCACTAACTATTGTACAGTAATGATGCCAAAAAGTAATCGAAATACAGCAAAATTGAATGTTCAAAATGTATGCCTCCTATACGAATATGGGCTTTGTATCTGTTATTAAATATTGCTCGTTCAAAATTTTTCTAAATTTATTTATCTTAATTATTTTATTTTAATTCAGTAATTATCTAAATTTATTTCTTCTATTGCTTCAGCAATCTTTTGGCACACTTCAGTTGAATTTTATATTGGTTTATAAGAAAAATTTAGAATCCGAACATTTAATTCATTACAGTATTTTAAAAATGACTTTAATTTTATTTTTCAATTTATTGCTTAATTTGAGTTATATGCTTAAGATAGAATTTTTTGAAATGAAGTCATTTTGTAAAAAAAAATTGTTTAAGATTCTTATGGATAGAAAAAAACAATATTATTCCCATTTGGAATCTCAACTAAATGGGCGTTCATTTCAAGAACTTGCCTAGAGTAATATGCAGTATTTTTCTATTTATGGAGAGTCAAAGCTCAGTGACAGGATTTCCTCAAATTAATTCAAAGTATATTGATTTCAACTAAACCAAACACGTTTTTGATCTATTTGTGGCTGTGATTAACCGCAAGGCTATGTGAGACAACACGTTAATAAAAGAAATCACTATAAAATTGTGAATTTTGTTCATAATGATGTGAGGGTGGCTGTCAATTTTCCACATTTTTAAAAATATTGCTGCGTAGATCAGGGTTTGAGGATTTTATGCTATCTCAGTCCTACAGAACAAAACAATTCTTCAAGAGAGATGGAATATGGGGACGAAACACGATCCTTAAAATACAGGATACAGCAATAAAATTCGCATAATAAATTACAGAAGGTTTTCATATTTTTTACAGCACTCATACAGAGCTATCAATGTCTAAAAATACAAGTACGTAATGATAAAGGTTATCCGCATGCAATCTATCTTTCATAGGCAAATAAACTCTTCAACAGTTGAAATAAAATAAATTTAGTTTGAGCAAATGAACGTTATTTACAGTCTGAATGGCTACCTTTCAATGCTTTCTCGAAAAATTCGCTTATATCATAAGTCATGACGTCATAGCCTTCTTCAGTAATTTCGACAAGCATCCATATGGTCACCAAGTCATCCAAAATGGTCGCCAAAAATGATGTCAACTTGGCTTTAGCGCCAATGTTTCGCTCAGTAGTCACTGAAATGTCATTATCCTGTAAGAGACAACGTTCCTTGGGAATATTACAGTTTTTATCATAAAATAATTCTATCAGAAAGTGATATAAACTTATGTAACGTGCAGATTTTATTTACACTATTTTAAGGTATCCGACTACTTGCTATAACTTTTTTTTAAAAAAAAATGGAAATATGGGGATTTTTTTGTGGATTTTGGAATTATTTAGCATGTCTTAAGAAAAAAAGGTTAAAATTCAGAAGAGAAAAATAAATTATTGCAACTAAAATAGGAAAAAATATAGCTAAATATTGACAAAAAAAATACCATAAACGGGGCCCGCTCTGTAGAAATGGCAAATGAACAAATTCTCAGTTTTTCAATTTTTATGTATTGCTTTGCTATTTCTTTTTGAAACGACCTTCCGGATAAGAGATATTTTAATTTTTACAAAAACTAGAGCACGTTATTTTAATTATTATATACAATTGCTTATAAAAAGTGTGATTGTATTCACATATAAAGAACTGTAAACTTTATAATAAAGCAGTGATTGTTAAATCTGAAGGTTAACAACACTTCTACGGCTATACAAAACATACACAAACAATTTCAGCGAATTATTTTAAAAACTTTTTGAGCAATCGCTATCCCCGCTTAAGATTTTTGAAAAAAACACATTTCGAATAAAACGCATTTTTAAAATTTGACATCTTGTGCTAAGTTCTGGCATCTGTTTTTACTAAAACATTAGTAGTTTTTGTTCTAGTGAATGGAAAATAAAAAAAAAAAACTTGGTATTTTTATAAAGCTAATAAGATTGCCTATCAAATAAAATTTTAAAAAAAATTGTCAATTTTTTTGAAAAATAATGATTTTAGGGTAGTCGGATACCGTAAGATAAAATTAGGCACTAATCACTGAAGATTCGTAACTATAGACTATTTTCTATTTTTCCCAGAAGGGGGATATGTTACCCTCCTATCTCTCCCCCCTTCCCATTGAGTTTCCGGACATCTTTTATACATACACATTTATATATACACACTATATACACATTGGATCAATGAAATACTTTTTTTAAAAAAAAATTCAACCACAAAGGAAAAACACACATGCACTCGAGTTTTCACTCATAATATTTCCAAAAACTTTCTCTTGTTTCGTCTTTAAATATTTTTTATATCTATTGTGATAAATTTTTCTTCTTTTTCTTGGTTCAGAACAATCTACCCCTACGTTTTAAAAACATCTATATTATCAATGAAGGGATCGTCTTCCATTACACTTGGAAAATTTTCAGGCTCCTCCTTTCGGAAAAAGTAAAAAGCAGAGTAAGTTGAATTTTTCATAATTTTTTTAAACTTTGTTGTTTTTATCTATGTTGTTTACTATTTTTTATAAGCATCACCAAAATATGGTGTGGTCGAAGAATATAATCACTACATTCTGTCATTTTCTCTATCCTATTCAATTCCATTTTAGCACAATTTTTGTTTATTTATTATTTATGTTATGCACTCATTAGTTTCACGAACAGAAGAACAAATTACGATTTTTCTTTTCAAATTAAAGAAGTGTCTACCACAAATATGTCATTATCAAAGAGCCGAGACGAAAGCAACAGTTTTAACAAAAAGTATACAAAAGTATGCTATTATTCCAACTTTGTGGTGGGTGCGGTAGCCTAGTGGCCAAGGTATGGGATCGTGACTGGCATATCATGAGTTCGAGCGAGCCCAGTACCACTAAAGACCCGCCGTGTAGGGCAGTGATGCACGTTAAATCTGTCGAGAGCTGAAACGTCCTTCCGTTGGTGTGGTGTGGTAGTTAGGAGTGGGGGGTGCCAGCTCAGGTATCGTCCACGTCACTTGACCATGGTTCAAATTTACGAGGTCCGTCGCCAAAAGCCCTCGTGTAGCTGAACAGTGCGGCGTTAATGTTCACTCACTCATTCCAATTTCGTGATAGCTACAGATTTTATTAAAACTTATCAGTAAATAATGTATGCCAGATAATATAAAACATGGCTAAACTACTTCTGTTTCTGTTTTTTTTTCTAGATTTACTTACATGGAGATAATAAAGAGGAAATACAAAAATATATTCCCAAAGAGATTATACCGCCCGAATTTGGAGGTGACCTAGTGAATTATAATGGTGAAGACTTTCTGACAAAAGAAGTGGATAAGTTTTACGATGGATTTTTGAACATGATGGAGACTTTTTACTCATAAAATTGTGCTTACGATGTATCATCCATTGAGCCGAGACAAGACTTGTAATTAATTTTACATTTTAAATAAGAAATATAGTAAAAAGTAGGGAAATTTTTTGACAATAGCACAAAGAACACTTAAAGTGATGGACGTCGTGTTTTCGTACAAAACTCAAGGAAATACCATATTTATTTATTTTGTATACGGTTAGCTTTACTTAAACTGATCAGGGTGAGTAAGTAAGTGAATATTAAAGTCACACTGTTCAGCTACTTGAGGGCTTTTGGCGACAGACCTCGTAAATTTCAACCATGGTCAAGTGACGTGGACGACACCTGAGCTGGCACCCCCCCCTCGCCTAAATATTACACCACACAAACGGAAGGACGTTTCAGCTCTCGACAGATTTAACGTCCATCACTGCCCTATACGGTGGGTCTTAAGTGGTACTGGTATCGAATTTTAAAATGATCAGAACGTCATCCTTAAAATATGAAGCAAAAATTTCGAAAAAAGAATTTTTTCTCATGGAAATATGTATTGTATTAAATGATTTATTCAATTTATTTTAATTTATTGAATATAATAATAATTATATAATTTATTATACAACTTAAATATATATATATATATATATATATATATATATATATATATATATATATATATATATATGTCAGGTTTGAAAATTTATCATCAAAATTAAGTAAGTAGTAAATAAAAATAGAGCGAACTCTTTACCATCGTGTAAGGATTTTTGGGTAAATAAGCCTATTTAAAAGTGGAGCGAGTGCTGACGAAGGAGAACGCCTACTCGAAAAGGCTTAGCTGGTGACTTCTCGCCGAATTGTTGTGTATTGTTCTACTCGATTGCGCGCCAATTGGCCGCCATGTTGAATTTTATGTGATTGAAGTAAAATAAAGACGTTATAGAAATGTTTCCCTCCTTATTTTTCCAGCAGGCCAGGGGCCTGACACACACACACACATATGTATACCATTTTGCCATGGTTCAGAATTACGTGATCTGTCGCCAAAAGCCCTCGTGTAGCTGAACAGTGCGACGTTAATATTCACTCACTCACTCACCCGATATCCAGTAACTCTCCAATAGCTACGCTAATATAATTCAATAAATACTCAACTTTGCATTATTGTCCGCAACATCTTTTATTCTATATATTATTCTATCTCACTCATGTTTATATACTACTCGATAAGTGACGTTCACTTGATTGGAAGCGTTGTTCTAGCTTAAAGTGCCAATTCGGCTGGACGGAAAGAAACGTGGTAGAATCATAGGATAGTCGTTGGTTACAAACTCTCGCTTTACTGTATGAAAAAGAGCAACAAGTAAACAATATTGTTTTAAATAATTCTGCAAAAAAATTAATGTTGAAAGCGTTGTAATTTTTAGAACACCAGATGAAAATTCCTATCATTTCTTAATTGTCGTTAAATAATACTCAAATGAGAAACTTAACGTCACTGATACCGTAATCTTAAAATAGATGCCATCCATTTAATTCGTTTTATTTCGGAAATATCTTTCTATTTCGACCATAAAAAAACAATCACGTGTGCTTATTTTGATATATCGGTAGCTATTACTGTTTGAGTAATGAATGAAACGAAATAGCGATTAATAAAAATAAGTTTCCATGGTAATGCAGTTCATTTTCATTCCTGCTTCTTAAGAAGCAGGATTTATGAAGAAACTTTAAAAAAATATATTGTGGAACATATATATTCATGCCTAGAAATAAGTTTATCTCAGATCATCCAAGATCTGAGATATTGCCTAGAAATGTTTATCCTACTAATTTATCGGCTTTTAGGCTACATGCATGCATGCGTCTATGTTTGAACATATAAGGTTCAGTCTTAAATCGCATTGCCAGAATTATTACGATGCCAGGTAATTTTAAAAGAATTGAAAACACTCTTTTAATTAACTAAAGCATTCTACAGACTCAATTTTTGAAGAAAAATGTGACACAATAATTTAACAGCCCAATAAATAATAAAATAAAAAAATTAAAGT
The DNA here is from genome assembly GCA_019973935.1 of Trichonephila clavipes. Classification (NCBI taxonomy): domain Eukaryota; kingdom Metazoa; phylum Arthropoda; class Arachnida; order Araneae; family Nephilidae; genus Trichonephila; species Trichonephila clavipes. The sequence goes on along the minus strand of BMAU01000203.1, from coordinate 553,174 downwards.
TCGGGTAACTTTTTTCGGTACTATACTGAGCTATCTAAAATAATATAAATTTATATATATTTCGAGGGAAAAAATAATATCTTGTATGTGTGTTTATATTCTTTGCTTATGTGTTTCATATTTTCAGCTTTATACTTATATAGAGAGAGTACTGATTTTTCAATAATGTTGAACTTTTTTTTTGTAGCAACATGTGGGTTATTGGCAGTAATGTTCACAGAAAACATGGTAAAAAAACGTAGGTGCTAGTTTTATATCACGGAGCATGGCGCCAAGTGCTTGTTGTCGCTGGAATGGAATCCAAGATGGCGGCCTAGTGGTATCAAATCGTCAGGAAGATAATTTTAAAAGTACATGGAAATATATATATATATTATATATATATATATATATATATATATATTTTTTCAAAAGAAGAATACAGGAAGAAATTGAAAATAGCCAAATTCAATCAATAAATAATGAATTACTATTTAATATAATAAAAAGTTACATGTACTAATAATATTATGCAGTACATAATAATCTTATGATATAATTTAATAGTAATTATATATAATATTCATATAACATAATTTAATAATAATTATTATATATAATAATAATCATATAATATAATTTAATAGTAATTCTAAAAAAGAATATATAAAATCATGGTATTGTAGTATAAAAATTATTCATAAGAATACTAATATAACGTAATAATTATAATTAAATAACATAATAATTATAAATGAGAATAACAAAAAATAATTATAAATACATAAAATTGCATGTAATAATACTTATAAATAAATATAATACCAAAATAATTATTATAAATATAACGACTATTATATGATTATTACATATAATATAGTAATTGTATTTTTATATTATATTAATAAAATAATTACATAATATATATTAACATTAATAATGAATATCAATTAAAAAGTACTGGAAACTTGCAATATTCGAAAAACTTCATTAATATCAAGGTAACCATATTGTAATGTTATCGCCCATCTTGGCGAACATAAACAACTTGGCGCGTGTCCCGTGATATCAAACTAGTTCCAAAAAGTAGATAAAGGTTTCCAAGGGGTAATCGCTAAGGAGAAAAATAAAAATATGTCTATAAGTGGTGTTACCTCATCCCTTGTGTACTCCATTGTTATTGAGGATGTACCATAAGACTACTTTCTAAATGGCTATTTACACTGCTGGCCACCGTAAATGAAACACCCTGAAGGAAGCATGCAAATAACATGAAATTTACAACATGCATTAGCGAAGGTGAGATATGCAAATGATTAGAATTTCAGTGCCGACACACATCACGCGCGCCTCAAAGCGTTATTTAAGGCTTGGAGATTTCGATGATTTCAAGTTCGGCAATAGTATTTTTATTGTGTTGTTTTTTTTTTCAAAAACCGATCAGTTATGTCTCGTAGAAAACAACAATCAGCTTTTGATCAAGTATCCGAGTTCGACAGAGGAAGGATAGTGGCCTACCGAGATTGTAGATTATCTTTCAGGAAAATCGGTAGTCGTGTTGTGGATGAAACCAAAACACCGTAATGCGGATATGTGACCGTTGGATGCAGGAGGGTATGACAGACCAACCTGGTCGATCGCCTCCACCTCATTACACCACTTCACATGAGGACAGGCAAATTGTGCGCATGGCAGTGACGGATCGCTAAGTCACATCACGAACTATAGCACTGCACATTGAGTCTGTAACGCATCCTTCAGTGTCTGCGCGTACCATTCGACACCGTTTACAGCAGAGTGGTCTGTACGCAATACGTCCATTGCTTGGTTTACCCTTGACGCAGATTCACAGACGTCTCCGCCACCAATGGTGCGATGAAAGAAGGATGTGGCGGTAGAATGGAAGGAAGTTGTCTGTACTGACGAGTCACGCATCTGCCTGCAACACCACGATGGTCGGATTCGAGTCTGGAGACACCGTGCAGAGAGAATGCTGAACTGCTGCGTTATGCACCGCCACACTGCTCCTGCACCAGGTATTATGGTATGGGGCGGTATTGGATATCACTCTCGCATTCCTCTACTACGCATTGCTGGTACTTTAAACAGCCAGCGCTACATCTCCGAGGTGTTAGAGCCAGTTGTCCTTCATTACCTTCAGGGATTGGCCACAGCCATATTTCAACAGGATTATGCACCACCACACATGCCACGCATTGTCCAAAGGTTTTTCGTCAATCACCAGTTTGAATTGCTTCCCTGGCCGGCTCGCTCTCCGGATCTTTCGCCGATAGAAAACATGTGGTCCATGGTTGCTCAACGATTGACCCAGATTACACCCCCCAGGTGCCACACCAGATCAAATTTGGCAAAGTGTGGAAGCTGCTTGGTCTGCTGTACCCCAAGAACACATCCAAAGTCTCTTTGAATCAATGCCGAGGCGTGTGGCAGCGGTGATCTCCAACAATAGCGGCTACTCTGGCTACTGAATCTTGCAGGAACCACACTTCACAGAAGTCTATAAATTTAATCATTTGATACCTGGTCAACATGTTACCCACAAAACAAATTTTGTTGTGCTATCTCTTGTCTTTCTTGGGGTTGCATTTACGGTGGCCAGCAGTGTAACTTGTTTTAAATGTGATCATTTGTCAATAAAGAATAATAAATTTCTCGCATAGCTGTGTTTTTGGCTTGGCTACTTATTATCAAGATGCATAATCCTACAAAAGTTCCTAAGCCGCGAATCTATCCATAAAAATAGTTCGTCAATTTATATGCAAAATCACACCAAGTGGTATCCAATTTTTTTTTTTGAATTCCTTGATATTTTGGGGGTTGCGGCTGGGGCATTAACTTGGATTTTTCCCAAAGATATTCTTCTCCGTTTTTAAAATCATTTGTGATTTCCCTATTTTCAAGTGCTATAATTTGTGCAGATTTATATGACAATAGTCCGATTAATTTACAAATTCAATTTTCTTTTCTGATCTCTTCTGTTTTATCCTACCTCTCAAACAACACATGGTCTAAGCGAATTATCATTAATAGTTGTATTTGTAGGATTCTGGCACAATAATAAATATTTATGACTCTGGCACATTTCGAGACGACGTGAAACTCAATGAAGTAGTGCACTCAACAAGAATAACATAATCCGCCAAAATGCAGAATTCTCACCAAGTTCTTATGAAATGTTCAGGAAGACAGTATAGAGATGCTGTGGGTAGTTAAGCAATTCACAACAACTGCAATCTGTAAAACCTATAAAACTATTACAAAAAAATCCTGTTTCCAACGAAAAAGAATAAAAATGCCTTCTTTTGTGCAACGAGATCCAGAAGGTTTTCGAAAGAAAGGCATTTTTTTACGTTGTACCTCCAAAAAATCCGAGGAAGGACACACTTTTACTCAAACTGTACAACTTTTAACTCTAAATCCTCCGGAAAACAGAGCCCTAATTGAACGAAAAGTACCAGAGGAAAATATTGATCTTGGAAAAGAAGATTTTCCACTCCATTCACAACAGGATTATTCTTCGCCCCAAGAAATCACCAACAGAAGACAACAACAAGATCTCAGCGTTGTATTCGGGAAACCAATAAAGAGTTTAGAGGCACACCTTTGTTGTTAACTATCTTTACAATTCTCCTTCATATGGTGGAGTGGTTGAGACAATAAAATATTATCGCGCGCGCGATAAACCTTTTTTAAAAAAACTATAATTGCTATCGCAAAAAATTATATAAACACTATTTATAAACACCACATGAAAAAGTTGTAGTCTACCATTATCATAAGAAAATTCTATACAGATCTGAAATCATTAGTGCTCCAGAACATGATGTCATTTTGCCTCTTGTCGCCATCAGCCACGTGTTTCATTTTAATAGGTGACAAAATCACATTAATGTTTTAGTTTCATAATGCACCATATGGCTTGTACCCAAAGATGTGTTTAATTTTTCAGAATGAGCAGAAACAGACCCAAAACATGTCTGCTGTTTGGCACTTCTGGAACTGAGGACATAATTTCTTCCCTTCACTGGAAATTCCTGCATGTAAATTTTCGTCTCGTATGGTATTGTTATGATATGGTTATAATAGGGAGAAAGATAAAAAAAACATCCCTACCCATTACGAACAATGGCCACACTGTCGTAAAAAAGGTTTGGGAAAAGAAGGATGAACTGTCTCTGAATCGCTTTGTAGAAGAACAGCATAAGCAAAAGTACCACAAATATAACAAAAAGTTAAGAACTACATATACCGATTAGAGAAACAGCGTTGTATGCGAAAGAATTATATATTTAGAGAAAATAAATGATTTAAAAAATATCGAAAATATTTTAAATTAGATTATATCTGAAATTTTCCACAAGTTAATGCTTGAATGTTATCATCCTAAACGTACTTTTTTCATCATAGTAAGCATGAAAATAAGTTTTATTTTGAACACCTATTTCTAGAAAGTGCTTTTTCTATCTCCTCTCATTGTGAATATTCTATACAAAATACTTTAATTTTGAAATACATTTCGATAGATTTTGTGTATTAAACCTTTTAAAGCACTTTTTCTCACACCTTTAACAGTTTTCTTTTTATTACATTCGTCGTATATTAAACTGTATGTTTCTCGATGTGTACTACTATAATTGATATACAGAATCAAGATAAATCTAGGGATATATGGTACATAAAATCAAGATATGAGCAGGGATATATGATCTGCGGAATCAAGATATATCCTATCTATAGAATCAAGATATAATATCCTTGCGCATCAAAAGGAAGGTATTTTTAAGAGTACTAGGACATCCTCAAAAGAGTAAAATGCCAAAATTAAGATTTTTTTTTGTTTATAGAAAATATACCTTTTTGAAATTCCCACGAGAGCATAGATCTTAATAAAAATATTTTAATTATTCTGTAGAGATACAAAAGTAATTTTTTGAAGAAAAAAAATATTTTTCGGATCAATTTTTAAGTTGGACATTTTTTTGAGATCTCATAATATACTTATGTTTAAGTACAATTTTATTAAAAAGTATCTGTTAAATGTGTAAAATATTTTACACGTATATAAAACAATTCACAAATATAGTGAATCTATTCTTTAGTAAAATATTAATATAGTTTCTTTAAAAAAAATTATGGAACTTTTTAATTTTTAAACTTTCTATTTGTCTCCTTCTTTATACATAAAGCTATTGTTTTAAAAAAAAATAGGCATTACTCGACAAAAAAAATTAGATTAACCATATGCACAGGTATTCTGTATAGAAGTATAAAAAGTTTGGAACCATATAGTGCAATATTATTTTTTAAAAGTATACCTAAAACATTATGCTTTGGAGAAGAAATGAAAAATCTAAAAGTAGCAGTGTTTTCACATATTACACATATGATTAATATTTTCCTGTCGATTTTTTAGTATACCTTATAATGATACTTAAACACATTATATAGAGTTATAAAAGTAATTAACAATTAAAAAGTTATTTTTCCTCTTTTATAGCTGAACATGAACATAATTTTGCCAAACATATTTTTTTCCAAATACCATTTTTTTATAAAAATATGTCTTGAATATATAAAATATTTCATTCACAAAAATATAAAACAACTGTATAGCTTCAAGATGTCCATAAATGCATCAAAAGAAGCATCGGAAAAAGGATAACTATCAATGAATTTCAGAAATTCTAGTGAGAACTTCTTACTTTTGTCCTAGTTAATCGATATGATATGGATCATTTCGCTAAATCTAGTAGACATTTTTTAAGAAATTTCGGGAATTCTGAATAACAAAATGAAGAAAAGACGACTTTTTAAAAAGAAAATTATGCAGTGATAAAAAATTATGCAGTTCCCTTATAACGTGGCACTTTTATAAAAGGGATTTACTCTAACACTCTGCTGGAGAACAAGCAACATCTCCGTATAACACGGTGCTTTTATACCATGGATGCATTGTAACACGTTTCCCTCACACAACAGGAGTAGATGCGTAAATTCTACATATTATTTAATTTATAACTCAGCATAATTCAAGATTATTCATATTATTTATTCATTAACGCAAGTTAAACATCAACATCAGGAAACCGATTTACAATAATAAATTTTTAGAACAAAGCCGCACGCGTCGCTAAGCAACCATTCTTCGTTGCCTTGAAAACAAACAAGCATCAATCCACTTCAGTTCTTTTTAAGTTGACTAGCGATTACAACAGGAAATCTATTATAAGCGAACTCAACCAAATTAGAAATTCGAGAATTCAGCGTACATCAGCTCAATAAACGTGATAAAAAGTCCTTGCGAAATGTATCTCATTTGGCTTTTTCATTCGAGCGCGCAAGTACTATCAGATTTTCTTGAAGAATTTTCATGAGATATTGATATTACTTACGTATACTTTGAAACTATAAATGTGTATCTTGGCCACGTATATTAAAAATTTTCGAGTAAGTAGAATTTGCAGTCTTCTTTAAGGAAATAATTATGATTTTATTTTTATGTATTAAGCCGTTGCATAAAGCTACGTCTGGCGAACATAAATGAAATATTTTAAAAGATAAATAATGACAGTGTTAATAGTACTTGGTGAAGACGAAGAAAACACTTTTTAAATCATATTAATGTATATTACTTTTTACGAAGATTTTAGCAAAGATATTTATCTTAATTATGAGAATATATAAGCATGTTTTTTAGTTTTTTACATACATTTGCATACGTATAACATACATTTTCCTAGCTTGACAATTTTCTTGAGATTAACTCCTTTATTAGGGATGAGGAGAGAGAGAGAGAGGTACCTGTATTCATATACATATACAGTTGAACCTCTATATAACAAACCTCTATATTACGAATTTTTCTATATTGTGAACTTTTTTCTGGAACCTTAAACATTTCATGATTTTCTTCGTAAAATAACCTCTCTATAGAGAATTGTATTTTTTATGTAACGAACTTTTGCTTTTGTGATTCAATTTTTGTTCTCGTTTTTTAAAAGTATTTCTGAAAAAAATTTCAAGTTATTCTCCCTTTAACACATTTTATGGTGATCATAAATCTTGAACTGGTTTTATTAGATCCTAACTCGCCGAGAGCAATAGAGTTCAGGAAGTTTCATCCAAGAAGTGCAAACTTTAATCCCCATTGCCTAGTTCACTAGAAACGTCTTCTATGTCCTCTTTCCCTCTCAGTGCAGTTGTCCCGTGTCCTAATTATGAAATAATGTATGTTTAATGTTAGTAATATGCTTTAAATTATAAAATGTCCTTAAAATTCACTAATTTTAGTATAAAACTATTTTCTTAATATTGAAAATTCAGTGAATTCTTCGACATTTTTTTCTTCTTTTCCTTGTAATTTTTCTTTCTTTATTTATTTTTTGATGGTTAAGATGTATAAAATAAACATATATTAATCTAAAATAGGTGTGAATATTTACTTTTTTTAATATACAGAGTTTATGAATTTAAAATTAGTTTTATGTGGTTTATAAAGTATATTAAAAGGTGAAACTCTATACAACGAATTTTCTATATAACAAACTTTTTTCCGGGATTTAGCGACTTCGTTATATAGAGGTCCGACTGTATATATAGATAGATAAATAGTCAGAAGGAACTAGAGCGCGCGTTTATAGAGCTTTGGTGATATTCGTCGTGCCCCCACGTATAAGCGAATGTTGCAATTTGTGTAAGATTTCAAATTAGAAAATTAAATTTTCGGGTATGCTTACTATCTCACATTTTTTTCAATTCCTACTATTACCTCACACTCTCTATATATATTTATTTATTTATTTGTTTATTTATTTATTTATCTTGGTGGAATTTTCAATCATTAATAAAATACATTTTAAAGCGCTCAATTGAGCTGAAATTTAATATACATGATTATTTTGGATGACAATACAATAATTCAATTATAATTAATAAAAATGAATTGATTAAAACTAATTATTCAAAGAATTACAAATAAAGCCACGGTGGCGACTTAGTGAACCTTTTGGCGACTTGTGTCGAAACTTGAAAAGGTTTTTTCTCACGTTTTAAAGCATTCAGTTGAACTAAAAAATTTTATATACACAATTATTTGAATAGCAATACGATACTTAAATGATAATTAATAACAACTTATTACCACTTAATACTGTGATTCTGACATATGTGTGTACATATTTATATTAAGTGTAACTATTTAATAAAAAGTAGCCAAAATATAATTTTTCTTTGTTGATTTAAGTAGGAATTGACTTTAAAGAAAATTTATATTACTGGTTTTCTTATGCAAAACTTCTCATGCTTCAACAATGTTTTAGATCAAATGAAACCCCCCCCCAGATCAGCAGGTTTTATAAAAATTATGAAATATTACGTTTAATTTTGGGCAATTTATTGAAATTTTTAATGAGAAAAAATCCTACTTATGTGACCCAATTAGTCGACTGCATTTTTCAAAAAATTTTCCATGTCGTATTTATGTAAGGACCATTAACATTTTGTTATTCAAATACCGTATTTACTCGAATCTAAGCCGCACTATTTTTTCAGTGTTAATTCTTCTGAAAATCGGGTGCGGCTTAGAAGCGAAGGCAAAACATTTGCTGAGTGGAAGAAAAAATGTAATCGTCCATTCTGGATATTTGCATCGATGACTACTTATCCTATTCCGTAATTTATCTCTAGTAGGGTCAGGTGGGGGAAGAGGGGGGGTAAAATCAAGCTTTTTTTTAAAGAAGGCCCTAAAATCAAACTATTAAATTAATTTCAATGAAACTTTTGATGCATTTTATATACATTAGATTCATATAGATTAAATATGAGACAGCCATTTAATTTTGTTCGATTGTTTTCTCACGTGATACATTTGAAAGAGCATGTTTTGATACCTCTAGTTAACCCCATGGTGCAGGAAAGTGAGAGTAGTTCTAAAATTGGTGCATTTTTAAATGAAAATAGGTAGATATATTCTTTTTGAAACAAGAATACTCTGAAATAAATATGCCTTGATTTTATATAATGGTGCAAATGGGCAAAAAAAATTTTTTTACAAATTATTTAATTAAAGAAACAATGGCCAAGGCTATTAAAATTAGGTTCACGTAGTATGCAGCATATATCACTGAACTCTATACTATTTTCATCGTAAATAGGGAAAAGTGTAATAGTCCCCTAATGGTGACTTGGTTAGACATTTTCTATGATAGAACTCATTAATTTCTATAACTTGTCCAAAGAATTTAGATGATTGACTTCTTGACCAATACTCAACCATTTACCCATGATCCTCGCTTTACTTTAAAACTTTCTGTATCTTTTACATCCTTCTTTATATTTACTTGATGGAATTTGTTCTTACGGTCATTTTCTTCAGCAGCCAACCTTTCCAAAACGTTTTTGTCAGTTTAAAGCTCCCCAGTCTTACTCTGTACTCTTTTTCGCCTTTTATTTGAATTCTCAATGGCTAAAATGTCTTTACAGATGGGGTGGAAGAGAGAGTTTGTATTATTGGTTTCTTTAAATCTTTTAAAGGTGAGTTGAGCGACACAGAGCTTCAGAAGATACAATGGTTGTGGATGAATCTATTCTTGTACTATGGGCACTCTCTTGGTTTTTTCCTTTATCTGTAATGAGAATACGGTGTTGGATGACCTTTCTGTTCAGAGGATAAAGTCCTGATCCTTTAAATCCATTCATTGCATTTTCCGACTACAATCCTTCAAACAACTTTTCAAAGAGAAATTAAAATGATGATGTAGAAACCTTTTGTAATCTGCTTTCTCTAAAGCAATGTTTCAAAATATCCTTCCAAGCTTTTTTCATAAGAGAAAACACTCCAACATCCAATAGTTGCAAAAAATTTTTCACTATTAAAATTATTACCTTGTGACTATATAAATACTAAGTAAATTAATTGTTTTAGTCCTTTATTAAAAAATATAGAACATAGAATCCCTACCTAGAAGAACCCTATATAGAACATACCCTATCATAGAACATTTAACTAAGCCTAACCATACGCCCAAATTACCCCACCTAAAAAAACAACTCATGATAAATAGAATTATAAAATTTATTCTTGACTTTTTGTGGCTGTGTCAAAAAGGTGTTGCTCTACAAGTCTGAACTGAAATTAATATTTTTTGCCAGCTAATATTGATGTGAGAAGAAAGTTCATCAGCACCCTAAGCTTATCACCCTACAGCATATCAAGAAACTTAATAAGCATCGCCTTTGTTTAAAACTTCAGAAACTAAAATGAAAATATTTACTATAATATCAAAATGGGTCTCTAAAAAAGAAACAACTAAATATCTTTATTTAAAAGGAGAAAACAGGTGTTTTTTAATATACCCCCCTTACCCGATGGACCCACTTTCCCCCACCTGACCCTCCTAGTACACACGGAGTCCGTGCTCGTTAAATCAGTGGGTCCGAAAGTCTTGTGGGCTGAATCACGAGTGCAGGGAACTGGAGAAAATTTCCCTCCACTTCAGTTCCATGCCCAAATTGTGGAGGTGGAGATAGATGGCGGTGCCATCTATCGTAATATTTTATCGTCCCTTCGGGAATTTCGCCGAGCTAAATCATACTTTCACCTGTATGGTGCTCAAGGCTAAGGCCAACGATAGGCGTACATCTAGCCCATTAACACGATGAATTTCGTTGGCCTTGATCTGACTATGTCAGACAGGTGGCATGAACAACAACAGTTTATTCTGAACATCGTTGTATCTTCATACTTAGAATTTTTTTTTATGCGCTTTCTTTTAATTACCTAAACATCAAAGATATCATTAATAGCGTGAAGGCGAGAGTTCACCATAACGCAAGACTAAAAAGTATAGCAATTAAGTACTCATGGAAACAGAGCAATGGACATTGGAAATTTGACATGGATGAAACAAATATACGTCGATGTTGTAAACCAAATGACATAACTGTCACTTGCAAATATTCAATGGTCTTTAATAATTCTTTAACAGTATACTACTTACTATACATTCTTTTGAAAAAGGGTTGTGTAACAAATGCATTGGACAGTAAAGAAGACGACACCGTGTGTGAAAATGGCGATGCTAATTCCGAAGTCAGCTATGACAATGGGAGGGTCGAATCCTTTTCGAAACATGATACTTATGGTTAGTGTAATTATTGGCTCATGTATGCATTTGAAAGTTTTTAATTCTAGTCAAATAATTATATATATATATATATATATATATATATATATATATATATATATATATATATATATATATATCGTCGGTCTAATTATCAGACTGCGTAACTCCGTCTGGGTTGCTAATTTGATACAGTCGGGCTAGGCGACAAGTTGTTGTTTATGTTCGCCAAGAGAGGCGATAATATTACATTATGGTTTACTTTGATATTTTTATCGTGCGATGATGTGGTTGCCATGGGGATAACGTATATTAGTGTTAGTTTTTTGTTTTGGTTTTTTTCCCGTGGGATCTCTGCTCAGCAAAAGTAACACATTGTTACAAATTTTGTGTAATGAACGCTTAAAATAATGTAGATAATTTATATCTGGAAGCGTAATTCATTAATATTACTTTCTGTTGTATTTATTTTATGTTAAAATCTTGCCACCACTTTCGAAATCTAGTTTTATTACGAAATAAAAAAAAAAGGTAGTGGTTATACTGATTGAGGAATAAATTAAAAGCGGAGCGCGCACGGAGGCATGGCGTAGACAAAACAAAAGGATTAAGGAATTGTGCCAAAAAGCGCTTGGCGTGTTGCACTCCTATATCAAATCAAATACACCGGTGGAGTTATGCAGTCTGATAATTAGGCCGGCGATATATATATATAAACTTATTATTTTTCATTTTCATTTTTAAAAAAACTTCTTAAGCATCGTATATGGATGAATCTTTCACACATTTATTTTTATCTTTTCTCAAAAGCGAATAGATAATTCGGGGAGAGGGGGGGGGGCTTAAAATCGATGGCGACTTAGATTCGAGTAAATACGGTACTTCAAAAATTCTTTACACTTTATGGAATGTGGATAGTTTCTTTTTGTAAACAATTTTGCTTTTACAGCAAGAAGCACTTTGATCCGTATAACGAATGAAAAAGAGACACGTTTTCGTTGTGAGGACTGGAGGCCGTTGAACGCGCGCTCGCGTTCCGACGACGTCCTCTTTGTTCTAAGTAATTTTCTAAAAGCTTGTAACGGCTGTAATTTATTTGATTGCCCATCCGCTACATTTTCGAACAAATGTGTCTACGGAATCGATTATTAACGTAAAGCAGCAGTCTGTTTTTAAAAAAATTTCAGTAATGTATATACGTTGACGTGATATTGTAGTTCTGAGAAGCGGGTACAAGCTCAGATGTCATCCCCATCGCTTAACAGTGGTTCGAAATTACGAGGTTCAGCATCAACAGCCCTCGTGTTGCTTTACAGGGCGTCGTTAATAAACAATCCCTCTCGATAGCGTGTAAAACTTGTAACGTCTCCTTATAAAAGTAAAAGTTTTTTTTTACTTCCTCATTTACTTTTGAGAGAGTATCAGATAAAGTTCCGCAAGTAAAATGTTAACGCAAGCATAAATTGAGAGATGTATTCAGATCATTAAAAGAATGCTGTTTGATATCATTGTAACAGTATTCCACAATGCTACGATGAACTACTTCTGTTATCAGCAATCTCGAGTTGCATTGAAATGCATATTGTATTTCGTTGAAGTTAAATATTATCGCCTCCATTTGCGCTAATATATCTAACTATCTTTAAAAGTAATAAGAATTTTTAATCTTTTGCGATAGGCAAGTCTAAAACTTGCGTATTCATGTTGATCTAATTGATTCTGTATATACAGTGGTGGCTAAAATTGTGGACACTTTTCAAAATTATGTTTTTTTAAGTTTATATGCCTACAGAAAATGTTTCGTTGCACAAAAGGAAAAGACTTTTATGTAAGTTTAAAGTGAATTTAATGGTAAATTTAATGCAAAAAAACAAAATAGAAATAATTGCAACCCAAAAAGTTATGTTGCAATAACTATTGATATACGTTAGATATTGATGATATCAATGAGTTATTGGTGCTTACTGTGGTAGCCTTTATTTTTTATTACATCTTCAAATCGATGTTTTCATTGAGTTAAAAATAGTTTTAAGCTTTTCCTTCGTTATTATATGACACCAGGAAACAATTATATCTTCAATTATTTCATTTTTGCTTCATGGGTACCCCAGTCGGGGTAGAGTTTTCAACCAATGCTACAAGTTTGCGATAGGATTGATGCCAGGGCTGTTTCCTGGACAGGACAACAACACAATGATCTCAGAACAATACCAGTCTTTCGATTGTCTTAATATGTGGCAAGGAGCAGAATCTTGCTGAAAACTAAAGGAAGCACTATTGGTAAATCGATCCCTGGTGGAAGGTAGAAGTTTGGGTTCTAAAATAAGGCTAATGTGTTTCCTGACATTCAGTGTCTCAGCGATGACATGAAAGCGACCATTACCGTCTGATGATATACATGACCAAATCATAAAACTATGTTAATACTTCACAGTTACCTGAAAGCAGTCAGGATGTAATATTTCTCCTATTCTACGACTTACATATTTTTGGTCATCACAACCGAATAACGATATCTTATTTTCACCCCTCGAAATAACTTGGGATCACTAATCGTTTGTTTAATTAGTGAGTTCCTTTGACCACTGAGGACTTATCTAGCGCCGCTGTAAATTGAGATAATGCTTTTTTCTTGGAATTCTACCTCGTAGTCTAACATCTGCTAATATTCTCCAGATTGTTTTGAAACCGAAAGAGACAACAGCATCATTGATATAAATTCTAAAGACCGTTGATACATCTTTTTTCATCTTGGAAATGTTTTTTGTTTGTTTGTTTGTCAAAAACAGATGTGGAACACTTTTTCGGCCTTTTCTTGCTTTGGTTTTTATTACATTTGCCTCCTGATGCCTTAAACAAAACTTTCCGTCTCCAGATGTAGTTACTGAACCACCCACCTGTCTTTCAATTCTATCGTATGAAAGACCCCTTTCTAGACACACATCTCTTTCTAGGTATCCAACTCACTCTTTTATTTCATGTCCTTAGTTCTTGATAAAATATATTTGTTGTCCTGGCCAGGAAACAGTCCTGACCTCAATCCTATCGAACACTTGTGGCACGTTTTGAAAACTCTTGCCCGACTGAGGTACCCATGAAATAAAAAGGAACTAATTGATGATATAATTGTTTCCTGGTACCATGAAAAAACGAAGGAAGAGCTCAAAACTATATTCAGCCCAATGAAACATCGATGTGAAGCTGTAATGAGGAATAAAGGCTATCCCATGGAGCCCTCATAACTCACTGATATCATCAGTACCTAACGTATATCGACAGTTATTGCAACATGACGTTTTTTACGTTGCAAGTATTTCAATTTTGTTTTTGTGTTGAATTTAGCATTATATTCTCTTTAAAATGATATAAAAGACTTTTTCATTTTGTGCACCGTAACATTTTCTATAAGCATACAAACTCAAAAAAACCTAATAATTTTCAAAAGTATCCACACAGTTTTGGCCTCCACTGTATATGTGTATCTTCTCATACGCTAAGAGCAGAATATGTCATTGATTTATTTTCATTTATGTAAAGCAAATATATTCTAGATTCTATATATATATATATATATATATATATATATATATATATATATATATATATATATATATATATATATATATATATATATATATATATATATATATATATGTATATACTGCTTAAAATAATTAAAGGATATTGCGGTTTTAGGGGGATCTTGTGGCTGGGAAACTTTTTAACTGATTGATACATGGTTGACAGACGTAGTAGGTTATATGAGAATAAATTACACATGTTTAGCAGAAAAAAATGCATTTTATTGCGCATTTGTGCATAAGAGAAAAAAAGAAAAAGAAAAGGTATTTTCTTCAAAGGAAATCATTTTCAGTAGGGGGTGTGGTTTCTATTGACGGCCAGCAACGTTGAGCACCTTTGAGGCATGGAGTCAATGAGACTATTAATCACGAGTAGGTGTATTCTGTCCTACTCTTCCAGAAAAGCTCTTATCAGTTCTTGGAGAGTTTGTGGTGGTGGTTGGCGGCCAGCAACTCGTCTTCCTAGAGCGTCCGAAACGTGCTCTATTGGATTCATGTCTGGAGAACACACTGGTCATTCCATTCGTACGATTTCTTCCTCGAAAAGGAAATCCTCCACCAGGTTAGCACGATGTGGTCTGCAGTTATCGTCCATTAAAATGAAATCATATCTGATTGCTGCAGCGTAAGGGACTACAAAAGGTCTGAGGATCCCATCCCTATATCGGCGAGCAGTCAGAGGTCCATCTCGAATGATGTAGAGGTCTGTGCGCCCGTCAGTGGAGATGCCACCATACACCAACACTTCACCTCCGCCAAATCTGACATTTTCGTGCACGAACGCAGGATTATACCTACTGCCACGGTCCCTCCAGAGGAAAATACGCCTATTGTCCGGATGAACAGAAAAACGGGACTCGTCAGAAAAAAGAACATTGCTCCATTCATTTCTCATCCAGTTCACATGCTCTGTTACCCACTCCCTGCGGTCGCGACGATGCCTTGATGTTAGTCTAACACATACCATCGGTCAACGAGCATACATACCTACACCATGGAGCCAGTTTCGGACAGTCTGAGTTGAAACCGTGGTGTCAGTAGCAGAGCGAAAGTGGTGTTGGAGAAGAGTAGCGTTCATATTTCGGTGTCTCCGAGCCGTTCACACTAAATAACGATTTTCATTAGGCGTTGTTGCCCATCTACGACCTTCTCCTGGTCTTCGGCCTGCACTTCCAGTTTCCAAAAACAGTTCCAGATCCTGGAAATCACACTTTGTGACACTCCAATAGCTTGCGCTACTTCGGCTTGAGTTTGGCCCCTTCTAAACTACCAACTACTCTCCAAGCTTCTGAATCGGTTAAATGACTTCACTGAGACATGTACTCATCGAAACAAAGCAGTCACTGTATACCGATCATCCTTGTCTTCATTTCAGTTGAAAGTCAAATTTCATTCGCTGCCGCTGAAGCGACGTTTTTGACGTCGAACTCAAAATTAGCATACTCCACAGTTTGAAAATCAGAAAAATTTGCATTTGTGATTCTCTTCTTCCATTTTCGGCAAAAAAAATTTCGCTTATATCTTTATTTTATATAAAACTTATAATATCCTTTAATTGTTTTGAGCAGTGTATATAAAGAGTGTTTTTTAGAGGTATAGAACTTTAAATTGCAATAAAACAACGATGTATTATTCGATTGACATGAATTTTTTTTTATTCGAAAGATAATCTTGTGGCATTACATTTTAAATATGATTTCTGGCATATGACTGCCACGGCTGGCTCGGATGGAGTCCAATCTGGACGTCCAATTTTCGATGACTTTTTCCAATATTTGTGGCCGTATATCGGCAATAACACGGCGAATGTTGTCTTCCAAATGGTCATTTGAGGCTTAGCCGCAAAGACCAATGACTTTACATAGACTCACAGAAAATAGTCTAGCGGTGTTAAATCACAAGTTCTTGGAGGCCAATTCACAGGTCCAAAACGTGAAATTAGGCGGTCACCAAACGTGTGTTTCAATAAATCGATTGTGGCCGGAGCTGTGTGACATGTTGCGCCGTCTTGTTGGAACCACAGCTCCTGGATATCATGATTGTTCAATTCATGAATGAAAAAGTTAGTAATCATGGTTCTATACCGATCACCATTGACTGTAACGTTGTGGCCTTCATCGTTTTTGAAGAAGTACGGACCAATGATTCCACCAGCCCATAAAGCGCACCAAACAGTCAGTTTTTCTGGATGTAACGGTGTTTCGACATACACTTGTGGATTAGCTTCACTCCAAATGCGGCAGTTTTGTTTGTTGACGTAGCCCTTCAGCCAGAAGTGTGCTTCATCGCTAAACAAAATTCGCTTATGAAAATCGGGAACAACGGCAATCTCGTTTTGGGCCCATTCGACGAATCTACGTCTTGCTTGATGATCGTTTTGATGAATTGCCAAACCAAACTGAGAATAAATCACTTCACAGCTGTTAAATCGGTCGCCATATTGGAAAGTAATGCCAACTTAAACTTCAATACCTACAATATTCACTCTTTATATATATGTATATATATATATATATATATACATATATATATATATATATATATATATATATATATATATATAACTATTTAATTCTGCGCTATTGTTCTTGTAAAGAAATACAGTATAGGCAGTATCTACTTTAGATTCGTGATTCTCAATCTTTTATTTGTGGTACACTAACAATAAGTTTAAAAGAATTTTAATTATCTATAATAAACAATGCAAAATAGTTGATGATAAGAATTTTCGCCGTTAAATAATACAACATGTACGACAAAGGCAACAAAATGTTTATTGAGTAATTAATTACAAACTAATTATAAGTACATATTTAATGAAAATTTTCAGCTTGATGGTTTTTGATAATTTCGCTTATGTTTTGTTCATAAAAATGCTAATGCTGCTTTCATTTTGTCGTCTACATTTAAAACTTTTGAGAATTTTATCATTTTTATATTTGTTAATGCTTAAAATCCGGATTCACACAAAAAAAATGTAGAAAATTGTAACAATATTTTTACAGCTTTTTTGGCTATTATAAGATAATTGACGCTAATTTTAATCCAAAATGAATTAATTAACTCTTCCAAATGTTTTATAATTAAATCTTGATTATTACAGAGTGTGCGAAATTAGTTATTTCTCTTCATTCAAAGTTAATTCATATACAAATCCACATACGTTTTTATCACAAATCCAATCAAATATTTTTTTTATATCTAAATTTGGGAAATATAATGAACTCTCTGTCCTCTAGTCTTTTCAAACGGTGAATTACAATTCTATGATTATTTTATTTCTATAAAACGGCCTAATGATTCAGTACCGTATTTGTTGGTGTTCTCAGAGTTTGGAGCTGATTTTGCTGTAGAAGATATTGAGAGATTGTTTGAGGAAGCTAGAGGAAACACAAAGGCTAAGCATGAAAAATGGGAGAAATGTTATAATAGAAGAAGGCGTGATGTGCAAATTAAGGTGAATGGCTGGGTCTTGATAAAAACGTATCCTTTAAGTTCAACAAAAAGCTAAATTTAAACCAAAATTTGTAGGTCCGTATAGAGTGTTAGAAGTAAAAAATAATAACATAGTGATATGGAGGTTGGGAAAAGGGTTAACGGTCAATGTCGATCAAGTTAGAATATCTCGTCATAGGAAATGTGACAAGATTGAGATAAGAACTGATAGTTCGGATAGGAATTGTTCCCACCATGAATCGAATAGTTTTGGAAGTGTACAACGGAGATCAAATGAGTCGCAGTATGGTAGGAAGAAGGGGTCGGATGTAAAGCGTGAGTTAAAGGAAAAAGGGATAAGTTTTAAGAAAGATCAGGGTTAGAGACACACAGGTAACACCGAAAAGCGCGTACCACTTATCAGATCACCACCTAGGTCGTGGACAGAACCCAGGAGAAAGTTTAAAATCAGCAAGAAAGAAATTCTTGGGTATAAACGATCGAGTGACACTGGGTCTGGAGGACCAGAGAGGAAGCAGGGGAAGAGGCAAAAGAATCGGGGTGAAAAAAGACAATTAACTGTAAACAATTATAGTGAATTACAGGGCCCCAGAAAGAAATATAGAGATGAAGAAGTGATTGCCAGTACAAGTAGATACTACCTCAGACCAAGAAATGAGACAAGAGGGGAGTCCCGACCAACCATGGAGATGAAGACACAACAAGGAGGACCAGTTCGAGCCAGGAACAGCAAGGGAAAGCACTACACCCCCTACATCTAAGAACAAGCAAGGTCAGGTAACATGAATACCAGAAGAAGAGGTAGTCAACAAAGGAAAGGAGGAGCGAATACCCACCAATAAATTTCCCTGGAGGTCCTAGTAGGAGACGCCAACTACAAGTCATAAAAATCAGGTTGTATCATTTCATTTTATATTCTTTCGAACAAGTGGTCGGAAGAATTATTGCAAAGAAGCAAGTCATGGTCGGATAGTCAAAATTTAAGACGCCAAGCAAAAGTGGACACTACAATGAGTGCATTTTTCTAGAAGATGAAAAATAAACTTTTGACCTATAAAAATTTTTTTAAAAAAATTCTGGAGAAAACAATTGTAAATATGCATTTGTTTACTTATATGTATGATTTCGCTAAGATGCGACAATTCCTTTGGCTATTTGTTTTAATGGTTTATTGAAAAAATTTTGTAATTGTATAGTGTATGTATATATATTGTTATATTGTTTCATATTAATGTACATCTGGTTTTGGGGAAGCGTGGCGTAGGCAGTCTACTAACAATAATAATAACAGCGCTGCGCGAATTGAGGGGAAGTTTATTGGAAAAGCTAGAAGAGGTGTATGTATGAAAATTAGTTGTAATTTAAAGGTGATATAGAATGTATAAAAATTGTGAAATGTAATGGTATTATGTGAAAATTTGTTATCCCAAAAAACTTAAAGAGTTTTTATTTCAGGGTGACAGACCCTGAATTTTCAGTAGTAAGCCAACTCTCAAAGTTTTTTAGGTAAAGACGAAAGGATGGAGGTGCAGTGTAAAGAAAGAAGATTGTAATAATTTTTAGGCAGAATTAAGTAGAATTTTAAGTTAATAGGGCGGCTTGCGGCCCCCGCTTTTCCAACTAACACATGTATGGTTTTTTCCTGGGTCCGTTGCCTGGATAGAGCACGCCCATGTGTTTTTTAAAAGTGAGAATCTACCGTGATTAAAATACATAACTGTTAATGTTGGTCCAGTTAATTGAGTAAAATTTATTGTGGCTGTCGAAAGTTCAAATTAAGGAGGAATATTAAAAATTAAACTTAAGACGAATAGTGAAAATTAAAGTTTAAGATGCATATTGGAAATTAATGGTTAAATTGACTATTCGAAGTTTAAACTTAAATAGAGCATGGAAAGTTAGGGGTTTTGAAAAATAAAATTTAGGTGCGTAATTCCTTAAGGGCCATAAAGACCCTTGAATAAATAACGCTTTGCTTCTTGGAGGGGAAGCGACGGGCTTACGCGTATTTTCTTTAACATGTCATTTGGGTTCTTTGGGGCCAGAATTAATGGCAACTCTTTTCCAACCAAATCCAAGAAGTGAAGCGTGAAGGAATGATGCAAATTAGGAAGCTTTTAAATATCAGAACTTAGAGTAAGCTTGGTGGCAATTTGAGGAATGTTAAGATAGTCCATGGTTCAAGGGTAAAGAGGTTTTGGAAAATACTACATGGTATCAAACAGAAATTATGCGTAGTAGACAGCCTTTAGGTCAAGGTGCATACCATTGCACTCGAGTAAATACGCAACTTCTTCTAAGGTTATTCTGATCGCTACTTCAGACTACATCAAGGTAGGATTGACTATTTAATATTAGGGTTTGTGATAGTATTGAAATTGAGTTTAGGCGAGTCTGTTATTAATAGTGGTCCGGGTTATGTAAGTTCGGTATTATATATATATTGTGTGTGTTTTGTCATCGTAGATTCTCTCACTTATATAATTATTATCTATTTTGTTAGACGATTAAGTTAAAGATATTAATAATAAAGCTATATTAAGATCATGACGACTCCTAGTTCTTCCTTTATTCCTACACCTCTAGCTCACGCTGATAATCAAGGAGATGGTCACTCGAAGGGGGGTGGGCAACATCTCACTGTGCTACCTTAACATTTTTAACCAAAAGAGCTACCCACATTCTTTTTTTTAAAAAAAAGTCTTAGATTAGCTTATTGACTATAAAACAGTGTTTCTCAAATTGTGGGACGCGCTCCCCTGGGAGGCGCGATAAACCTACAAGGGGTGGGGGCGCGAGCATATCAAAAATAAAAAAATAAAAAATTTATTTACTGTAATGAAGTAAAACAAATGACTTTCTGACATAATAATAAAATTCACATTTACACTGAAATAATATATATATATATATATATATATATATATATATATATATATATATATATACATATATATACATACATATATATACATATATATATGTATATACATATATATATATGTATACATATATATATGTATACATATATATACATATACATATATATGTATACATATATATATATACGTATATATATTATCTGTGTGATATTACATCATCAAAATAAAAGCTTCTACTTCAAAACCTCATTTTTCAGCTATCTTTGATACTATAACCAAATAAAAAAAAAATTATTTTATTTGCTCTAATCCCATGATGAGAGATTTTTTATTACGTTTTCTTTCCAAACCGAAAATGCTACTCTTTCAGAGAAAAAAGACAAAACCCAGACCCATAATCAAAAACAATTTTAGGAAGATAAAAAATTCATCACTGTTGTATATATTATTGCCATCAGCTGTAGGCAGCAGAATGTATTTGCTACGGTTTGACCTTCGAACTTGTACGGTTAGTTACGTCTCTGCTCTTATGTATTTGTTTTTTCATTTAGGGAAGTTTGAAGGATTACACTAGGCCAAGATTTATTTTTATAAGTTTTCCCAAACATATAAAGCATAATGAAAAACGTTTTACATAATTTTTTAGAACATCCATATTCTAATAAATACACTTTTGTGACGAATCTGTACGGAACCTTTCCCATAAATTTATTATGATTTTTTTAATTTGTAACTTCTTATTTATTAATAACTTTACTTAATCATGGATGGTACCATTAGCTACATAGTTAAGATTTGTTTGAGTGAAGATCGTTTATTAAATTTAATTTTTACATTTTTCCTTCTTTAAGAGGTCATGTTACACTAAAAATGACCAAAATATTAAAATTTTTATTGCCTAATTTTTATTTATGACTTTTTTAAATATATGTATAAAATTGTGTAGCGCTAGATCTAGTTATATAACTTTTTTCAACAGGGAGTCGAAGCGAAAACCGAAACAAGGGCAGCTACGCTTAACACTTTCATTTATTCTACTGACCTTAAAAACTTTAAATGACTTTTTATCAGGTTTTTATGTTTTCAAATGATTCAATCGCCCATATATTTCAAGTAGAAAAATCTCTGGACAAGAGATATATATTGTAAATACTAAATACTCTCTTTACCCTTTTCACCCTTTCTGCTATTTTAATTTCAATTCCATATTCAACACTGAAAAATATAACAGCTTAGACACAGGAACTTCTTAAAAAAGTGAAATTATTCATCTTTTGGCTTTCTTGAACAACAAAATTCTGCCGAAATCAATATTCCAGTTAAAAAGGTTCCGCACATCTCATCAGGTGGTTGCACATATGGCACTCTTTTCAATCATTGTACCTCTCACCTGAGTGTTGTGACAAAAAGTACCTCAATAGCATTTTAAAAGAACTGTTAAAATTTCTAGTTAAAATGTAGGGTCCTTACTTCTCGTGTAGCAGACACTCAGAATATACTCTTTTTTTTCATTTTCTTATCTTTATATATAAAAATCTTCTGTGCGTGTGTTTGTCACTAAACTCCTCCTAAACGGCTGGACCGATTTCGATGAAATTTTTTGTGTGGGTTCAAGTAAATTCGAGAATGGTTTAGATTCACAATTCGGTCCGATATCGCAAATAATTGAAAAATATATTAGTTAAAAACATTCAAAAAATACAACTCAACATTCACCTGCATTGTTGTAACTACGCTATTGTTATAAAATAAAATTTCCTTTCGAATGATGCTTTAACACGTGAGAAAAAAACCTTTTCAAATTTTGACATACGTCGCCAAAAGGTTCGCTAAGTCGCCATCGTGGTGGTATTTGTAATTTTTAAATAATTAGTTTTAATCAATTAATTTTTATTAATTATAATTAAAAATTATTGTATTGTCATCCAAAATAATCATGTACATAACATTTCAGCTCAATTGAGCGCTTTAAAATGTATTTTATTAACGATTGAAAATTCCACCAAGATAAATAAATAAATAAACAAACAAAAAAATAAAATGTGTGTAGAGATCGTGAGCTAATAGTAGGAATGGAAAAAGACGTAAGTTGGCGTCGAAAATTGATTTTCAGCCAAACCCGGTCGAATTTATTGTTACGAAAATGCAGACGATTCACGCTTTTTAGCGTTTTTAATTAATATCTTTTCAAATAATCTTTATATATGTAATGCTTTTGTGCGTGTGTATGTAACTGAACTCCTCCTAAACGGCTGGATCGATTTTGATGAAAGTTTTTGTCTGTTCCAGTGGACTCGAGAATGGTTTAGATTTATAATTCAGTTTAGAAATGTTTATTTAATTAATTTTTTATTTATAAGTTGTTGATCTTGGAATGTTTTACATTGGATCCGGCAGGCTGCGCTACGATCGCAGTATCGAATATTCAAAAATCTTTTATTATAATTCAAGTTGGTCCCGACAGTGGGTGCTGTGATCATTTCAGGAAAATATTTTGTCACTTCGTGTTATTATTTTGTTGAAATAAATCCTGTGTTAGTTAAATTATTACATTCAGATGTAATTAGTGTTTGAAATTTTACTCAATTTTACTGAAATTTTACTCAAAACGGTCCAGATTGTTAAAACTTATTCATAAAAATTTGGAATTTTTGAATTTAAGATATCTGTACAGGAGACAACGTCTGTCGGGTCCTCTAGTGAATATATAAATATTTAATTGAACTAAAAGAACACCGTCATATTCAACTGCCTCTTTTTTAAGTGTTGTGATAAATGTTAGTTTCTTTTAACCCCACATGCGCGAGCAAATTCCAAGGACAAAATTGTCCCTTATCGTATGAATACACACAATACCTCTCCTTTCAAGATATGATTTTTTTGTATCTTTATCGGTATAAGTTTAAATTTAAAAATTTTATCAAAATGTTCGAATGTATACAAGTTGAATACTGAAAAGTATTTTTTTAAATTTTTGAAGGGAAACTTAGATCAAAGAATTTAGTCGCTATTTTTTTGAAAAAAGTTTTTTAATGTTTTAAGTTTAAGTGCGAATCTCTTATTTCGTCGTTTCTAATATACCACGGAGAGTCCGTGATGATTTTTATGATCTTATTTTGCGCTGATTCTAGCATCTTGATATTAGAATAGGCTGCGTGGTCCCAGATTGGACTTGCGTATTGGAGAATTGGTCTGAGAACGAGTTTATAAATAAGCATTTTATTTCTTAAAGATAAGCATGATTTCCGTGCAATTAAGGGGAAAACTTTAGCAACGGAAATATTGAAATTTCTACGAATTTGTATTATGTGTTGTTTAAAAGTGAGTCTTTTATCTAGGTATTTGGTACTTTTGGACCAGGGTACATGCGTGTTGTGTAAATATAATTTTGGTGGTTCTTTTTTAATGTGGTGTGAGAAGAAGACGGCCTCTGTTTTTGCTACATTAAGAGCAATTTTCCAAGTAGAGAACCAGTCTTCTAGTTTGGCTATGTGTTTGTGTAAAAAGGTAACGAATTGTAGTTCGTTACTTTGTGCCAGGATCGCCGTGTCATCGGAAAACATGCAAATCGTGGATTGGCTGGTTCTAGGGATATCATTTACATAAATGTTGAACAAAATTGGAGAGATGGAACTGCCCTGAGGCGTTCCAGCGTTAATTTTTCTGTTAGTCGAATGGATATTATTGACTTTGACCGCAAAGGATCTGTTAGTAAGAAAAGAAGAAATTAATTTAATTAAGTGGGGAGGGGTGTTAATTTTGATTGATTTGTAGAGTAGCCCCACATTCCATACTCTATCAAACGCTTTCTGGATATCTAGGAAAACAGCTCCGGTTGATTTCCGGTCGCGAAATCCTGTCTTCATATACTCCACCACCCGCAGAAGCTGGTGTGATGTGGAGAGTCCGGCTCGGAAGCCGTGTTGTTGGGGAATTAAGATGTCGTTATCGTTGAGATGTTGACATAGTCTTTTTTGAATAATTTTCTCAGTAATTTTACTGAGAACAGGTAGTAAGGATATTGGGCGGAAACTGTCTGGGAGAGTAGGGTCTTTCCCAGGTTTTAGGATCGGAATCACCGAAGCTGTTTTCCAAATTTTTGGGAAGTATCCCACTTTTAGAATATTATTGATAATGTTAGTCAATTGGAAAATGACCGATCTATTGAAATGTTTGCACATTTTATTAGTAATGCCCTCTCGGCCTGGGGCCTTTTTAATTTTAAAATTGTTAATAATTTGAACTATTTCAGAGGGTTTAGTATTAGAGGGTGAATCATCGAAATTATTTTCGTTGTTGAAGAACCTAGAAACCACAGCCTTATGTGGTTGTTGTCTTGTGTTGGGTTTGAAATAGTGTTAAGCTGAAATTGATTTTCTAGCGAGTCCGCTAGAGTTTCCGCTTTTTCCTCGTCTGTATAGGCGATCCCGGTGTTGCCTTTAAGGGCTGAGATGGGGGATCTCTTCTTCTTAAAACCTTTGGTCATGCTCCACAGGGAGCCATCGGTCGAGTTTGTCTCCCATTGTTTTTGGGTGAATGACCGTGTTTTCTTTTAATCTTGTTTTGCAGTCTATTAAGCAGAGTTTGTATTGATAAATTTTTCGTGCCCTTATTGTTTTAATTCATGGGTGAATGATTGTGTTTTCGTAAGCTTTTATTTGAGAGAGTGGAGACCCGTTGATTTTGCACCTAGTCTATTAAGTGTTGCCTTTTGAATCACCAATGCAGTTTTAGGATTCATTTTATAATAATATGAGTTCTGTAGATTATGAAAATAAAAGTACTTGGATGTGAGGTTTCAAAACTATTTTTAACTTTGAAAACATGAAAAAACTCTTATTAACTTGTTGAAAAAAGTTTATCCTAAATCCGAGCAAACTGACGATCCGGGAAAAGATCTTGGCAATGTAATTCATTCTGGTTGGCCAATTCGGCTAATGAAGTATAAGTACTTAGAAGAAGGGGGTAGCCAATCAGAGCGTTAACAGGTTGGACCGTAGGCCGGGAAGAAGAGAAATTTGTTTAAAACATTTTAAAAAATTTAGAATAAAAAGAATTAATCAAAATCAGGATTGACCAAGATGTCTCTTGGCCGTTTAACAGCTGATGCATTGTCAGATTCATGATTTGAGAGAGTGGTACGTTACCCGTTCTTCTATTTTTGTCTGATTAAAGTCTATTTCTCTCCCGTGTGTGCTGTGATTGGTTGAAAAGTGGGTGTGTCGGCTAGATGAAAGCGAAATCGTTCCCAGTCAGTAGAAACGTTTCTAGTGGGGAAATTAAATTGTATTGATGTTTGGAAGTTTAAAATTATTGGGTTGTGGTCCGAGTTAAGCTCCGGCGAAGAAACAATATCGGAAATCCAATATAGATTTCTCGTCAGAGCGAAGTCTATTGTGGAGGCGGAGTTATAGCCAAATCGTGTGGGTGTGTTGGGAGCAACGATATCTGTGTCTGTGTTGTCAATTAAATGCTCGAAATGAGAGCTGCTGGAAAATCGGGGGTTTATAAAGAACTTTGGGTGAAACGGAAGCCGGCCAATCGGGTTGCAGCCTCTCGGTGTGGGAGGGGAGCATAAGGAAAAAATCTTTATAGGTGTCGAGGCAACGCTCATTATGCTCACTCCCATTGATCAAGAGCATATTCTCATCGGTTCTACTTACATCCCACCAATAAATAATTATTTCCGAAACCTTGGTGCCCCCCTCGACACCATTTTTAATTTAGATAACATGACTATTCTTGTGGGAGATTTTAATGCTAAGCATACCTTGTGGGGTTGCCCTTTTAGCGACATCAGAGGAAGTAGGCTCTATAGATAAATTGTTAATAACAGCATTGATGTTTTTGCACCCCCTACCCCTACTAGGTTTGGCACCGCTTCAGCTTCTATTATTGATAAAGCTGTTATTAAAAACCTTATCTGGCCTTGCACCATAGACTCTATCTCTGCACTAAGCTCTGACCATAACCTGGTCAAGCACCATTTCCCTAGAACTGCTAAATTCGAACTATCCCACCCCACCTAAATACTACTTGGAGTATTTTTACAAACACTTTAGCAAATAATGAAAGCTGTTATCTCCCTAAGTCCAGCTTAACCCATGAGATCGACTCCCAATTCAGCGATCCCACTACTGAAGCCCTAAACTCTCACGTCAGAGCCTCAAAACCAATTAACCAGTCGGAGCTACCGTTTGTGCAGGGTGAGCTCAAAAACCTCTTCGAAGAGAGGAACCGAGCCAGAAAATTATGGCAATACACCAGACACCCACAACACAAAACTGAACTCAACAGATTGCAAAGTACCATTAAAAGAGAAGTAGGACTTTGCAGACAACAAGTATGGGAGGATCACCTTACTTCCCTGGATGCTGAGGACGGCTCCCTGTGGGGAAGTGCAAGAACATTCAGGAAGAAGGCCGCCCCGATTTCAGCCCTTTATTGCTCTAACGGTACCGCTCTCAGCGATACAAACAAATCAGAATTAATTGCTCAATCACCCGAGAG
This sequence comes from Trichonephila clavipes, assembly GCA_019973935.1. Lineage (NCBI taxonomy): Eukaryota > Metazoa > Arthropoda > Arachnida > Araneae > Nephilidae > Trichonephila > Trichonephila clavipes. The sequence continues at coordinate 525,622 of BMAU01000203.1, read as the reverse complement.
CCAATTCCAACTTAATGATGTACAGAACCCACACAAAGACGAAATCCTTACAAACATTGTTGATGCATACGTAACTACTAATGCTAATACTACTGTTCCTCCCCCCCCCTGCTCTTCCGTCTGAAATTATTAATTACATTAAAAAGATTAAAATCAGGAAACGTCCGGGAAGAGATGGCATTACAAACAAAATGATTAAACCCCTCCCCTACTAAAAATATTCAAAATTACTAAAATAATTAACAATATGCTTAACCTAAGATACTTACTAAATACATGGAAAACTGCAGTTGTAGTCCCGATTCTAAAACCTGGGGAAAACTCCAAGTTAGCAGAATCTCTACGACCAATCTCGTTACTTCCTGTCCTTAATAAACTGGCAGAAAAACCTTTTCTACCAGATTAAATGATTTCCTTGAAAATGAGAATATTCTCATTCCGGAGCAGGACGGGTTCCGCCCTCATCTTTCCACAACCCACCAATTACTCCGAGTCGTGGAGTACATTAAGAAAAGGAATAACAAAAGTCAATGTACAGCTGCAGTATTCCTTGACAGACAAAAAGCTTTTGATAGAGTATTGCATACTGGCCTACTCTTCAAATTAATTAATTATAAAATTCCACCCCCACTAATCCTTCTTCTAAAATCCTACATTAGCTATAGAACTTTCTCAGCCAAATCTGTACAGGCCGGAATTGCTCAAGGGTCGATTCTCGGACCGGTTCCTTTTAACCTATATGTAAGAGTATTATTAAAAGCACTAACACAATGCTTTGTATATATGCAGATGATACGGCCATTTTAAGATATCCGACTACGTTCGGAACTGTGATTTTAAAAAGCGTATAAATGGACAATTTTCGTAATGTTAAGTCACTCAGATTTCGTGATAAGTGTCACTCAGATTAGAATACATGTATAAAATTGTTTTAAGAACATTTTGACAAAAAGAATTTATTTAAATGCAATATTATGGCAAAAAATTAACTTAGAATAACCTTTTTTCCAAATGTTCTCCTTTTGTAAAAAATGCTTCTATTATAATAATATTTTTCCAGTATATAGCTCAGAGCTATGTACTGAGGCTCAACTGTAATTTTTGAAAAATTCACATTATTTTCAGAGTTACAAAAAATTGAAATAATTATCGCCGTTTTTTTCTTAAAATTTCTCCCCTCTGTTGTAGTAAAATATGGATATAAATCAACTTCTAAGTTATATATTTCAAAAATTCTAGTTCAGCCTCTGTACAGAGATCTGAGCTATATACAGACAAAATATTATTATAATTGGAGCACTATTCAAAAAAGAAGAATGTTTTGAAAATGGGTCATTCTATGTTAATTTTTTGTCAAAATATTATACTTAAATAATTTTTTATTGTAATACTGTTCTCAAAACAATTTTATATACATTTTCTAATCGAAGTGACACTAAATATCATAAATATTATCCATTTATACGCTTTTGCAAAATCACGGTTCCGAACGTAGTCGGATACCTTAAGCAGACACAAAAACCTCTACACTCTAGTTAAAAATATCAATGAACACCTTGCTCACCTTGAAATTTGGTTCACCGTCTGGAAAATCGCACTGAATACCTCGAAAACTGAAGCAGTATTCTTTTCTCAAAGAACCCCACCCCCTGAAATCACGCTTAAAAATCAAAGAATCCCCTGGTCGCAGCACACCAAATACCTTGGTATTATTATTGATAAAACTCTCACGATCCGACAACACATTACACACATTAGAAATCATTTAAAAATGCTATGCGTAGTCTCTATTCCCTTACCTGCCGGAAGACTAAATTAAATAGACGTAATAAACTGCTTATCTACACTCGGATCCTAAAACCCCTCCTCACCTATACTTCACCAGTCTATGACCATGCAGCAAGAACCAATATTAATCCCATTGAAAGCTCTCAAAGTATAATCCTTAGACAAATTCTCGATGCCCACTGGTATATGAGAAACGCTGACATCAGAGCAGAATGCAAAATCTCAACTATCAGACAAACTATAAGTTAACTATTTTCCAATTTCTTTAATAAAATAGATAGGCATGAAAACCCATCTATACAGGATATTCCTTCTTATGTCTCTCATTTCTCAGTTAGAAATCCTAGAGATGTTCTGTTCAACCCTTATTTTAATTAATTTTACCTCTTTTTTTAAATTCAACCCTTTTTTCAACCTTTCCCTGCGATTTAACGGAGTTGGATCGCAGAATCACTCTGATTGGCTCTCCACTTTCGCAAAACTACTTGTACCCTATTAGCCGAACTCTTGGCTTGACCAATGGGAACGCTCCCTCTCACTATTCTCTCGGATCTGACTTTTGTTTCATGATAATTTTTCGCACTTTTTGATCATCGGTTCCTTGTTGCACCCGGATTGACCAGTTTAACTCCGCCCACTTTCAGACATTCGATTCTGATTTTTGAGCTCTTTAAAGAGCTTTTGCTTTTTTTTTAAGTATATTATACTCTTAATTTCTTTTTCATTAATGTTTATCTCTTAATTCTAAATCCTTTTTAAAATGGGAAATTGTATAACTCGTTACAGTCATTTTCATTCCAGGATAGGAGATTAGAGTCCTAAGTGCTCCGAAACTTATCCCAACGATCAGGAAAAAATTTTAGAGTGAGACTGCTCTGAGAGCAGGATACGGGATTGACAAGAGGTCAAACATCCCGTCAACTTCCGAGCCAAAACCTTTAAACTCCAGATGCTTGTCACTTTCAAGCCCCAATCACCTCTCATTGGCACGTGCAACAGATCTGTACCCGGCTTTCCTCATTGTAGTCCTACTCCATTGGTGCGTGGGATCAATAGACCACCACGTCTGATCCTACTACGAAACGGCTTCATGTTCACCATCTGAAGGCTATAACTGCATTGCCACATTCCCACTGAGACTGTGTATTCGTCCTGACCAGACGACATTACTCTCCGTTCAAGTTGTCCACAGCCCTGATTTGTGTGGGGAACCCAAACAATTGATGCTGTTCCATAAAGCTTCCTTCCAATAGAGCTTTGTGACTAACGATCGTCTGTATGTCGGTGAAAGAAAAGGTGTGGGAACATCAAAGGCATTCTACAAAACAATTCCCATATGTTTTGTTTTAGGCATCAGGAATAGATAATCAGCCCTTTTCTAAAGATAAAACATCGTATCTGGTCAACTTAGACTCCTATACGTCAACCTTGACCAGTACTCTTGGAGAGAATTCTGCTAATGAGCAAACGTCACAACAGGAAGAAATTCTTAAAACTTTATGTTCTTTAATTTTTTCACCTCCATTTCTAATCTCAAACAATTTAATAAATTGGAACAAAGATAAATTAAAAGTAAAAAAACTTTTTCAAAAACAAGCTTTTATTTAAATGCTCTCTCTGAAAAGAGTAAAATAAGCTTTTCTTTTAAAACTTTTTTGGCTATCAACTTATAACGTCATTATGCAATTTATGATATAAAAGCTTGTCGCGAGATTTAAGTACTTGTATTTACTTCGTTTCAAAATTTTAAAAAATAAAATCAATCAGATCAAGTTATTTATTTTGCTTGTTTATTTACACAGGTAAATCTCGCGACAAGCTTTTATATCATAAGTTGTATAATGACGTTATAAGTTGATAGCAAAAAAAGTTTTAAAAGAAAAGTTTATTTTACTCTTTTCAGAGCATTTAAATAAAAGCTTGTTTTTAAAAAAGTTTTTTTACTTTTAATTTATTTTCAACTTTTTAGCAATCGCTGGGCAAGTTTCTCATCCTGTTCATCTCATTCAATGCATCATGGTTGCAAGGTCGTTTGGCGGTTAATTTTGAACAGGCTAGCTCAGGGGTACTGAATCTTTTTCCCGCCAGGCCACGTACGTATGATAGATATTTCACTCGGGCCGCAACATGAGGGATAATGGGGAGATAAACACTGTAAGACCAAAACAACATTGGAAAAAGCAAAATTAATCAAAAAATTAACTCTTTTTTTTTTTTTTTTTGCTTTTACTATAATACTACATTAAAAACGAAAAACACAATATTTTTTAATCTGTAATTTTAAACCAATTTTTTCAATCTTTGTGCAGAATTTGGATAATACTATTATACAAACGAAAAAAAAGTTTCGTGCAATTATCTCCGAAAATGACGAAGTTTTTAAATGTTTTATTAAAAATTTGAGTATTTTTTGAAAAATCGTAAAAAAAAAGTTTTCGGAATTTTATTTTTTAAATGACTGATTCTAAAAGAGAAAAGCCTGAACTTCATTAAAACGAAAAAAAATTCATACGGAACGATTTAGAGATCATTTTCCTGAAGACGCATCGATTTTGACTCATTTTAGAAAAAATCGTTAAAAATAGTAAATATTTTTTTTTTTAAAAAAATTATACTCTATCGTGGTGAAATAAATTATCTTTCCGATTACGCAATTATTTTTGTCTCAGTTTGATAGAAAGCATTAGATGTTTTTTTTAAAAAAAGGTCGAAAATATATATAATTATACATCGGAACTTCTTCAGGAAAATCAATCTGGAGAAGAAACTTGAAGAAAAACCCTTTTTTGATTCAAAAAAAGTCGGAAAGGAAACGGAGATTGGATTCTGACACAGACTATAGAGGTTGACTGGTCGCCGCACTAGACAGTGGCCCGCAAGAGATCTCCCTCTATCACATAAATTGGATGCGTCTTCTATACGCCCCAATTTATCAAGCACGTTTCACCTCCACTATTACGCACGCATAACTGGCTACAGCACTTTTCAGTGCTAGTTGTGTAGTACAGTTTTTACACTAAATTGGTTACTCTCGGATACGACTTGGACATGGCTCAGGCACATCAAAAGGATATGGACTTTACACCTCAATCACCGCTCTCTACTGCCTCATCCGGTACTGCTCCCACCCCTTGCGAGGAGCTCACCGCGATGAAAAACTACATAAGGAGACTACGAATTATCTGTATCGAGAAGGATAAAACCGTCTCACTCCTACGATCCGACCACGGACATGACGAATCTGACGCTCTCTACCAACTCGCCTGGAATGAGTTCCAGGACGTGCAAGGCACTCTCCAACAAGCGGTGAGTGATTTTGACTCTCTCCCACAATGTACCAACCCAGGCTGCTCTCATCTTATTTCCCCTAGTAATACCCCGAATTCAACTCCACCTCCCTCTCCTACAAGGAGAAACTGTCAACTAAAAAGGAAAGACGAGGAAGATTTTGAATTTCCTCCCCTACGTAAAACTGCCAGGAAAACTACTCTTGAAGATTCCGATGATATTATTTTAGATAATCAATTTTCCTTGCTCCCAAACGTTATTATAAAGCAACAAGCCACAGGTCAAGTGGCGCCATCTACTGTTAATCTTAAAAAGCCCACGGTAAACGCTAATGACAAACAAAAACAAGGGGCAAATGCGCTCCCACCCCCAGTAATGATGAAAATTACCACAACGTATTGAGAACAGGTTGATACAATTAAAAAGTATTTTCCACATTTAAGACTCAAAACTACAGGAGATTACATTAAACTTTATTCCAACACTGATGAACAAAATACGGCGGTAAAACACACCATGAAAAGCTTAGGATACAGATTCTACGTAATTACCCCCAAAAATGAAAGACCTATTAAAATTGTAATTAAAGGCTTCCCAAAAACTGCAGACCCTGAAAACATTAAAGCTGACCTAGAAGCCGAAGGTTTTGAACCAGATAAAGTTACTCAACTCATAGGACGTCGCACAAAGCAAAAACTTCCAATATTTTTAGTAACTCTCCCAAGATCAATTGAAAACCTTAAAATATTTGACCTAAAAACACTAGCCCACCTCAACATTACTGTTGACTGCTACAACGGCAAGGGAGTAACCCAGTGCTACACTTGCCAAAACTTTCACCATAATTCAGATAACTGTTTTTTGAAACCTAGATGTTTGAAGTGCGGTGAAGAACACCTCACCAAGGACTGTCCCATAAAGCAACGTCTCGAAACCAAATTCTGCATCAATTGCCAGGTCTACGGTCACATGGCCAACTGGCATGGCTGCCCCTATTTCCCTAAGCCCCCTAAGGGCGCTGCTAAGACTAATAAAAACACATACACGAATTTATACAACAGCTTTCTAAGACCAAATTTATCATACGCACAAGTCACAAATAATTCACCACGAAATAACTCTCAAAATAAGCAGCAGATGGCGCCACGAAGAGCTGAGACTTCTCGCCAAACTGAGGCCGTAAATATTGTACCTACTATTCAAATTCAAAAAGTAACTGCACCCCCAATAATTAATTCCAATCCAATTCCTACTGCAAACCCTAACTTACTAAATAGTAGTAATAATAATGATATTAAAGCCTTACTCAGTACAACTGTTCAATGTCTTATTCAACTCCTAAATGCTATGAACTCTACCCCTAATCTTGCCAATAACTTCAATACTGTAAACTCCGCCCAAGCGGATGCAAACCAAATGTTCGGCCTAATAGAGGCATCTTGCAATGTGATTAATAATGATAAGTAAATCCCCTATCGGCCTCAGTTTGTGTTCCTGGAACGCTAACGGCATCCTAAGTAAAATTACTGAACTAAAAATTTTTATTGAGCAGCACTCCCCAGATTTAATATTAATTCAAGAAACACATTTGAGACCTTCACACAACATCAACATAGCTAATTACACCTGCTATAGAAATGACAGACCAACACTGATAACAACAGGGCCTTCGGTGGAACTCTCATCCTCGTTAAAACGCTATTAATCATTACTCTCTTCCTACCCCTCCTATGCAAACTATTGAAGCTACTATTGTAATTTTAACTCCTTTTGATCACGATCCAATATCGATTGTTAGTGTTTATGTACCGCCGAAATCCGACGAGTATACCTTCACTATCGACATTGAGAATCTTATTCAAACCAGCAGTAACTGCGTTTTATTTGGCGATTTTAATGCCCCGCATACTGCCTGGAACTGCAATTCTAACTCCTCCAGAGGAATACGCCTCCTGGACTTTACTAACTTGTCTAATCTTTATATTGCCTACCCGGATACTCCAACGAGATTCGGACTTAATTCCGCTAATACTTTAGACATTGCCATTATTAGAAACTTTTATTACCCCTATACCATCAACTCTCTTCATGAGCTGTCCTCTGATCACAACCCTGTAATGCTTAACTTTACTCTCAAACTTAACAAAGATATCACTAACCCCAGGGCAGTTCACACGAATTGGCCGCTTTTTTCCAAATATTTAAATACTAATCTTTCGCTTTTGAATTATCACCCAAATTCCATTAATTCTACTTCTGACATAGATCTGAAAATTTCCGAGTTCACCGATACGGTCTGCGCCGCCCATAGCCACGCATCTCGACCAATAGAAACGTTCCGCAAAAGTTTCACTCCACATCACATTCACAAACTAATCAAACAGAAAAATCAATTTAGAAATTTATATCATAGAACACTTGACCCTCATTATAAAACACTTTACAACAGAGCTCAAAAAAACGTCAAAAAGGAACTTAAAAATTATACCAATGAAAACTGGACAGCCAGATTACAAGCACTCAACACACAAGACAACAGTCTATGGGCGGTGCAAAAATTCTTCAAAAACAAGCGTTCAGACATTCCATCTCTACACTGCACAACAGGCACGGCTATTACAGACAAGCAGAAAGCTGATATCTTGGCCGAATCTATCCTCACTAATTTTACGGAAAATGAGAGGCGAAATAATGATTTTGACGATGATGACGAAATAGTCAACAATACAGTTAATGCTTTTCTATCTCACCCTCCCCCTCCCACCGCTGAAACGGCTTATCCCTCTGAGATTATTTCTTATATTAAAAGTTCTAACCCTAAAAAAGCGCCAGGTAAAGATGGCATCAGTAATCGCATGACAAAAAACCTTACGCTCAAAGCAATTCTGATTCTAACAATATTAGTCAACAAGATTCTCAAACATAACTACTTTCCTAAAATCTGGAAAGAGGCCATTATCTTTCCCATACTTAAGCCAGGTAAAAGCAAAAATAATCCTGCTAGCTACAGGCCAATTTCCCTTCTTTCTACCTTAAGCAAGATTACCGAATCAATCATATTAACTAGACTCAAAAATATCATTAATATTAACAAAACTATTAATCCTAATCAATATGGGTTTACTAATAAACTCTCCACTCTTCACCCACTGCTCAATTTAACAGAAGCAATCTCAGAGGGATTTCAAAGAAAAAAGAGCACCGGCGCAGTCTTTCTGGATATCCAGAAAGCCTTCGACCGCGTGTGGCTTACCGGATTAACTTTCAAGCTCATCACGTACAACATTCCCCCACCCCTTATTTGCCTACTCCACTCGTACAACTCCGATCGCTCCTATCAGGTTCGAGTCAAGGATACGCTTTCAAACACGAAAAATATTCGCTGCGGAGTAGCTCAGGTAGTCTCCTTGGGCCTCTGCTTTTTAACTTGTACATCAACGACATACCAGATTACACGCTTACAAAACTCAACATGTTCGCAGACGACACAGCCGTGCACACAACATACAGAAGAATCAGCTCAGTCACATATGCACTTAATAAACACCTTAAATTACTTGAGAAATATTACGACCAGTGGAAAATCAGCATTAATGTTGAAAAATCCGCTGCCGTAATATTCACCAAAAGACGCAAACTGCCACCACCACCCACTATGTACAACACAACAATTCCATGGTCTCAAAGCACTAAATACCTTGGTATCATCTTTGATAAAAATCTCACTTGGAGAACACACATACAACACACGCGAAATAAATTCCGGAAAATAATGTTTAAATTATACCCCCTAATTGGCCGGAATTCCGAATTATCTAGAGACAATAAAGTGCTTCTCTTCACAGCCGTTATGCGTCCAATATTAGCCTACGGGTGCCCAGTGTGGGGATACGCAGCTAAAACTAATATTAATATCCTTGATACTCTGCAAAATTCTACTATCCGAATGATCGTAGGAGCTCGTAGATATATGAGAAATGACGACATTCGGAACGCGATTAAAATTAATAGCTTTAAATCTTACATTCAAAAAATTGCAAAAAATTTCTTTAATTCACTTAAATTTACAAACAATGAAAATATGATTAATATGCCAAATTACAACTCTCATGACAATACCAAAAGGCCGAGAAGAATTCTTCTCGATTCTTATAATCCACCTTAATCTTTTGGTTTAGTGCAATTTGATTGCACACTCTTTGCTAAAAATTTTTCTAATTATCATTTATTTTGAATATTTTTCTTTTTATTTTATTATAATTTTATCTATCTTTAATCATTTTTCGTATCCCCACCATCAAGGTTAGCCCCTCCCCTTTAGACTTAAATTTCTTTCTGAGAGATTTGAGCAGCCAATGAGAGACTCAATTATCACCAGCTATGATCCAATACGAGAGCACCCACTCAGCTCTCCGTCATGAAAGCAGATTTTCGCATGACCCAGGACATTTCCTCAACGATTGGCTCAGCCAATCAGCTTTCTGCTACTCGCTAGCATGATAAAAATATGGTCCGATCAACATATACATACCGGATATGGGATGGAGGCTCGCTTCGCGAGCCATATGCCCAGTTAATGCACCGAAGGCACCGAAGGAACTTCTTCAAGCTCAGTCCGATAAGCTGCTCGGCAAAATAAAAAGCTAACGGGGGTAAAGGTTTTTAATTAATATCTTTTTAACTACTTGCGATATCGGAATATAAATGGTCAAAACATGCATTGTCATCCAAACTAAACGTGTATAGAAAATTTCAGCTTAATCGGTTGAAGACATCAGCTTCAAAATTGAGTTGCAAGATTCCACCCGAACATTTTACATTGCAAGTTAAATAAAAGCTTGTAAAAACTCAATCTACTTCAAATCTTAGTGATTCACTCTGTAGTATTCTTATCCAAGTTGCTTAAACACAATTTCAATAAATTGTTACACTTGTAAAATATGTCGCAATTTCATCCAAAATTTTCACTAATATCAATGAATCCTTTTATTACGTCCGGATTTATTTTGTAACATAATTCCTTTTTCTGAGGTCCATGTTATTTAATTTAAACAGACATTTCAGAGTAACCTTCCACCATTTTATTATTAAACCAAACAACATAACACATAGAACAAATACTAAAACAATCAAATAAAATCAGATGATAACGTGACGTAAAGCAATCGATTGGATAAGAATAAATTTTAATCATTATTATCGTTGCAACAGTGCCAAACGTAATAATTAATTATTTCTCTCTTAACTCTTTGAATTTCCTTATCGGATAGGGAAGATGCGCTTAAAATTCCCCTTCGTAAGAATTACCCGAAATCTATAACACGAGTTGCCACGCAGAAGTTACAAGAAAATATGACATACCGATATATTGAAGATTAATTAAAAAATTTAAAATGAGTACACAATTAATTATAGTGTTCAGTATAATTAGGTTTAGCATTATTTACTTTAAAAATGGGAAAATGTTTGTATAAAAACTTTTCAAAAATCATCTTATTAAGATTTTAATTTTGCTCTAGCATTTAACTGCAAAAGTAACAGAGAATAGGTAGGAAGACTCACGAACTGACAATTATCTTGTATCGTTACGTCTGTTTACCTATCGATTGTCGAAACATAGATATTATATACCAGGGATCAGTAACCTATGGCACGCGTGCCACATGTGGCACGTGGTACAATTATCAGTGACACTTACACTGTTCTACAAATTTGTCAATTTTTGAGTGTATGGAAGTTGAAAGTATTGTAATGGATCTTGTTTGAGAAGCATTTTTAGAATTATGGAAATTTACGGAAATACGAAAAAAACTGGAAGATAAATTTACACACAGGTGTAGATAAATTCACATTTATTTTGGAAGTTATTGAATGTCATTGCTGGAATTATCTAAAGGAACGGTGGACCACTAAAACTGATTTCTTAAATTGTTAATTTAATTCTCTGAAATTGGAATCAATATAGTAAATGATTTTTATATTTCATAATTTAAATATATATATATATATATATATATATATATATATATATATATATATGTGTGTGTGTGTGTTTTTAATATATATATATATATATATATATATATATATATTTAATATATATATATATATATATATATATTACAAACTGATTTTTTTTAAAAAAATTAAACTTCATAAACTAATTTTAAAAATGCTTCTTGCGTATTAGATTTTAAGATTTGTTCATAATTTTTTTTTTATATTTATAAACCACAACAAAATATATCTGTGCATGGATTTTAAATTCAGAGTAAATTTGATGAAAAAAAGATAATTTTTCTGTACTCCATAAAATATTTCACAAATTAGCACATATTCAAGGTATTCAAAACAACATAAATTATGAACCGTTAAATTTTTCAGAAAATCAATGTGTACAAATTTGTGAATTATTTCATCTTTCGTAAGTTGTGAAAACTATGACGTAATATGAAAGGCAAGGAGCATTTTACGTAACAATGAAAGGAGAAAATTTATGAACAAAGAATAGTACATTATAAACATTCATTTTTTTTAAAAATAAATAATAACTCAATAATTATTTATCATTTCATAATGGCAACGACAGAATTATTCAATTAAATATAAGGAATATCACCAGCATAAAAAATCAACATTGCAATTTTGGCCAAAATCAGACATTGTGAAGGTTCATCATCCCCTTAGTTGCATAAAGAAAAAACAACTCAAATATTCTGCTTTCCGCTTTTGGTTCTACATATATCTAAGTAAAAAAATCTTTTCTGTCATGAAAAATGTTTCGAGTCCACAAAGAAATTATTTTACTGCTGAATATTCAAAATCGCATCAAATTGTAAGTGACAAATTATATCCTTGATTTTGCGATATGAAAATAGAGCGCGGTAGGTTCACATTAAAATATTTATTTATCCTTTTATTTAACTATAACGAAGGAAATCTTATACTTTGTGCTATCAATTTTTTACTTCAATAAATAAGTTTAAAAATACATAATATATATATATACAATGTTTTTATTTTTATTTTTGTCAAAAAAATACTTATATTTTATGCTGGGGTTTTTTTCTGATTAGAAGTATCTTTAAATGGTTAAAGAAAAATTTTTAACGAATAAGATTTACAGTTTGATTAAAATAAATTTTTAATACAACTGGAAAACACTATATTATTGATCTCTATACTTTATCACGGAAATGGAATAATTTCAAGAATGTCCCACTGTGTGTGGCCCGCTGAATTACATTGGTAGTTTGGTTTCACACATGACACAACTAAAAGATTGCCGACCTCTGTTATATACTAAAACAGACAATTTTGTTCTCGTTAATTCTGCATGATACTAAGGTGACCAGTTTTTTTTACAATGAAAAAAAAAAGGAGGACAAAAAATTACAACATAAATGTATAAAACATTTTATTAATTGAAACAAAAATACGCTAATTATGCTTACATTTCTTTTGATTATTTACTTTAACGAGTACTTCTCCATTTAATAATTTTTTGTCGACATTTCATTTTCTAATCTATTGGAAATTCCGAAGCAAAAGATATCTTTCATACTGAATTTTAAGGTAAGCACTGCAGCTAATATATTAACATTCCTTCTTGATTTCTCACTTATCCAAAAATCACTACCAACTGAAAACATTCATTCGACTGCTGTATTAGCTCCCAGGACAGCACAAAGTAAATTCAACAAGAATAACTAAATTTTAATATAGATTGTGTTCATTTTTTAAACGGTTTAAGTATCTTCACCCATCTTTTATTAATTTCAACATGTGAATTTTCCAGTTGTTCTAATTTATTAGAATTTAAATAAGCATTTAGTCTTCTTTAAACAGACAATTATTATCAATTTTAATATCAAGCACATCTTTCGATAAAAATTCGACACAATTTTCTATACCTGCTCAATTTACTTGCGATGAAGTCAAAATATACCATTAAAAACTGTTATTTCCGGTGGTATTTGCTTCAGACCATTCTTCGACAGTTTAGAAGCATGTTTGGTTCGTCTCTGAATACAGAGATTGACAGATCAGTACTAAAATATTGAAAAGGAGGACAAGTAGAAGGACACTTTTCGAGAAAGGACAGAACTTATAAAAGGATGACTGTCCTCTCTAAAGGACGACGGTTGGTTACCTTAATAATACAGAACTTGTCGATACAATTTTCAGGAAACCGTTGTATTTCAATTCATAAAATTAAAACTTGGTTCTTAAAAATTTGTACCAAATTTTCAAGTTCAAATAAAATTTGATGCGTTGTTTCTCCGTAGTGATATTTAAAGTATCACATGGATTATAAAGTTTTGCTTTGGTTCAAACTTTTTCATCTACACTATTAAAATTCGTACGTAAACAAACGTATCTATGCATGTATACATGAATGAATGTAGCCCAATTTTCTCACGAACCACACGACGGAGAAACTCGCCGAAGGTACCAAAATTTCGGGAATGATTCAGGGAATCCGTTTTGACTATTTATATTCGGATACTCCAATTAGTTAAAAAGTTATTAATTAAAAACCTTAAAACACATAATTAGTGCCATTTTTCACCACAAGGGGGAAATTTTTTTTTCCTGCGTTTTTAAAACGCGATCTAATTTTTTTCATGAGACTATGAAAAAAATAATTACAGATTCGGAATGATCATTTACTTCGCCACGAAATAGTATAATTTATTTTACAAAATAATTATACTTTGTATTTTTTACGATTTTTTTTTAAAATGAGTCGAAATTGATACGTTTTTATGAGTATGATTTCTAAATCGTTCTGCTTGCATTTTCTTTCGCGGTAATGAAAAAAATATTTCACACTAAAAAAATTCATGCTTTTCTCTTTTAGAATCAGTCATTTTAAAAATTAAATGTCAAAAACCGTTTATTTTTTAACCATTTTTCAAAAAATACTCAAAATTTTATTTAAATACTTAATAGCTTCTTTATTTATAAAAATAATCTCACGAAACTTTTTTTTCCGTGTGTAGAACGATTTTATAAGTAATCTGTACAAAGATTGATACAATATCTTAAAAATTACGGTGTTTTTTAAAAAAATATGTTTTTCGTTTTTTCCCTTTTTGCGAGAAATATGTAAGCATTACTTTTTTTAAAGTTTTTTGTTTAAAAATTACCGTTGTTTTCAATCGATATATGAAGTTTGAAAGCATTAACTTAAAAATGAAGCCCGAAAACAAAGTAAAACTTTAAAAAAAATCAATTTTACAATAGCTCTGAGTTTGGCGCAAGAAAACTCTTTTTCTACTCAGCCCTCGATGTTTGATGAAAGATAACACTAGAAAAGAAGGTGCGGCAATAAATATTGAAAATCACCAGATTTGGTGAATTTGAAAATAAACTCACGAAACTTTTTTTCCGTGTGTAGAACGATATTAACCGTAATCTGTACAAAGATTGCAAAAATTACTTAAAAATTATGGTTTTTTTTAAAAAAAAAATTGTGTTTTTCTTTTTTTCTCCTTTTTGCGAGAAATATTTAAGCATTATTTTTGTTCGATTTTTTGAAGGTTAAAATTAAAATAAAATATCAAAATGTTTTTATCAGATCGGTTTTTTTCTTAATGTTTTTTTTTCAGTACATGTACATAAATATATATATCTAGGCTTTCCCCCATACTGTTTTTTTTCTAACTTATATAAATATATTTATATTTTTAAACAAACATCCAAATGTTCAGAGCAAAGCAATCGTTTCATTAGCTACCTGTAAATTTTCTTTTATTTATCTACACTAATAAAATTCGTAGGTAAACAAATGTATCTATGTATGCGTCCCTATTTTCTCACGCAGAAACTCGCCAAAGGTACCAAAATTTTGGGAATGATCCAAGAAATCCGTTCTGACCATTTATATTCCGATATTCCAATTAGTTAAAAAGATATTAATTAAAAACCTTATAACGCATAATTGGTACCATTTCTCACCGCCAGGCGAAAATTCGGAACTTCTTTTTTTTCAGACGTTTTTAAAACGCGCTCTAATTTTTTTCATGAACTCACACAGAAAATAATTACAGATTGGAAAGATCGTTTGTTTTGCCACGATATGCTATAATTTAATTTACAAAATAATTATATTTTGTATTTTTTACGATTTTTTTAAAAATGAGTCGAAATCGATACGTTTTATGAATAAGATTTCGAAATTGTTCCGCTTGAACTTTCTTTAATGTTAATGAAAAAAATATTTTACACTAAAAAAGTTCATGCTTTTCTCTTTTAGAATTAGTCATTTAAAAAATTTAATGTCAAAAACTATTTTTTACGATTTTTTAAAAAATACTAAAAATCTTATTTAAATACTTAATAACTTTTTTATTAATAATTTCACGAAACTTTTTTTCTGTGAGTAGAACAATATTATACGTTATCTGTATAAAGATTGATAAAATATTTTTAAAAATTACGGTTTAAAAAAATGTGTTTTCCCCCTTTTTGCGAGAAATATGTAAACAATAGTTTTTTAAAAAATTTGTTTAAAAATTACCGTTGTTTGCAGTCGATATATGAAGTTTGAAAGCATTAACTTAAAAATGAAGCCCGAAAACAAATTAAAACTTTTTTTAAAAAAAGTCAATTTTACAATAGGTCTGAGTTTGGCGGCGAAAACCTGTTTGGCGCAAGAAAAGTCTTTCTACTCAGCCCTCTACGTTTGATGAAAGGTTACACTAGAAAAGAGGAGGCGGCTATAAATATTGAAAATTACCAGATTTAACGAAATTGAAGATCAAAAACCTTTTTTAATCAATTTTTCAAAAAATACTTTCGTTTTTTCTCCTTTTTGCGAGAAATATTTAAGCACTATTTTGTTGCATTTTCTGAAGGTTAAAATTAAATAAAATATCAAAATGTTTTTATCAGATCGGTTATTTTTAATATTTTTTTCAGTATATGTATATAAATATATATATCTAGGCTTTCCTCCATACTGTTTTTTTCTAACTTATATATATTTATACGTTTAATCAAACTTTAAACGTTCAGAAAAAAGCAATCGTTTCAATAGCTATCTGTAAATTATTCTTTTATTTTAATTACTTATAGAAATTTGATTTTAATAAATATATATATATATATATATATATATATATATATATATATATATATGTTTTAAAGGATTATTTCTATTATTTCATTATTAAATGAATTCTTTGTTAATTAAAAAGTACATCCGTCTATTATTTTGGATCACAATACATTTTAGAGACATTTTTAAGCTAACTATATGTAACGATTGATTGATTCTTGCAAATCTGAAATCTATTTTATTATTTTAGATTCTTAGAAATTAACTATTATTAAAAAATGATGAACGTTTTTTGTTTTACTCTTAGCATCAGAATCGTTTTCTTTTTATTGCTTCACATTAATAATTTTTTAATTCTAACGCAATATTGTTTTTTATAAGTCATACATCGAAATTTGAAATATCTTATCTGCGAGAAGGAGGGGAAGATAGAACAATAATTTTGCACTTAAAAAAAACGTGTTCGGGCTATAGAGAGAGGAAAGAAACCTGTCTTAAATCAAAAATAAGTGGAATGGAACAAATTTTGAAAAAGGGAAATTTTTTGACATAATTTTAGAAATCACTCACATTGTGCGCGTAGAAACACACACAAAGAAATGCTGGTGTCATGAGGAAAAGAAAAAGCCCGAGCAACGCCGGGCTAAGTGGTGGACGGGAGTGGAAATCATTTTGAAAATGAGTATTAGAAGTGCTGATTTTGTAAAGGAAAGGGAAAATTTATAACAGTAGAGATAGTTCGTGCAACGCCGGGCCATGCAGCTAGTTAAAGTCTAATTACAACCATTCGTGAAATTTAATACATCGAAACATATACGAGTTTTAAGGCAAAATGATTCAGATAGCAATACCCAATTTTATAAGTAACTTATTCATCTATTTCGAATAGAGGAAAACTCTATATAAACAAGACACACATATCGTAGATACTACTCTTTATTCCGCACACATTTTAGAAAAATATTTTAAATTTAATTCGATATTCACAATACAACAATTAAAAAATTACGACTTGGATACTAGGATTTGTCAAACAAGGGAAGGTATTTAACTTGTAACTACCTTGAGAACAACTAAGTTCTCCAGAAATTAATATTCCAATTAATAAAAAAATTTCTACACGTTCCATCAGGTGGTCGTACGAGTAGATATGACGCTCTATTTATTAATTGTACCTTTCATTTGAGTGCTTCTATTGTAAAAAGTACCTAAAGGGTATTATAAAAGAACTCTGTTAATACTTTTATTTGATATCTCGTCTTGTCCTTACACCTCATGTAGCAGACATTCAGAATAACATTTTCTTTATTTTCTCATAAATAAATATATGGATGTAATTGAAATAAAGGAAAATGAATATATTTAATTGCTTTTTTTTCCACTGTTGTGATAAATGTTAGTTTCGTTTTAAACACACAATTACGAGCGCAAATTCAAAGGACAAAACTGTTCCTTATCGTATGAATACGTAATGCCTATTGTTTTGAAGACTATTAGTTCGATTTCGTTGTATATTTATTATGTTGTATTCAAATTTTATCATTTTATCAATATGATTGATATGTAAATGAAGTCACATGTTGATTTAGATTTAAATCAATCGGTACGGGCAGTGAGTTTGTTTAACGACTAATATTTCTACAAACAGTTAAAATTCAGTTTTAAGTGTTTAGTTACAGGGACTGTAGTGTCTTTACATTTGGATAAATTCACCTAATTAAGTGAGTTATTTTTCTGTTGCATAAAAACATTTGATAAAAATTTTAATTTTTAATATTGCATATTAATTTTATTTATTTAATAAATTATTTAATATCGCATCAGGTGTTAATTGTCTATTGTTTTACTGAATAATAAATTATACCTGACCCTATTTCAAACTCCGGCTTCACAAGTAATGAATATAATTTACGCGCGCGAGAAAAGTTGTTATAACAATGATAATATTAGCTCACTCTCTCTATATATTTATATATTTATCTGTTCAAATTTTCTCTCAATCGTTCATAATATATACTCTCTATTTATCCATTCAAGTTCAAATACATTTTTTTAAACTTGTAGTGGATGACACTTGACATTAATAAGTTTTTTAAAAATATTAATTCATTAATTAAATTCAATTAAATGAATTACCGGTTTTCGACGTCATCTTTGATTCGTCTCTATTGTTGTAAAAAACAATGACAAAAGTTGGTGTCGAAAACTGGTTTTTCAGCCAAACTAGCCAAACTGGGTGTACATTGTTACAACGACACAGACAAATCATGCTCTCTTTTCAATTCCTACTATTAGTTCACTATATATATAAATCACAAATTCACAATTAAGTAAAAAATTTAAATTATATGAATTTTATAATACTAAATACCACTTCAAAATATCAATGGCGAATATAAAAAATGAAATCCCAACATTTTCAAACAAAATTAAAATTTTATAAGATATTCAAATGCAACCTCGGACTTAGGACCGATAAGTGGGGTTAAACAAGTTTGATGGCGCCAACCTTCCCCTTGTTGCAACTTGGTAAGTTAATCTGGAAATATCCAATTTTAAAATTTAAAAAATTAATACCTAAAAAATTAATCTATTCGCCATCGCATTCTGAAAGATATTATAATATAAAAATGTTAAAATTCTAAAAACAATTAAGTGCATATATGTATTTATGTATCTTTTTCAAATTTTTAATCGTTAATAAAATACTTTCTATTTATCAATTCAAAGTAAGAATTGACTTTTAAAAATTTTTTTTATATTATTTGTTATAGTTCGTTTTAAATTTGAATAAATCTCGTACAAAAATTAAGCTAGGTTTTATCAGTCAATTGAGAAGTATTGTTATAATTTATACGTAAATCAATGCTCGAGAAATTATTGTAAAATAATCAAATTTTCTTGAGAATTAGCGACAGCAGTGAGTTTACCATCTTTATCTTAAGGCCTGTTTCCATGTAATTTGACCTTTTTATGAGAATGTTCTGTTTAATACTATTCCACAATTTAAAAATGTTTGCATATAACAGCTGTCTTGATGAATATTAATTATTGAAATCGCCTTGATGAACTTGACAAAGATAAACTACAAGTCATTAATCTATAAGAATCAATGAAATATATGCTTTTATCGCGTATTCAATCCTTTCACATGAACGAAATGTCGCCCATCCAAGTTATTGGCACGAATCAAGCGTGTCAAAATCAAAGGCTAAAACTTTAGTTGGGCCACAAAAAAATCAATATTCATAGAAACATTAGTTTATTTCAAATAATGCATTACAACAGAGTTTCTTAAACTGTAAGAATCACTGACCCTTGAAGGTTCCCAGCACCTTCCCAGTAGGGATGGCAATCTGAGATCGATTAATCGAAGAATCGATTTCTCAGCCCAAAAAAATAGATTTTTGAAATCGATATGTAGTACTGAATCGATATTTCATCCTAGAAAATCGACATTCGATTTTTTTCTGTTTTGGTAAAAACCATAAAATTATTTACAATTAGTTGAATGCACCGGAATATCAGGGCTTAAACGAAGAATTTAAACACTATTTACAGTTGTGTACTTGAATTATGATCCTATACTTTACTGGCAAGAACAAAAAAAACTCTATTTATTATCAAGTTCACTCAATATCATCATCTGTTCCTTGTGAGCGTCTTTTTTCGACTGCCAGCAACATCGCAGTCATGAGCGGAACCACTTTGATCCCAGTAGACTTGACAAACTGATGTTTTTAAAAAGCTTAGATATTAAGCATTGGGAACTATAAGCTATATTATCTATTTTCAAAACCTTTTAATGTAACAAATATATTTAGAAAATAAATTTCTTATTTTGTACCCTATACTTTGATATGGTAATAAAATTAATAGCTTCTAAATCGTTAAAAAAGTTAATAGCTATATTCTGAATGTGAAATTTGAAACTTTTAATCTTAAGAGCATTACGTATGTCGTCATTACGCATGTATCTTATGGCTTTGACGATCATACGTATTAACATTAGTCTACAGGATCCAATAGCCTGTTTGTAAATACGTGGGAGAGAAATTAGTATGTCAAGATATAAAATGTTGGATAATATTTCACGTAAAATAATAATTAAAATCTTCGTGCTTGCCACGCCCTGACAGGATTACCGGAGAAACAAAAGATTAACATTCAACACATGCGGGAAATCCCCGTTTTCCTACTTCGTCGAAAGGCTTAAATCTTCCTAATCTGCAATAGCATGCCTCAGAAAAATCAAAAGAAAGTATTTTGAAAGAAATGGTGCTGATATGTGCGCGAGATTGTGAAAGAAGAAAAGGAAAAAAGAAAAAAAATACAAATCAATCACTTAAATTCTCATTTATATTTACACAAAAGTAAATTATTAATTTTTCATGTTAACACTTTAAATTACTCACACAATATTTTATAATAAAGCAGCAAAGGGCTAAGTGAAAGCTGAACTCATGCAACTCATCCAGTTAATCCTGATTGGAGATTGAGCTTCCCTGCGGGAAGCAGGTTCTCCTATTAATCCATCAACTATAATCAATCATCACACATATGCTCTGGAAAGTTCAACGCAAGCGATTTTTCAACCCAGCGATAAGTGTTCCGTTCTTATTCTGTTTTAATTATTTGCTGTTCGATCTAAATAGATCGTAGATTTTAGTTATTGGTTTTTGAATGATTGTTCTTAAAATGTTTTAAAAAATATATTATTAATATGTCCGATGAGATAATTTACTAATAAGTCATAAGTTTCAAATGCTATCTAATAATCTATTCTGACCCAAATTCTGATATTGATATAAAATTATGGTTTAAATAATTTGAAGTTTATATTTTGGTCCCTACCACCATTATACTGTTTTTATGGTTTATTCTGTTTTTCAATATATGTGTAACAATTATTTTTATTTTTCAATTATATTTAAATTTATTGATTCGGCAATCAAACTTGAAACTCCATCTGTCATTGTGAATGTTCTTATTATAAAATTACCATTTTTAAAAAGCGTTTCCAGAGATCTCGGGTTTATATTTTTAAGTTAATTTACTCAATGCTATATTTGTATTCAAAGGAAAATGCATAGCTCTTAATTAATACCAATATTTTGATTTTTGTTGAAATTTCAATTTTATATATTTTGGTATTTTTATTTTTGGTACTTCAAATTTTTAAGTTAAATTAAAATTTTAATTTCTGTATGATTCTCAGATCTGGTTTTAAAATGGCAAATAATGAGCAAACCAATTTGTCTGTAATAAGTACTACCAACCAAACCCCTAATGAACCATATATAGTCCCTTTTGATTCTGAAAATGGAATGCTAATAGAAGCTTGGTTAGATTTTTTTAATAATGCATGTACATTTAATAATATAGATGATAATTGGAAAATTGTAAACATATTAAAATATCTAAAAGGGTCTGCATTAACCCAGTACATTAACTCTTGCCTTAATACTTCAAATTTTGGAGAACTTTGTTCGATTCTTATTGAAAATATTTTAAAACCTAATGTTGTAAGTTTAGCAGATTTCTCACAACTCCAATTAAAAAATAATTTAGAGAAATATTTTCATCAAAAACTAAATTATGGTAGACAATTAGGTATATCTCCTCTACTCATTTTGGAAGATCTTACTGATGGAATGCCCACCAATATTAAAGAATTAGTGACAATAAATCCCCCTTCCTCACCTACAGAATGGCTCATTGTAGCTACAAGCTTAATGAAAACACAAGCCCCTAAACCTGAAAAAAATACTTTCAGACAAAACGTACCCATTCGATCAAGATAAAATACTTTTGTACCTCAAAATCGCTACTCTTTTCGACCCAACTTCCAAAATTTTAATAGAATGCGTCCCCAACATCTCCCAAATCAGCATGCTCATAACTTTAACAATCGAGGATTTAGGCCCAACCACCACACACATTTTCAACATGAACTTCCACCCTATCCATATAGTATTTGCACACAACAAGGAATTCCCAATGCTTATCATTGGAAACTACAATGTCCTTTTAATCAACATCAATTGAGACAAACCCCATTTACTTGTGACTCCTCTTTGGCTACTAACGCTGTTTCTCAGAGCTCGGAGAACTCCGTTAGCAGTCAACAAATTCTTAATCAGAGACAACACCCCTCTACTGAGGCCTCTGCCCTTGCATATTGTCAATTACAAGTGTCCGGACACATCTCATCATTGCCAAGCCTAGCTAACTTGGACAATTTACCTAAACAGAACAATGTGAATATCGTTATTGATACTGGATCCACTCTATCTTTAATTTCTGCAGATATTGTAAAAAAAAGATTACAAAAACAAACAACAAGGCCTATTCAATATTAACCAAAAAAAACCCATGGCAATTTTCAACTAAACAAACTATGCAAAGCTTACTTAACAATTGGGCAGGTAGAAAGAAACATAAATCTGTATATAATTAATAGTAGTCTACCTTACATTATTCTAGGACTACCAGAATGTAGTCAATATAAATTTGTTATTGATTGTTAACATAACCAGTTACTACAAAATGGACAAAACATTGTAGATAATCATAATCCACTCACTAAACAAATTTCATTACATATACAGAAAGAGTTAGTAAATACCTCAGAGGAAGTTTTCTCACCTCTGACTGTTAAAGAACTATCTCCTAACCTGATACAACTTCTTTCAGAATACTCTCATGTTTTTTCTAAAAATAAGTATGATGTAGGTAAAATAAGAATGAAACCCCCTAGAATTAATTTAACATCAGACCTCCCAATTTTTCAGTGAGCTTCAAGAACTTCAGCCACTTCAGAAGCTGAGATTAATAAACAAATACAAAATTTATTAACTGTAGGTTTAATTAAAGAATCCAATAGTTGTTATTCTTCCCCGGTTACTTTAGCTTATAAGAGAGATGAAAAGCAAAAAACCAGATTTTGTATTGACTATAGAAAACCTAATGCAATTTGTAAAACAGATGTAGAACCATTACCTCGAATAGACTCACTGCTAGATAAATTGAATAGTGCTAAATAATTTCTACGCTTGATCTGACAAGTGAGTACTGACACATTCCTCTGCATGATAAAAATAAAGAAAAATTAGCTTTTATTACAACTGAAGGTTTATATGAATTTCAAGTTCTTGCTTTTGGCTTTCGAAATGCCCCAACAATTTTTAATCGTACTATTCGTAAAATTTTAATTAAACATAAATGTTAAAACTTTGCTTGTCACTATTTTGATGAAATAGTTATTTTTTTCAAATTCTTTGGAGGAACATTATGCTCATTTATAAAAAATATTCCAAATTTGTGAGGAAGAAAGCTTTAAGTTAAAATTTTCAAAATGTGTTTTTGCAAAAAATAAGATAAACTTTTTAGGCTATGAAATTAAAGAAGGCTGCATTACCCCTGATAATCAAAATATTGAAACTATTAAAAAATTACAACCTCCCAAAAATATTAAACAACTTCAAAGTTGCCTTGGTTCTGTAAATGTTTATAACAAATTAATTGATCCCTATGCCAAAATTAGAGAACCTTTAAATCAACTACTAAAGAAAGATAAACAATGGGATTGGACTGCTGAATGTCAAACAGCATTTGAATTGTTAAAAAATAAATTAATAACTAAACTTGTGTTACAATTATATGATCCTAAATTACCTCTTCATGTTTTCTGTGACGCCTCGCTGAACGCTATTGGAGCTAGTTTGAAACAATCTGATAATTCTGGCACTCTTTACACAGGAGTCATTCTAGAACTTAACGTGATTATGAAAAAATTATTTTATCACAGAATTGGAATGTTTGGTCATGGTAGATGCTCTTGATAAGTTGTATTATTATTTACATGGTAAAAAATTCATAATCCACGCTGATCATGCTGCTCTTGTTTGGCTTCAAAATGTGAAAAATTTAATGGGTAGATTATTTCGTTGGTCTTTAAAACTAAGCATGTTTGATTATGAAGTAAAATATTTAAAAGGGACTAATAATGTTGAATCTGACATGTTATCAAAACATCCTATTGCTCAATATATCCAACACTCTGTACATTTACTTGAATTAAATGAGATAAAAACCCATCAAAATTTAGATAATGTAAATGATCCTAAATATAAGAAGGTTGATGATGTCTTTGTTCTTAAAAAGAAAAATCTGCTTAAAATTGTTGTACCTTTTTCATTAAGAAGAAAAATTTTGTAAAATGCTCATGAACAATTTGGACACCCTGGTACTCAAAAAATGATATATTTAATTACTCCTCAATATTATTGGCCTCATATTAAAATATATATTTCAAAATGTGTTAAACATTGTAATGTATGTCAATTAAACAAAAAGAAAAGGCAAAAAAGATTTGGTCTTTTACAAACTGTACCCCCCACAGATCACCCTTTTGAGTATATCTCTGTTGATACTGTTGGTGGATTCAAATATTATAATTCTACTAAAAAATTTCTCCACTTAATAATTGATCATGCAACTCGCTATGTTTGGGCTTTTGCTTCTAAAAGTGAAACAACAGAAACCTATGCAAATTGTTTAAAACAACTTTTCCGAATCCAAATATTTATTAAACTGTTAACTGATAGAAATGGTGCTTTTACCTCATCTCGATTCAAACGCTTTTTAAGAAATTATAATGTTAAACAGTTATTAACTACTTCTCATCATCCTCAGAGAAATGGTAAATGTGAACGTGTAAATCAGTCTATTGTAACTAAATTAAGATATAACGTAAATTCTTCTACCAAAATTCCTTGGACCAAATTTCTAGAACAAGTAATCAATGAGTATAACTTAACACCTCATTCAGTCACAAAGTTCCCTCCTGCATATTTGTTATTTGGCACTTTACCATATACTCCTCCATTAGCTCAAAATCAAGTTCATCCCCCAGTTGAAGAAGCCAGAAGATTAGCAAAAGAGAACACCACAAAATACCATGAGAAAAACAAAATTAAATATGATGCACGTTTCATTGATTCTCCTTTTGAACCGGGTAACATTGTAATTTATGAAGAATTCACACAATTATCCAAATCGAAGAAAATTAACCCCAATTTTTTCAGGCCCCTACGAAATAGTACAAAAGCTGTCAGATGTCAATTATGAAATAACCAAGCCTAACGCGTTAACTAAAAAAACCTACTGAAATTGTCCTCGTTTCAAAATTGAGAACTTATTATCCTCCTGAATAATTGAAATTAAGTCATGAATAATAATAATTACACTAAATTTAAAAACACACACACACCTACACAAAACCAAATCACTATCCTTTTACCCCTCTTAGGTGGACCCCCTTTCCACTGTTGAGATATTTTTTTTCTTCTTTTTTTTTTTTTTTTTTTTTTTACTGTTGTTGTGAAACATCACAATAAGAAATGATTACAGACCTTATAATGAGCGAAACATGGATCCATCTTCCAATCTATTTCGGATTTTTGCCTGTTTTCATCTCGGTATACTGTTTCAGTTTTGGAGAAGTGTATGCTCTTGGATGGAAACAGGGAAGAGTGAATTAAATTCCCCTTCGTTAATAGTCTCAGATTATTAAGTTTACTTTTAGACGAAGAAGTCAATTTTTTTTATTTTTGAAACAAACTTAGATGTTTCCATGATGTTTATCATTGAAGATATTTTGATATTTTAGGCTACATTTATTTTGAATCTTATTTTATTTTCATTCCATTTTAAGTGTTCCTTGTTTTTATTTTTGATATTGTGTATTTTTATGATATAACGTTTAGTGGTCTGAACATTATTACATCAGCTACTCAAGAAAATGTGAACATTTTGGAGCAATACTTTTTGATTTTTACTACATTTTGAATTTTATGTTTTGAATGTTATTTATGGGTACCCATATTTTACAATTGAACAGTATATATTTCTGTTTTTATATTTTTCTATTATCTAATTTCTGTATTGGAGATCATGCTATGTATGTCATTACTGGCAAGTGCAAGAAGTTTTTAAATAAATAATAATTTTATTCAAAATTTTAAATTTAATATCTCTGTAAGATACGGGTCTCTGTAGAGGGCCCGGGCGAACACACGCGCCTTACGGAGGGGGGAGGGAATGTAATAATTCCCTCTAGTATCCTTTTTGTTAACTCTTTGTATTAATGTTTAAACAAACTTTAATTCTTTATTTGAAAATAACTCTGTAATCTTAATCGTAATCGGCTAGTCCAAAATCCCTGTCCCGCCCATTCTATCCAATCAGAACTACTATTACGTAATGACCACTGCCGGTATAAAAGCAAAAATCTTATGTAATCGCTCTCTTTTGTCTGCTTTCCTTCATCATGTAAGAATGTAAATAACTGCAGCTCTCTTTGTCTTTGTGTTGTGTCCGTCAAGATGTCACTTTGATGTGTGATGATCACAAGATGTGTTTAATTTCGTGTTTTTAACAAATAGATGTGAAAATGTACCGCAATTGTGTTTTAATCTATTGATGTGTGCTTCATAATAAAGGATGAAAGATTATTCTGAAGATGTATTCACTGAACCAGATATGACAACAAACCAACACCGGCCAACTCTACTACAATATATATATAGCAGTAAATAAATTAAAAAGAATACTAATAAATCCTAAAAACATCTTAAGAACAAACCGAAAGAACCAAAAACAGGGAGCCATTACAAACCAAAAAAGAGAAATATAGCTATAGTGGAAATATATATATATATATATATATATATATATATATATATATATATATATATACTGCTGGACAATTGCTAAGGACGGATAACACTTTCATCCATAGCAACCACAAAATGAAAGGAGTCAAAATGTGGAAAATTAGAATAAGTGCGGGATATTAGTAAGAAGAAGTATGAGTATGCAAATTTTTTTCCCACGACTGTTCATTACGTGATAGCGTTCATAAGAGCTTTAAAGGTTTTGACGGGTGTGGACAGTTGTTGTTTCAAGTCAAAGTTTTACAGGAAAGATTTAATAGACGAACTTAAAATTTTTGGCATGTCTTCCCGACATCAAATAGATGATTTTATGCGTGGCCGAATTATTGGAAAGATCGAAGAAGGACGAAAAATAACAGATGTTGCCAGGGAGTTCGACATCACTCACAGCGTTGTTTCACGGCTGTGGAAGTCATTTAAAACTACTGGAATGTGTAGTAGACGGCACGTGGGAGGTCGTGTTAGAAGTACGACGCCTGCAGAAGACAGATATATCGTGCTATGAGCAAAAACGAACAGGCGCACCACAGCTCAG
The DNA here is from genome assembly GCA_019973935.1 of Trichonephila clavipes. NCBI lineage: Eukaryota > Metazoa > Arthropoda > Arachnida > Araneae > Nephilidae > Trichonephila > Trichonephila clavipes. The sequence continues at coordinate 498,207 of BMAU01000203.1, read as the reverse complement.
CAAGTGGCAAATCAGTTTCTTGCTGCATCAGGAAAGCAGATCTTCCGAAAAACTGTTGCCAGACGTTTGAGGGGAGGAGGACTATACGCACGCAGACCTGTTGTGTGTGTCCCATTGACCAGACAGCACCGTACTGCCCGTTTGCAATGGTGTCGTGAGCATCACAATTGGACTGAATAGGACTGGGCATGCGTACTATTCTCAGATTAGAGTAGCTTCAGTCTGTCATCGGATTGTAGACGCTAAATGATCTGGCGCGAGAGTGGTACTGCCTATCGTCCAGAAAATATCCAGGAAAAGGACCGATATCCGACATGCAGTATCATGGTGTGGGCCGGCATCATGATCAATGGCCGCACGCGCCTACATGTGGTTGCGAATGGAACTATGACAGGCCAACGATGCATTGATGAAGTTCTACTTCCTCATGTTCGTCTTTTCCGTGGTGCTGTCGGTGAAAAATTTGTTTTTATGGACGACAACGCAACATGTCATCGAACACTCGCTGTTCATGATTGTCTAGACAGCGAGGGTATTCAACGTCTTGTATGTTTAGCTCGTTCTCCAGATCTAAACCCCATTGAAAATGTGTGTGATGCTTTGGGGAGGCAAGTTGCTGGTCGAAACTATCCTCCGACAAACAAGAACACCCTCATCCGTGCACTTACAGAGGAATGGGATAAATTGCCTCAACAGCTGCTGGATAATGTTGTACAAAGTATGGTACGACGTGTGGAATGTTGCATCACACTCCACGGTGGACGTATCCTGTACTGATACCTTTCTTTAAGGTGCCTGCTGACTTTTAGATGCATTGTTCCATTTCTCCGTACGCAGATCAAATGAACATTTTTTTTCTTTCAGATGTTTCACAGCTTTTGTACTTTCCAGAACAATAAATATTCTTTATTCTAATGTCTGAACAGTGTGGCAACTATATTTTATCCTACTAGGCCTCATGTCTCGCTTAATGTTATGCTACATAGCAATTTGTGATCCGTCCTTAGCAATTGTCCAGCAGTGTATATATATATATATATATATTATTGTGTACCGAGATATACTGGATGGTCCACCAAAACGTTCGTTAAGCGGCACATTCTACCCGCGATCTGCGAGTTTAACACCCTTGGTGTAAATCAAGAGTAACATATACAAAGATCACAAAAGATAAAGGACGTAATCTATCATATCGATTCAGGTTTTTGTTTGTTTGCTATCTTGATACATAAGAAAATTCGTTATCAAAATGAAACATGAGATTTCTACTATAAACGTCTAAAAGAAATTGTGGACAACACTTTGTGATGTGTCAGCAGCCGATAACTATCTTCTGTACCCAGTGGCGTAACGGAGAATATTAGAGTACCCATACAAATTCAGGTGTTGGGGCCCAAGCTGGATCTTAAAAAGGATACGTACTTGGCATCAATTGGGCTCTAGGCCCCCTAGTACCTTGAGCAGTCCCACGATGCGGGGGATTGAAGGAGTGTACCTAACGCGACTGTTTGTACCTAAGCCAGTGCTTCTCAAACTTTCAATATTCGCGACCCAATATTCAATCAATGTTTTCATCGCCACCTCCCTCCATACAATAACAATTTATTGATAAAGCTACAACACGACTTTAACCTCTTATATGCCGCCGACAAATATAAACATCTCGCTCAGCCAAAGCATTAATTTTCTGGACGTACATATACGCCCGAAATACAATCTTTTCTGTGCAGTGCTATCCATAAAATTATTCCAAAGCCTTTGGAATGCGATAAAAGGACCTTGACAGTGTTTGCGAAGGATTTTTTTTTTTTTTGCTTATTTATTCCTTTTCTCCTCTCCTTCCTCCCAAAAAGCATCAACATACGCGCGTCTGCGTGGAAAACGGCGACATTTGGGAACGAATCGCGTAAATTTTAATCGGCAGTTAAGAAATTAATTAGAAACCGTACAAATTATCAAGATAAGGATTATTAGAAGTCCATGGGGTCACTGGTAATTATAAAACTTGTTCTTAAAACTTAGTATTGTTAAATTAATAATAAAATATATTATACAGTACTGATATTATATCCGTGTATATGTGTATTTTATACTTTATTATATCAGAAAGTATTTTATTTGTTTACTTTCAGCAAATTAATAATTTTTAAAACTATCTTTTGTTTTCGACTTTTCAATATGCTTGCGCCCCCCTCGTAGAATTATAATGACCCCCAAGGGGGGGCGCGCACCACAGTTTGAGAAATGCTGACCTAAGCCGTTACGGCTTTGACCAGACTTGCATCTCTCAAAGGAGTTTATTGTACACGGCGCTCTTTTAATTTCTTGCACTCCTCGCCAGATTAATTCTAAGTTACTAACAACTAAAAGTATGTATATCCAATGGTTTAGTGATGTGTTCCTTTTTTCTCATATAACAAATAGACCTTCAGAACTTCTTTGTATTTAAAGATATGCTATTTAGTATATAATTAAAACAATAAGCATGAATGCATTCAGTTTTTTTTTCATTAACATGATCAATGATTGTTTATATTAAATCTATAGATCACGAACGAATTTCCAGGCCTACGGCACTGTCTATTCTAGGCAATACTTAAGATTGACAGAAGTAAATGGAATACATATAATTAAAAACCATCAAATAGACGTGTTTCGTTATATCAGTAAAGTTGAAAAGGATGAAAATAAATTTTTTACCATAAATGCTATCCAATTGACGGAATGCATTGAGAAAAAGAAAATTTTAGATGCATAGTATATACAGTAATCAAATAAATTTTTATTTGCACTGTTTCAGAATCACATTTACGATCAGTAATGGAGGAGAAATACAAAAAAAATGAAGAAAGCAGAAGGATTCTTGCCTAACAATATTCATTGCCTACAACGTTTAAAAATTACTCAGTAAATAACTTAAATTGAAAAAGATAAAGTTGAACCTCAAAAACATGAAAGCTACCAGATTTACAGAATATTTTGAAAAATAAGATCTTAGATATATGTTGTACAATATATAATCTATCCAAAAACTTTTCTATTCCTTTTTTCTGTTTAGAATCACATTTCCCATCAATAATGCCTGCGGAACACGAAGAAATGATGAAAGCAAAGGGATACTTGCCTTACGATCTCGATACTTTGCCGACCAAATTTATACAGAAAGCCAAAGAGGAACTTGGAGAAACGGATGAAATACGACGATCCGCTTTAGAACAATTCAGAAAACGCATTTTAGGTGAGCTATTTTAAAACTATTTCATTCCTAAATAAAACTTTCTTGTTTTGCTCTGTACAAAAGATTTTCCTAACTATTCTCTCGAAACTATTTTAACTATTTTAGTTGAAATATACATATCAGCAAAACAATAAAAAATTTGTCTTAGACATCTATAACTACTGAAGTGAATATCGCCTCGTTTTCGTAATGAATTTAAAAATAAAATAAATTATAGCATCAAATAAATAATAGTATTTTCCCCATGCAGAAAACCTTTAAGAATTACAGAATTTCGAATTATGTTAGTATGCGAAAAATTTTCATTATTACTCCTATAATTATCTCTAAACATGCGAGATAACAATTATTCATCACGTGAATATGTGTTTAATGTATCATTTCCCTATTTAATAGAAGCACTTTTCATGTAGCCATATTTTTATAGCCTCAATTATATTATATTTTTTTAAACAATTCATTCTGTATTTAAAATCTCTAATAAACATCCACAATCAAATAAGTGTATAGACTGTTTTTATCGTAGAATCAGTAAAGAGGAAATTAATTTCAAATTAATATAAAGAAAGCTCCGTAAAACTGTACGTATCTTATCGATAAACCGAATAAATTAATTGAAAACAAAAAATTTATAAAAATTAAAGTCCTACTTAATTGATATTTTAGCTGATCATAATATAATCATCTAAAGAACAATGTTCCAACATAAAATAACTTGAAGATTACCTGATGGAGACGCAATCAAAGTGAACATCTTCTAATTGATTCTAGACATAAGTCAGATGCACTGACTATGAGGACTTATAGTGCTAGTTTGGCTGACAAACCGGTTTTCAACATGAACTTTTGTCATTGTTTTAACAGTTACATTGTTGAAACAATGGAGACGAATCTAAGCTGGCGTCGAAAACCGGTAATTAATTTGATTAATGAATTAGTATTTGAAAAGGCTGTGTTAACATCAAGTGTCATCTGCAACAAGTTTAAAAGAAAATTTAGTTGATTGGATGAATAGAAAGTATTTTATTAACGATTGAAAATTTGAACAAGATATATATAAACATGGAGAGAGAGACAGAGAGATAAAGTGAACTAATAGTAGGAAATGAGAAACTGCTTACTAAAATAAACCTTTAAAATATGTTAGAAAAGTTATACATTTATACGGTTACGTTGAAAAATTGAAAATTTCGTTATATATATATATATATATATATATATATATATATATATATATATATATATATATATATATATATATATTTAATTTCCTGGGATGGGATTTTTTCATTGCAGAGCATAAGAAGCTGAAATGTCCTACATACGATGAGTTTCTAATTCAATTTCTGCGAGCGAGAAAATACGATTTGGACAAGGCTATAGGACTATTACAGAATTATTACAATTTAGCTGTTTCTTACCCAGACTTCTTTGATAATCTGGACAAGGAAAAAATATATAAATGTGCACGCTCCGGATTCGTTAATATGCTTCCTTTCAGAGATAACGACGGTTGTCTACTTTTAACTCTCAAAATGGGTAAGTAATCGATTTCCTAATATAAATTCCTAAATTAAATAAAAACTCAAGTGTAAAAAAAATCCAAACTGGAACATTTCTTACGTGGACCGTTTTAGGAAGTCAGGATAATAAAACGTCTGTGAAACCGCACTTTTCATAACTGTAATTGAAGATCGAAACTTCAGAATCACCCTCCAGTGGACACTAATCTTTAATAGAGGTCAGGTGAGGAACGATTTTTTTCGTTATGAAAACCCGTCCATATTTTTACCGATTAATTTTGTTAATCATGTGTGTAATTTTTGTTTAACTTAAATTAATAAATAATTACTTCACTAAAGAAAACTTCATTCAACTCAACCCCGAATTTACCAAATTCAGTTTAACCTTTAATATCCAAATTTCTACAGAAATATATATATATATATATCACCGGCCTAATTATCAGACTGCGTAACTCCACCGGTGTAACTGATTTGATATAAGAGTGCAACGCACCAAGCGGTTTTTGGCGCGATTCCTTAATCCTTTAGTTTTGTTTACGCCATGCCTCCGTGCGCGCTCTGCTTTTAATTTATTCCTCGATCAGTGTAATCACTACTTTTTCTATTTCTTAATAAAACTAAATTTCGAAGGGAGAGGTAGTGGCAAGATTTTAACATAAAATAAATACAACAGAAAGTAATATTAATGTATTGCACTTCCAGATATAAATATTTTACACTATTTTATTCATTACACAAAATTTGTAACAATGTGTTACTTTTGCTGAGCAGAGATCCCGCGGAAAAAAACTAAAACACAAAACTAACACGATATATGAAAGATATACATATATAAGTTACTGATATATATGTTTTAGCTTTAAGAATTCGATTTATTGAAAAATAAATTTATACCTGTTACTCTTACCTCTTGATACAAAAGGAGAGATCTTCTAGCTAATAATCTCTAAACTTGAAGTAGGAGAATTTTTTGCGCTCTGGTAACCAAGTGAATTTCCGCAAAAGCAATTTCAAGTATAAATCTAACAGATAAAAAAAACTGAATTTTTGTTCTCAATTCACCCCCTTCGTAACCCCATTGAGAGTTGATACCTAAAAAGCCGTTCTTAGTGGATTTTAATTCAAAAAAAAAAAAAACATGCAAACCAAATTTCATTATCATAGTCGTTTTTTTTCTCTCAATTCACCTCAATAACCACCACCTCCAATTCCCCAAGGAGACGATTTCCGTTAAATCCCTTCTTCGTGGTTTTCTATTCAACAAAAGAAATATGCTTAACAAATTTAAAGTGTGTGGGTCTAACAATTCAAAAAAAAGGAACCTTTTCCTCTAACTCTCCTCACAACCCCTTTTTTAGTCTATTTTCGAAAAATTCTTTGTTAGAGGAACTCTATTCCATTAAAGGAACATGCCTACCAGTTTTAAAGCAGGTATCTCTAAAAGATTAAAAACGGAAATATTTATTTATTACACCCCTTAATCCCTCGAAACGTCCCTTGAGGATCAATTTTTGAAAAAGCCATTTTGTGATGGATCTCTAATCCAAACATAGAAAATGCTTACCAAATTTTAAGACTGTACATCTAATAGTTGAAAAACGGAATAATTATTTATAACGATCCTTATTCCCCCGTAAAGCCCCTTGGGGCTCGATTTTCGCAAAATCCTTTCGTTCTTAGTGGATCTCTATTCCTCGAATGGAACATGCTTACCAAATTTCAAGTCTGTAGGTTTAATAGCTCCGGAGATATCGTGATGAGAGTGAGTGAGTGAGTCGTTTTTCTCCTTCTTATGTATAGATGAATTAATATGGTTATAAGATTTACATAAATTCTCCTGATATTATAACCTGTTGAGAGACAATGTTAATAGTAAATATGTATATACTGGCCAACCGAGTTGTCAACTCACCTAATATTTAATACTTCCGCAATTTGCTTTGTACAGAGCATTAACTCGCCGTAGTACCGCTTCGTAAAATAAGCTTCTTAATCTACAGAGTGACTTCTGGCCATGCCTAATGAAGTAAAATTTCTAGTTCTTTGACGTCTGTTGGAACGTTTTTCGACTCTCTCTTAAAGGTCTTTCTCAAGTTCATTTCACAGATTTACAATTACAGTAATATCAGGACTTTTGGGTGACTATTTCAGATGTTTAAATAACCCATGGTTATGGTTAAATCAGGTCTGTACAGTTTGGGCGCAATGGGGAGTAGTATTGTTATCTTATACTTACTCAGAGGCGGCGTAAGGCGTGGGCGGCACCGCCCACGTCCTCATGGTGCATAGAGCCTCTCGCCTCAAAGCCAAAATAAATTAAACGCAAAATAAGGAAAATCCGAAAGTGCACGCCACAGGGTTCTTTCTAATTAACAAATTAAAAAATTTTCAACTTTGATTTTCACCACAAGATATCGAATAATTGGTATATCGAATTTTTTTTCAAGGTTTTCTATTTATCAACGCATGAAAGTCTATGAATAAATAATTCGTGAAAAGAGTGTGTTTTCCACTTTCTTTTATTAAAAATTTCTCAACTTTGACATTTTCTCTCATTCGTTCATATTTAGTCTGGTAACATTAGCTGGAGTTAAGCTGCTGTCGTGGGGAGTCCCACAGTGGGCAGCCTTCACGATCTGACGCACGGAAACCCCAAAAATAAAATTGCGCGATGAAACTACAGTCCACAATTTATGATCCTCTTAGGCTCCCTGGCCATGTTGTAGTCAGTTTTCGTCAGTACGTGAATGGAAATCTCCAACAGTAGATGGTTTATATCGAGTTTGTTGGGCCTATGAGGAACACCTGCGGTCCCCATTTTCCAGTTGGAAGTTCTATCGTTTCTTCTGAATAAGAATTTGCAGCCTTTGGCTTTTTTATTTGAAAATACACGCCATGGATAAATAATATTTTATTTAACTTTCAAATTAGGTTCAAAATTGTAAAAATATAACATTTAGCATATAGTATGTTACTCCCACAAACTTACGTCTGTTTTTTGTGTTTAATGGACTATAACTTTTAAGATTTACACGGATTAATCACTGCAACACTTAAGTTACATAGATTAGATAGGGACACAATTTAATGCCAAATTGGGCTGCTATCTCATGCAATCTCCAAAGTTATGATTTTTTTCAGCGTTGGTCGGTGGTACTGTTACGACTGTTGTTCAGTTTTCTTATTTCTCTCTGTAAGAGGGCGTGCGAGAGCCTCCAGGTATATTTTTGTAACTGTGTAGTCAGTATTAATAAAGCATATTACACACAGAATTAACCACTACTTTACTGTTGCATCAAAGGGAAATATTTGTAAAGCTGGAAATTGAAAAAAATCAAAAAGCAAATCTCCAACCCAGCACAATGACGCTAGATGACAATGTTTACTGCAACAATTCAGTTTGATCATTGACAATGATAGATGGAAAAAAAATTTGTAGCAGGCTAGCGTATTCCTATTTTAAAAACTTCCTTAAACTCTCATTCAAAACCTAGCTCTATGAATCACCCTTGAAAACTAGGCAAATAGTTAAAGAGAATGTGAAACTGGGTACATCTAGCTTGCACGCCTGGATCAAATGGTTTGAAAGCCTTCCGCACTTATAGGTTGGATATAAAAAAGTTGTCCTTCAGGAAGGCGGATAGACTTCTAGTGGATGCACGCAAAAGGTAAGTGAAAGGGAAATTTTGGCACCAATCAGAACGTTTGGTGGATGCTCTTGGATTTGGGACCACAAATGATGGCAATGCTGCTAAAGAATTCTTCTGGAGCACCAGTACCAGCCTCATCAATTACAGAGATTGACGAAATCATGATTAGAAAGCTTCATTTGGTCATGACCACTATAGCTTGTGGACACAAAATTGACGCACAAAAGTTCAAAGAATTCGGCCTGGCCCCAACTAAGCTTTATGTAGCGCTATATCTTTGGTAAGACATGCCTTAGAGCCTCCACAAAGGGCTGATAAAAGAAAGTCTTCTAAGAATTCTATGTGGAAACTTTATAGACTTATTTAAATTTATATCTAAATATGATCCTACATAACGAGAGTACATAAATTGCATTAATAATAAACAATTTGCACACCATTATGTAAGCCATGATATTCACGACCACAATTATGTCAAACATAGTTACAAGTGAAGTGATTGGTAGGATAAAAAAGGCAGAATATTATTCTTTTTTACTCGACTGCACTAGAGACTGTGGTAGAATTGAGCAAATGTTAGTCATCTTATGATATTGTACTACATCCACTGGAAGTATAGAAAAAAAAGTGTATCCGATTTCTTGCTGTCACTGAAACGACTGGAGTATATTTGATCAATGCAATACTGGGAGAGCTAGAAAAAAAAGCTTAGATATCCATAACTATCGTCGACAAGGATACGACAATGCTATAAATATGGTAGATATAAATAGAGGAGTTAAAACTCAAATATTAAATATAAATCCTAGAGTATTTTTCACACCTTGCGGTCGTCATAACTGGAATCTGTTATTGGCAGACACAGCTAATTCGTCAGTAGCAACTAAAACATTTTTTGTTTTTATTCAGAAGATTTTTTTGCTACTTTCACAAGTTCCAGAAAACGCTGGAAAATTATCAAAGGTAAATTAAAGCTTACTATTAAGCCTTTATCAGACACAAGGTGTGAAAGTAGAATCCAAGAGGTGAAAGGCCGTATTATTACAGTTTGATGATGTTGATGAATGCATAGAAAACTTAAAAAACCAAACGGAACAATCCGAAGAACTCAGTGATTGCTCTTCCGTTTTAAATGAAATGTTCAGTTTGGAATTTATCGTAGCGTTACATGTATGGTATGAGTTATTAACGCGTGCAATACCATAAGCAAATTATGGTAATATTTACAAGCCCATTTATGCATTATTCTTGAACATTTACGTACATTTTGTAGCTGGATCAAAAAAAGTATCGATTAACAGAATTCGGAACATGACGCCCGTAAGTTTATTGAGTCAGTTATGATTTGCCAAAAGATTTTAAAAACAAAAGGGTAGTCAAAAAGAAAAGAATGTTTGATTATGAAGGTGATGATCAACCTACAGAATTTGTCAAAAACGGGGTGTAAAACAGACTTTTCTAATAAGATGATTAAATCTGTGATAAGCAATTTGAATTCAAAATTTTTCTTTAAACCAACATTTTGAAAACTTTGGTTTTCTCTAGGACTTTAACAAGTTAAAAAATATTTCAAAAGAGCAAATACTGAAAAAATGTCCAGATTTACACACAGTCCTGCAAGTAGGTGAATGAATGAATGAATATCACATTTTATGGCGCAAGAGCCAAATCTGGCTATACTGCGCCAGACATTTGTGAAAATCTGTGATCTAGACGGGAAAAGAAAGTAAGGATAAATTGAATGACAAGAAGGAGGGTCGAAAATAGAGAAGGATCACTAGGGTACCCCAGGTTCGTGAGACCCGTGTTTACCAAAGATAGTAAACCCCTTGGGAATAGGAAAAGATCACTAGGGTACCTCGGGATTGTGACACCCGTACTCACCTAAAGAAGGTGAGCCCCTGAGGGGACCTGCAAGTAGGTGAGAGTAGTGACTTCTAACTTTACGCATTATATGAAGAACTACAAAATATGATCCCAAATTAACCCAACACCATTACAGACGAGAAACATCTGCTCCAATACGTCAAAGAGAATGGTTTGAAAAAAATTTCCTAATATTTACATTGTCATTCGAATTTTGTTAACAATACCTGTAAGTACCGTTTCTGCTGAGAGGGGCTTTTCAAAATCAAGGCTGATAAAAAAAATTATGCAAGAAATTATTCAAGCAGATAGAGCATCTAAAATAAATTACGAACCAATCATTGAGAATTTCAGCAAAACTAAAAGTAAAAAAATTCTGTTTCTCCAGCTTTTTTTTTCATTATTGTTTAATGTGCTAAAGAAATATGAATAAAAAGTTTGGCTATTTTCAAAATGAATAAAAATTTGCTTTTTATTTTATAAACCTTTTTCTTACGCCATGAAAGGGCCTCACAAAATGTATCTTACCCAAGTTAAGTTCTGGTCTAGCGCCACCACTGTATATATACCGCCACCATCTGGAAACCAATCTTCTATTAATGGTTTAACAACATTTTCTAGATGAGATAAGTACTCATTTCCACCTGCACAACTGTTTGTATGCAATCTGCATTAAGAATTTCATGTTGTTTCCGAAGAATTCTTTGTCTGCCATCATTTATAGAAAAATAGTAAAACGGCTCTCGTCGGCCATATAGCTTTTTTTCCACGCACACATTTCTACGTGTAAGATATTCTGTCCTTTAGTCCAAGCATAACTTTATCATCGATTTATATATATATATATATATATATATATATATATATATATATATATATATATATATATAAACTGACAAATAGAACTTTCGTGTTGATCGTCTATATTCAAGGCCAAGACATTTAAATCTTCTTCATATTGTTCTGCGAGAGATCTTTGTTTCCGAGTTTAAATTGAACTCCTTTCTAATTTATACAGTTGTCAATCGTCTGTGTGCTTTTCCTATATTTCTTCACAATCTCTCTCTGCTTCAATTTCCTCTCATTACATTTTAACATTTTCTTGCGTCTATGTCCTATTGATGATGAAGCTTTTTTGTGCTACTTGTAGTTGAATATACTTTATATATCTTTATTGCACTTCTGTTTGATATTTTAAGTTTTTTTTTCAATTTCAGGTATTTTCACGATTTTTTGTGGCATAGAAACAACCTGCCATCTTTTAAACTCGCTAATAACTTTCGTTGATGCCATCATAACGCAAAAAGAATTAGCTTTATAAAATTAAAACAACCAGAACTTTAAATAATAGAGTCGATTACTTGGACAAGTACTTTTTCTATTATATTTATGGATATTTTCTATAGTTGCAGTTTAAGGACAAAGTAAAATAAAAATTAGTAGAAGGTGACAAGAGTCTTTTTTTGCCTCTATGCTTGCTCTAAAAGTCGAGGGAGATAATTGACAAGTACGATATTTATTTATACTTCTACAGATACTATTTATAAAATTTCCTTAAGGTATCCGACTATGTTCGGAACCGTGATTTTAAAAAAGCGCATAAATGGATAATTTTCATGATATTTAATGTCACTTAGATTAGAATACATGTATAAAATTATTTTAAAGACATTTTGAAAAAAAATTATTTAAATATAATAACTCGGTAAAAAAATTAACTTAGATTAACCTTTTTTCAAAATGTTCTCCTTTTGGGAAAAAGGCTTCTATTAGAATAATATTTTGCCTGTAAATAGCTAAGATCACTGTACAGAGGCTCAACTATGATTTTTGAAAAATTCACGTTATTTTCAGAGTTACAACCAATTGAAATAAATATCGGTGTTTTTTTCTTAAAATTTCTCCCCTCTGTTGTCGTAAAACATGGATAAACCCACTTTTAAGTTATACATTTCAAAATTTCTAGTGGAGCCTCTGTACATAGGTCTAAGCTGTATACAGGCAAAATATTATTATAATAGGAGCAGTTTTCGCAAAAGGAGAATATTTTTAAAATGGCTCATTCTATGTTCATTTTTTGTCAAAATATTGTACTGAAGTAATTTTTTATTGTAATAATATTCTTAAAACATTTTTATATACATTTTCTTATCTAAGTGACACAAAATATCATAAATATTATCCATTAATACGCTTTCGCAAAATCACGGCTCCGAACGTAGTCGAATACCTTTAAGAAACTACAAAATTTGGAATATCAAGCAACAAGGATGCATTAATTTCTTTCAAAGATCAGAAGAGTCTGGAAAATCTACTCTTATTTGGGGCCGTTTCTTTTTGTACGTCCTCACTATTCTCCTTTTAACTTTCTATTGTAGTGAAAAGGTTTGAAATTTATGACTATTAGATTATGAGAAAAATGTCAAATGAAGATTTTTGCAATGATTCTTAGCTATGTATGATTTTTTAATGCCAGGTGAAGTATATTTTTAAAATTCCTTACACGACCATTTGATCATTTAAGAGAGTATAATTATATTGCTCGAAGAAGCCGCTTTATGATGCTCAGGGAAAATGAGAAGCAATATGCTGATTGCCGAATTTAGACAACTTTTTCTTTTGGTGTAAACATTCCATGAGATAATATTTCAAACAAATTATAAAAATAATTTATACGATATTTTTAAGCACATATTTATAGGCAACATACTTTGTTCAGTTCCGTCAAATTTTTATTTGTTATACACAACCAAAACTTATTTTTCTTCAAATTTATTTCCTTATAATTTTAGGAAAATGGGATCCTGATGACATCAATGTAAAAGTTTTATTTTGCACGATGGGGGCTGTCATTTTCTGCCAAATTATTTACCCTATGAATCAAATATGTGGAGTCCGTGTAATTTTCGATTCTAAAGATTATTCATTTAAGCAAATGCGCTGTTTCGTTCCCAGATATCTTCCATTAATAGCTAAAGCATTAAAGGTAAGTTTTATTTCTTTCTAATGTTTATTTTTAAATAGTTTTATTTTCAGCAAATATGCTTTGGGATAATCCCTTAACCCTAGAACGCCTGGGATTTCGATTATCCTTAAACGTCCACTAGTGTAATTTTGACACTGCAACATAAAACATATAAAATAATCCTTTTAACTAAATAATTGCAGGACTACTGTTCAGTGCGGTTTAGTTTTTAAGACTTTTTAATATTATTTCATGTAATTAACATATCGTCGGCCTAATTATCAGACTGCGTAACTCCACCGGTGTAACTGATTTGATATAAGAGTGCAACGCACCAAGCGGTTTTTGGCGCGATTCCTTAATCCTTTAGTTTTGTTTACGCCATGCCTCCGTGTGCGCTCCGCTTTTAATTTATTCCTCGATCAGTGTAATCACTACTTTTTCTATTTCTTAATAAAACTAAATTTCGAAGGGAGAGGTGGTGGCAAGATTTTAACATAAAATAAATACAACAGAAAGTAATATTAATGTAACGCACTTCCAGATATAAATTTTTTACACTATTTTAAGCGTTCATTACACAAAATTTGTAACAATGTGTTACTTTTGCTGAGCAGAGATCCCACGGGGAAAAAAACCAAAACAAAAAACTAACACTAATATACGTTATCCCCATGGCAACCACATTATCGCACGATAAAAATATCAAAGTAAACCATATTGTAATATTTTCGCCTATTTTGGCGATCATAAACAACAATTTCAAGCCTTGACCTACTGTATCAAATTAGCATCCCAGATGGAGTTACGCAGTCTGATAATTAGACCGACGATATATTATGTGACCCTTTATATAATCAGAAACTAACGTCGATGTTATGTTTCACGAAGCTTTTTGGATCAGTTCTTTGTCGCAAAACATTTTGAGTCGCAAATCTGTCAAGAACATTACTATTATGCGATATCCATTCTGGGCCATCCCTAGCGATAAATGTATATATCAGGATTTAGTGGAATATAATCAATTATATCAGTTTTTTTCTTCAGATTCTTCGCAGTCACTTTCTTTCAATCTTATGTCTTCATCGGAATCTAAATTAGAGCCGATTAATTCTGAGAATTCTCTCGCAATAAATTAGCAATTTCATCAGGACTTAGACCTTTTCTACGAGCCATCGTTTTAGGGTGTCTGCTCTGCACAAGGTTCGAAAATTTTGAATTTTTTTTTATGAGCAGATAACCAAATATTATGGTTCGAAACACTTAGACACAACAATTTTAGAAAAATAAGATAAGATTTTTTTTCCGCTGTTAAAACAATAACACTAAATTCAAGGTCAAATAAATGTGTGATAGCACTTTGGAAAGTTTGTTTTACTAATAGTAATGATGAAAGACAGCTAGCTCTTTATGACGATAAATTGCCTTGGTGTCGAAATGACACCAGCGGATGTTTTAGGTATTTTTAGTTGTAAAATTTCTCCTAATTAACCTAGAACTACAAAACTTTTATTGTGTAATTAGCATGGAAAATAATAAAAAGTCACGAAAAATTTTCAAATTCCCTACAAAAATGCGGAAAGGAGAACCAACTGAACAGACTCCGATATCAAATTGACACCGTTAGAGGTTCTATTGTTAAGGATATATTTCTATACCTCGGCCTGCTGTTAAAAAACTGTGCCTAAACATACGTTCTTTTTCAATTTGAAAAATCCCTGAGAAAATATTTAGAAATGTCTCAGAAAATTCTTTATTCGTCTTCTACAGAAGGGAGAGAAATTTTCTAGACTATTTATTGTAATTTATCTAAAATTAACTGTATAATTAAGAGACGTTCATGCATACTGAGACTCATATCTTAAAAAAGGAAGACGCGAATTATACATTCCTATTAAATGAAGTCCATCGCACCTTCATTATTTGCCATAAAAGTTGATTGCAACAGAACCGAGATAAAACGAGTATCTTATGTACACAACATTAGGCTCACCCTGTTGTACAACCTCATAAATTTTAACTGCAAGTGCAAAAGAGAACAATTATGCATTTTATAAACACGCTATGATAAAGGCTTGTAAATAACACAGTAAAAATATAAACTCACTTTGCGATTATAATATATTTTTATGCACAAGACATAAATATATTATTATATTGGACATTTTCCTTCAGGATAAATAAATTTTCTTAATTTCTATTCTATTTAAATGCAATTTTGCTTTTAAACGGCGGCGATTTTACCGAAAATATGACTCGAATCTTATTGTTTTTAATATGACCCTGATTAACATCAGATAATACACTTATTTCCCTTTCGAGTCGTCTTGTATGAAAAAAATAAGAACATTTTTTCGGCGCCAAAGGAATTGCCAAAGAAGCGGGGAGGGGGGGGGAAATTTAGCTAGTTTTAATCGTGACTCATCTAACGATCACTTTTAAAAAGATGTAAAACCTATATTCGTGCAGAAGACAAACACTTCGAACATTTAATTCATTAAGGCAACACAGTACGATTCAATTTACAAAAATCGGTCAAAAAAATCAAATCTGATTTTTTTAGCCAAAATTATTTTTTATATACATTTCTATATATATTTTCTATATCATTTTTATATATATTTTCTGCACACTCACAAAATTTGAAAGCTCTAAATTTAAAAACACTCAGAGTTATGATAACTTCTACGTTCATTTTTATGGCACAAATGAAAACTTTAAACTGACTAAAGCTGAATTCACCCCAAAGCTGTCAGCGTCGAGCGTCTACCCAATGAGAGACCTCATCTCGCCCGAGATGAAGTCTCTGATTGGCTAGACGCTGACAGCCTTGGTGTGAATGCAGCTTTATAGCTTTCTGACTCAGAACGATCAAACGACCGCAGTAGCCAAGTGGTATAGGTATCGAATCGTGGCTTGCCTTGTCACGAGTTCAAGTCCAGTACCCCTAAAGACCCGCCGTGTAGGGCAGCAATGCACGTTAAACTTATCGAGAGCTGAAACGTCCTCCCGTTGGTGTGTGGTAGTTAGGAGAGGGGGGTTCCAGCTCAGGTGTCGTCTACGTCACTTGACGTTGGTTCAAAATAACGCGGTCCGTCGCCAAAAGCCCTCGTGTAGCTGAGCAGTGCGACGTTAATATTCAATCAATCAATTAATCAGAAAGATAAAATAACTAGTTTGCCTTCATTTTAAATGCTAAGCCTTTATTTTCTACTGGGCCTAATACTTGGAAATTTTTTTAACTTGTTGCTAATAGTATATGGAATAAAAAAAAGTTAGCATACTTATTTTTTTAAAAATAATTAAATTTAGAATTAACACACATTTTTTAAGGAGTTTTCAATAAGTCTTCACAAAAGAAGTATTGTACGATTACCAATCATGTTATCACAAAACCCATATCCACTTTTGTTATACATATAGCTATAGTTTGATGTACTTGTAAATCAAATTTCATATATGTACTTCAATTTTTGTGTAAAAGCAGCATTTTTAAATCGCTTCATAAGTTTCAAGTTTTTCCCTTAAAGGGGTTATGTAACAGCATGATTTTTACGCATTTTTAGGAAATCTTTTTGGCGACAATAAAATGATAGAAATTTAAGTTTTTTATCATTTATTTATATGGATCTTAAGAGTATGTACATAAATTTTTAGCCTAAAACATCTAACAGAACATGAGTTATAGCGCTCTGAACACAATCACCTCGAAAAAATGGACGCTCACTTCCTCCACGATTCCAGCTGATTGACTAATATGAAATAAAAAAATTGAACGGCTTTTTTAATCTGTATAATCTTAAATGGATCGAATAAACCACACTCAATTGAAAATATAACAAGTAATATAAAACAAATTAAGTGAATTCCTACTTAGATCAACAAAGAAAAATTTTATCTTAGCTTCTTTTTATTAAATATAATATAAATTTGTATATACATAGGACACAGAATCACAACATTAAGTGGTAATGAATTTTTATTCATTATCATTAAAGTATCATATTGTCATCCAAAACAATCGTGTATATAAATTTCAGTTCAACTGAATACTTTAACACGTGAGAAAAAAAATTTTCAAGTTTTGACGCAAGTCGCCAAACATGATGCCAACGTGGTATTATTTGTAATTCTTTAAATAATTAGTTTTAATCGATTGATTTTTATTAATTAGAATTAAATTATTGTATTGCCATCCAAAATAATCTTGTATATTAAATTTCAGCTCAATTGAGCGCTTTAAAATGTATTTTATTAACGATTAAAAATTTCACCAAGTAAATAAATATATAAGTAAATAAATATATATAGATTGTGAGCTAATAGTAGGAATTGAAAAAATTCAATTTTTGATACAACTCTGAAGAAAAAGTTTTGAATTTCATAGAGTTTTTTGTTATAAAGAATATAAATTTTCTGAATTTTTGAATGATCGTAGTTTATTTGATGCATATATTTGTGCTGAGTCTACCCTATAAATTTGAATTCATTCGGTGAAACCGTTCTTGAGATGTGATAGAGAAAAGTTTGAAAAACACAGTTTTGAGAAAAACGTGTTTAAAGTTTCAAGGTCGAATAAAACAACGAAAAGCCTAACTTAGCGCGCCAAACAGCTGCTCTTCTAACACCTGCTTCACTATAACGGCTTCGAAATTTAAAAAAAAATCACTTTACCACCGTATTCAAGACATGTTACGGAAGCAAATTATGAAGAAAAAATGCTTTTTTGATGTTTTTTGAACCCATGTAAAAAATTAAATGGTTAGACTTTTATTAAATTTTGGGCATAAAATCAGTTTTACATCATACATACACATAGGTTGCAACCAAAAAAATTATGAAAATCAATTATATAAAAAATTTTGTGTAAATCGTACCGTTTTATTTCTAAATTTATTGATTTATTTGAGTTACGCACTTAGGAATTGACTTTTTTAAAATATATATATATATGTCCCGATTTTTTTATTCATAATTTTTCAAAACATTTTTTTCATCTATAAATATATTTTAGATTCAAAATTTCTGATTAACTTCTTTTTTTGCATGGTTCAGAACTGTCTACCCATCCGTATTGTGGGCATCCATGTAGTCAATGAAGCAGTCGTCATTCCCTACGCTTGGTCAATTTTCAAGCTTTTTCTTTCGGAAAAAGTTAAAAGCAGAGTGAGTTAAAAATTATAATCTTACAAACCATTTTTCTATGGTATTCTTTCCGAACAATATTGAAATTTTTCTGTACCCAGCGAAAAAAGCCTTGCTATAAACTTTAAAGAAATAATCCAAGCAATGCTCCTTCAAAAAGTTTATAAAGAAGAAAAGCTCTGCGAATCCATCATTCCTTCAGCTTAAGAATGCACACAATCAAGTTTGAGATAATTTCTGTCAAACTTAAATCCAATAAACCATATGATTTCGTTCCAAATAGGGCTTTTAACTATAAAACAAAATAGAAAAAAATTGTAACTAAACTATTGTTGCTCACGCAAAAATTACAGTGTGTCTTACTTTTTAAAAAAGCGTTTTTCTCTTCCAGTATTAAAGTTAAAAATAACTTTAAAAATTTGTTAAATGTTATGCGAACACATTTGCAATTGAGTATTTTAATCTTCTTTTAACCAAAACAATGTTTTTAAGACAATTTTGGAGCAAAAGTTAAAAAAAAACTTTATAGTTTTCTTTAAAAGTTTAGGGTTTCTGTTCTTTTTTACATGGTGTATACCTTATAAAAATTATAGCACCTTATAACAACTCATTTTAACACAAAATTTATATTATTTTCAAATATTTATTTCTATTCTAAAATGTATTAACGTTTACCTATATGAATTTCATTTAACAGAAATCGCCTTTTATTACCTGAAATTAATTTAAAATGCTTAATATTTGTCCGATTCAAACAATTTTCACTTACAGTGAAAGGAAAATGTATTTTTGCGATGTTTCAATAATAAAAAATCAATACAGCACCTTTATTTTACCCTTTATATCTTAAGAAGTACAATCAGCGGTAATGGTATATACTTCAATAAAAGTAAATGCTTTTACACAAAAAAAATAATTGTAATAATAATATTGTTTGTGTTTTGCAACAGTTGCAGATCTTATTAAAACTTGCCAAGAACTTATGTGCTACATAAAATAAAACATGGCTAAACTATTTTCTTCTGTTCCTGTCTAGATTTTCTTGCATGGAGGCAATATGCAGGATGTCCACAAATATATTCCCAAAGAGGTCCTACCACAAGAATATGGTGGTGATTTTACCAGATATAATGATGGGGACTTGTTGCCAAAGGAAATAGACAAAATTTATGATAAATTTTCAATGGCGGTCAAGACTTGTTTGTCGTAAAATTGTGTTTACAATATGTCATCCAATCAGTCAAAAGAAGATATTTCTAGCGATTTTTATTTTTCCAGTAAGAAAGCTTACAAAAATAAGGGAGACTTTTTTATTAGAGCACCAAAGGACCTTAAAGTTATGGACATCGTGTTTTCATACAAAATGCAATCAAATGTTACAATTATTTATTTTACAAAATCATTAAATTGTACTTAGGTATGCGACTAAGTTTTCGGAACCGTGATTTTTTCAAATGCGTTCAAACGAATGTATATTTTTTTAATATTTAGGGTCACTTAGATTAGAATTCACGCATGAAATTTTTAAGAATATTATAATAATTAAAAATAACTTAAATGCAATATTTTTAGGCAAAGAAGGAACACAGAATCATTTATTTTCCAAATATTCCTCTTTTATGAAAAATGCTTCTGTAATAATAATGTTTTGCCTATATATAGCTCAGGCATCTCTGTACGGAGCCTGAAGAAGGATTTTTTAAATATATAAATTAGAAGTGGATTTATCCATTTTTTATACCATCAGAGTGGAGAATTTAACGAAAAACACACAATTATTTCAATTGGTAGTAACTCTGAAAATAACGTACATTTTTCCAAAGTCGTAGTTCAGGCTCTCTGGAAAATGATTAGTTATACAAGAGCAAAATATTACTATCATAGAAGAATTTTTTTTAAAAGGGAGAATGTTTTGAAAAAAAGGTAATTCTAAGTTCATTTTTTTCCAAAATATTACATTTAAATAATTTTTGTTACTGTAATGATATTCTTAAAACAATTTTATACGTGTAGTCTAATCTAAGTGACATTAAATATATTAAAAAATATATTCGTTTTTGTACGCTTTTGCAAAATCACGGTTCCAAACATTGTCGGATATCTCAAAATGATCAAGACGCTTTTTTTTAAGATTGAACAGCATTATTTTTCAGAATGTATAGTTTTCTCATTGCAATATGTTTTGTATGAAATTATTTTTTGAATATATTAGATTTGTATATTGGTCCTAGAGCATTGTGAAACAAAGGAGTAGTCCTTGCAATCACAAGGCTACATGTACATATTTTTTTCCACATATATGAAGAGAAAAAAGTTTCTAATGCAAAGGATGCAAAAAAAGAATTAACACATCTTGGAACTTTTATTTTTACTCTATGGTTATATGTGATCATACACTACATTTTTCCATAATAATTTTACAAATAAAACATTTCTCTAAAAATAATCCATGTGAAAATTAAATATATATAAATTCCTTTCAGAAAGTTTCAATACTTATCAACAACACTCTCCCATTTAGTATATGAAAAAGAGCAAATATAAAAAAAGATTACTGATTCGAATAATTTCGTAAAAGCAATGACTTAGGGCAAGGGTGTCAAACTCGCGGCTCACACGCCACATGTGGCCCATAACGAACATTTTTGCGTCCCGGTCAGTATATCGGCACACAATAATAGATAATAAATATGAAAATGCCTTCCAAAACAGGAAACATAGTAGCAGAGAAGAGAAATGTCAAGTTTCAGAAAATAAACATTAAATTTTCTTGTTCTTTTATTTATGTTTACCATAGTGTATTATTCGAAATAAAATTACATTCCTATGAATATGGAATTTTTTTGTGGCTCACCTACAGTTAAACCGTGTTTGCTTGATCCAAGTTAGCTTTTGTGTTTGACACCCTTGATTTAGGGAATGGGAATTTTTAAAAAACACCAATGCGAATTTGGTATAATTTCTTAAATACCGTAAGATAACACTCAAATGAAAAGTTAAACATCACTGATCCAGTAATTTTAAATTGGACATCAGCCCTTCTGCTCATTTTATTTTTAAAATATCTATAAGGAAATATAGCATGTACACATTTTGATATAGTGGTTTATTTTTATTGTTTGGATCATAACGCTTCTTCACTTAATAAAATAGTGAAAAATAAAATTTGTTTCTATGGTAATGCTGTTCATATTTTTCCTGCTCTTAAGAAATGGAAATTGTAAGTAATAAACTTTTTAAGAAACATATACTAGTATTCATATATTCATATACCTTCGGACAAGTTTATTCCAGATCTTCGCTGAGTATTCGTCGACTACATGCATGCAGGTGGCATTATTTGAACACATGAGGTTCGTTTTACCAGAGTTCCTTCGATGACAAGTAAACGTCAAATGAATTAATCCAACTTAATTACACTACAGCCTCAGTTTTTGCAAAAAAAATGTGACTAAAAGCCGTATAAAAACAACTGAAATGATAGCTCAAAAACCTATTAAAATTAAAATGGTATATTTAAACTTATATAAATTCTCATATTTCTCCCCACGGGAAACAATTTTTTTATTATCTTTTTTAACATGCATTGCTTATTTCATACTATCAACTTTATACACTGAAGTGCCCCTGAATTAGGGATAGAAAGGGCTATGTAAATTGTGTAGCTCTGAGCATCATTAATGCACAAGTGAGGGCACTGTAGTAACTGCATATAAAGCACGTACTGTGGTTGCTCTATATTCGTTGTGGGAATTTCCAGTGTGAGTAAACTGCATGATTTATAGCATGGAGTGATTAGTCTCGATTCCGACTACTTAACACAGACGGGAGGCTGAGAATATGGAGTCAGGATCATGAAGCCATAAATTCTTAATGCTAGGTTCGAACTGTACAAGGACATGGTGGCTGAATCAGGGTCTTGCATGTTTTTTCCTGGCACTGTTTGGGATCTTTGGTGCATGTACCAGCTTTCCTTAATGCAATGCGATACGTAGAGTTGTTAGGTGATCATCTCCATCCGCTTATGTTGTTTTGTTATCCGCACGGTAATGGAGTTTTCCGGCAAGACAACTGTAACTGTCACAAGTCCGGTTGCCTACTGGCTGGTTGGATGAGTGTTCCTGTGACCTTTCTGTCATAAATTGGCCACCTACACCTAGAAGTGCAAACTTAAACCCTATTGAGCATCTTTGGAATGTTTTGGAACAAGGCATAAAAGACCATCACACAGCACCAACGAGTCTTACTGAATTATGGACAGCTTTAGCCAATAATTGGCGAGTCATTCCCGTGGAACATTTCCAGAAACTTGTTGAATTTATGCCACATCGTGTGGCAGCCGTTATCAAGGTCAGAGAAAACCCAACTCGTTATTCCCTAATTCCATGGCATTTCAGTGTATTTACACACAGAGTCTATTAATTGTTCATTAACGTCGCACTTTGAGATAACGCAAGGGTTATTGGTACTTGGAGTACACAGATCTTTCTTATGGGGAGGAACAGTTTAAAAAAACTTCGATTAAGGCACCGAAGCTGAAGATCTTTGAGAAATGGAACACGGAGCGTTCCTACAACCCATATCGAAAAGTATATAAGGCCTTAGGATGTAGAGACCTGGTTTGCAGAGAGAGTTTCTCCTGTTGGTGAAGAGAAAGACAAAGAAGTACGGCTACGGTGTATGCTTCGGAGACATATCCGAGATGGAGATTTTAGTCCAAGAGAGCATACGAGAGACTCTAGTGTTGTTGGCCCACGGTAGTCTTTCAGTTAGCATTCAATTTGCTGCCCTGAAGTTATGGAACACTAAAATCGGATGAAGGCGCCGAAGGATAACCTCTACGGTAAAAATTAAAGATCATTTGGGCTATGGAGAGCTAAACTCCCATCCTCCTCTCCCTTTGGAGATGCTACTGTTATTGAAGAGATGTTATAGGACTACTTTCCACAGATATACGTATATTTAATTTTTAGAATCAGCTGAAATTGTAGCTGCTGTTCAGCACTTTTGGGATTGAAGAGAAAATTTCTACTCTTGAGGGAAGACTCTAATATGTGCAATTTCGGTTCATGTGATACGTTTTCTTTTATAAAAGGGAGAAGGAATGAAAATATTCCTACAAAATTACGAAGAATAGGCATACTGTTTTAAAAAAAATTGGGAAAATGGGAATGTCTCAGAATTTTTTCATACAGCCCATTATATGTACAAGGATTGCATACATGAAAAAAAAACTATATTTAGAAAAAAAATAACAGCATACTATACGAAAGATTTATATATTCATAGAAAATTAAGTGATTTAAAAATTATAACAGTTTTTTTTTTAAACAGATTACATCTGGAAATATCCATCAGTGAATGATAGAATGCCATTGTTATTAAAAACACATTTTTTGCTATAATAAGCATATAATAAAGATTTTATTTAAGCGTTTGTTTCGAGAATGCTATCGAACCAAATATTGTCAATGAATATTGCGTTTGTTTTAAAATATTTTCATTTTGTAAAATAATTTCAAAACACTTCGCGCATTAAAATATTTAGTGCGCTTTTTATTGCACATACTAACTAAATTCATCGTAGCGCTTTAACTGTATTACCAGTACATTCAAAAATTAATCATATGAAGAGTACTTACGTATTAATGTCACCGCAGCAAAATTTGCACCACGCGCATTGCGTCATGATATCAAAACAACTTAGGAATTTTGGAAGAAAAAGGCGTGTTTCGCTTTGAGCACATTTGGTTGTGTTCACGTTATTATCTAACCAAATTTTACGCTCCCAATGACGTCAAAGTCATTATTATTTATTTTTTTATTTTTTGAAAATGTCTTTCCGCTTTCAAGTCTATTACATATTTGGACAAATGGATTTGCAAAATAATTGTTCAAACTTAGTTTACAGTATTAAACATTACAGGCCCACTCATACCAAAGCATACCCCTCTCTGTATTGCAAACCATATAAAATTTCACTTTTTTTATTATTCCAAACTAGCTGGTATACCCGTTCTTCGCACGGGTGAACTGAAAAATTAAACAACACAGATTGAAGGATAAAGCAGTTTTTAATGAGTTAATTTTACTTGAATTTCAAATTAAACAAAAAAAAGCTTTTTGCATATCTCAGCTAAACAAAAAAAAAGAAAGAAAAAAAACACATTTTTTAAATTTTAAGTATGTAGATCTAATAGCTGATAAAAAGGATTTTTTTTTAATATTTCTCCGTAACACTCTTGAGGGTCGATTTTTGAAAATACCTCCCTAAGCTGATCTCTGCTCAGCAAAAGTAACACATTGCTAAAAGTTTTGTGTAATGAACGCTTAAAATAGTGTAAATAATTTATAATTGAAAGTGTAATACATTAATATTACTTTCTGTTGTCCTTATTTTATGTTAAAATTGTAATATTCTCAAGCAACGCCGTTTCTTAAATTATAATGGCGATTCAATGAAAAACATAGCGAAATGTTAACAGTAGAGTCAAGTTGGCAAATGTCCAGATACTTTCATACCTCGAGCTTTATTAGAACTTTGTAAGAACCGCCTTATAGGGGAGCGATGCACGTTAATACTTTATCTACCGCATTATGATTTACTGCAGTTTTTTTCATACAATATTCTTTTTTTGGATCACTACATTGAAAATTTAGGGATATACATAAACAAAACACTCCACTTTGAGAAATTTAATCCGTTAGAGCTCATAAATTAATTAAAGATATTCCACTGTAAAATTAATTATATACACCGTTCACTTAAAATAAGTAGTCAAATCGTTTTCTAAGGTCTTCATTAACCTACAAAAACATAAGACACTTAAATTTTGACATAAACTATTTTTTTGGGACAAAAATAATAACCTTGCAATCCGCTGAAAACGCCATCAGCTGAAAACGCAATATCTGCTACAAAACTGTTCGTCTTCCCCGCTAAAATACTCATCATAGAACCCTTGCTGCCATATATCTTGGAAGAGGGGATTTCAAAGAATATTCTTGCTAATTATTGGTATAATATTCCTTCTAAGTTGGTGTGGTGTGGTAGTTAGGAGAAGGGGGTGCCAGCTCAGGTGTCGTCCATGTCACTTGACCATGGTTCAAAATTACGTGGTCCGTTGCCAAAAGCTCTCGTGTCGCTGAACAGTGTGACGTTAATATTCACTCAATCCAAAAAATACAGTACAGTAGTTATAATTATTTTTATACTTAAAGATGCAACATCCGCCGATTCAATTAAAATCATAGCGTTATAATTAACTACTAACCACAAACAAACTATGCAAATTTGTCCAAATTATGTAGTGGGAAAGACAAAGTTTATCTACTGTAAGTACCAGAAGCAATAAAAGTATTTATTTTGAAAAAAGGTCAATTTCTTACTACCAAATGTGCATAATAAAATCATTAAAAAAGACATTCAAATAAAGGGAGATTTATAACAACCTCTCCTTTCAAAACTTTAGTTTTATTTTGAAATAAAAAATAAATTAGGTAAACTGCTGATCACAGGAATTAATTAGAAGCAAGCACCTTGCGTAGCCAAAACAAAAAGGGTTCTTTCACAAACAAAAGATAGATATATGCTGACATGGGATTTTCTGCAGCGCATGCCAGAATTGCTTACATATAGCAGAATTTTTTCCTACTTACTTGACAATATCGTTATATTTTGGACACTTCTCACAATATATTTATAAATTATAGCCTATGCTATAAATTATAGCCAATGTGTTATTCTGATGTATAAGCTATATTACTGTAAAGTTTCATTAAAATGCATTCAGTTGTTTTTGCGTGAAAGACTCCCAAACATCCTCACAAACTTTCGCGTTTATAATATATATCTAGATACTTTGCAAAAAAACCTTCTAATAGACGAGATCCAGTGTGATACTTGTGGTGTGCAGGAATTATTTTATCAGTGTCTTTAGTAAAAAAAAATTTTAATAGGTGAGATGAAGCGAGTTTAATGCTTGTTCTCTATTTAAAATACGCTGCTTCCTTGCTATTTTTTGCCATTTCATGCGCTTTAAATTCCCCTTCGTAAGAATTACCAGGAATCTGTAAAACGAGTTGTCACACAGAAGTTACAAGAAAAATATGGCAAGCCAATATTAAAGATTAATTTTAAAAAAAACAAAACGAGTACACAATTAATTAAAGTGTTCAATATAATTATGTTTAGTATTATTAACTCCAAAAATGGGAATGTGTGTATTTATAAAAATAAATGTGTATTTTTCAAAATTCATTTTACTGCGGTTTTGATTTTGCTCTAGCATTTAACTGTAAAAATAACAGATAGTAGGTTGAAAACAAATATTCTCAAATTGAAAATAATCTTTTATTATTACATCTGTTTATCTATTTATTGTCAAAATACATACTCATGGCCAAAATTAAAGTCACAAACATGTTATTCGTTATAATTTTGAAATGCCTCTATTAAAACTGATAGAATTTGAATTTTATATATTTTGAAGAACGGAAAATACAATACCAACCTTCAGTTTAGGAAATGATGTTGTTTAACATTAGTTTTTACAGAATTACTGCAATGAGACCGTTCAAGCATATTAGAATTTTGTTTGTAGTTTTATAAATAATGCATTAAAATAAACAAGTTTGTCTGTTTGCAGTGAGAATGACTTCTCATAATCGTGCACATCATTCCTTAAGATTGAGAGCCAATGCCAGGCTTGATGCTGGCCAGTCTCAATCAGAGGTGACTCGATAGCTACAAATGGCCCGAAAGTAGTCTCCCGGTTATGAAATCCATTCCAAACAAGTGGCACTGTCACCAGGAAGGTCGGCCAAGGTCACCCCAGAGCATCGTTATCTGTACATGATCATTACTTAGCATTAAGCACATGATGACAGAGGCAGACAACGGCTACTCGGCATTTCGTGACCTTTCTGCTGTGTCTGGAAGAATAATTTTCAGGCAACAGTCTACAATCGTTTTGTAGAGATTGTCCGTCAGGCCCGGCGTCCACTGTTGTCCGTCCCCTTGACTGCATCCAGTTGGAAGGGCCGAATATTGTGCTGAAAAAATTAGTCGTGGACACCAAGATAATGTGGATGTGTTTTTTTCAGCAATGAGTCGATATGTACTAGACAAAGTGATTCTCGACGAGTTGAACTAGCTTTCATCCCTCCTGCGTAATAAAAATCGACAGATTTAGTGGTAAAGAAATCCTTGCATGTGGTAGCATAATGTTGAGCAATCATACACCTTTGTACGTTTTCGATACGGGTGCTTTCAACTCATAGCGCTAAAGAGATAAGATCTTGGAAGCCTATCTGAGGTTTTTATGTGTGCTATGGGCCCGGATTACATTTTAATGGACGATAATGCGTGGCTTCACAGAACACATTGTTTGTGAATTTGATGAAGGAGGGGATATTCACCGTATGGATTGACCATCGCGGTCTCCGGATAACCATTCTATTGAATGTGTTTGGAATGGTCTAGGAAAAACCATTTCTCAGTGTAGCTGCCCTCCCAGGACACCCCAGGAATTAAAAATCCCAACTTTTGGAAAAAAGGGCTTGATTGCCATAAATACTTACTGACACCCTAAACAGTATGTCAGCTTATTGCGAGACTTGTATTGTAGTTTACAGTGATCACACTTCATATTAGACAGAATTTTACAGAGGTAAATCCCTTACCTCTGATTCATGTTTTCACACTTTTTGATACAACCATGTATTTTAATCCAAATTAAAATCTTTTTTACATTTTTATGCTACTGCATTATTTCTCATATAGTAATACGCCTCTGTGCTAGATTTTGTGACATGGCAGTAAATAATTCATCAGTTTTCAAAGAATTTATGTTTGTGACCTTAATTTTAGACAGGAATGTAGACATTTTTTACGAAAAAAAGGTATTTTTGTTCTATAGTTAAAAAATATAAGTCTCTATTTTTATAAATAATATCTCATTATACTTTTTTCTTGTACATAATATACTTGAGGAAATCTCATATAGATATTTTTTTATTTTTAAATAATTTTAGAAGTATTGTTAGATATTTTAAAAGTACTACTAGAGCTTTTAGTTGATATCTCATATCGCCCTTAATCCTCATGTAGTAGACATTCAGTATCCTCTTCTTTTGTAATTTTAGATGAAAATAAAAAGTCTCATAGAAATTTAAAAATATACTCTCATGTATATTCCGTATTTTTCTTCCTTTTTAGTATCCTGACAAATGTTTGTTTATTTTTAATCTCAGAATCCCGAGAAAACTCTGATAATACTGTTCCTTATCGTAAGAATATATCTTATCTGACCTTTTGAAGACGATATCGCTGTCGCTGTCTGTCACTGGGCATATAGCTCGTAGAGCGAACCTCCATTGAAGACAATATGATTTTTTTTTTTGTATCTTTATAGGTCAGGCACATATGTCAAAATTTTTCAGGGTGTTCGATGTTTAAATCAGTTGCATTACAATGTGAGTGCATGTTACTCAGTAAGCATAGTGGTATCGTTTCTTACCGCAAGATTTCTACCAACAGCTAAGTTTTATGAATAGTAGTAGCTTTTTTTTATTTGGATGAATTCACAAAAACAAGTGAGTGATTTTTCTATTTTATAAATGTATTTGTTAAGTATTAAAATTATTTATGTATTTACTTATTTCATATTGCATGGAGGGTCACTAAGTGACTGTTGTTCTAATGACAGATAAATTCTACCAATTCACATTTCAAATGCCATCTTCATAAGTAACTAACTTAATTTTAAAAAACGTGCTATATAAAAATGATTAACTTCTCTTATAACGCGTGTTGTATTTAAATAAACCTCGTACAAAAATTGAGGAGTATTTTATCATTTACATTTGTGTCCATAAATTAAGGATAGTGGAAATTCAGGGAAAGAAAGAGTCAAAACTAAAACAAATGTGATTTATTCGTAAAGCAGTTTTATTAAACAAAAAGTAAAGAGAAATAAGGTGCCATATGTTTCATATCCTTAAAAAAATCACTGTTTACCAAAAACAATATTACATACTTAGTATGATGGTTAATACATAGTATGTCTACCAGACTATGCAATATAGTCCGTACAACGCTACGCATGCTGAGTATCAAAATATCAATCTGATCATGGGGAATATTATACCACTCATCAAGCGATGCTCTCCGAAGTTCCGGTAGACATGTAAGAGGTGCTTGATGGGCTGCAACACGTCAGCCAAGAATATTCCACACATGCTCTATTGAATTCAAGTAAGGTGAGAATACTCGCCAGTCCATACGGGTATTATTCTCCAATTGAAACCATTCCTTTACGATGTTTGCATGGTGAGGATGGTCGTTGTCATCCATAAACACAAATTCTGCGCTCTTGGTGCCCCAAAAAAAACGTACATGTTGTTCCAGAATGTCGTCCCGACAGATTTGGCCTGCCATGGATCCAATCTGAACATGCAGGGCAGTTCTGGAACCCAGAAAATAACCCTTCCTCCAAATAGCAATACTGCACCACCGAAACGGTGTCGTTTAAAGGTTGTTCTCTTGTTGGTAACGGGTACCTGGCGCTCTCCATATAAAAGTCCGGTGAGAATCAGACTGCAAGCTAAACCTTTACTCGTAGTAAAACATCACATAAACTCATTATTTGTGGTGTCCACAATGCATGCTCTCTGTTATAGGTTAATCGTAGACGATAGTGAGTTGAAGTTAGTGGAACACACACACATCTGACAGGTGTACGAGCATATAGACCAATCTGCTTTAAGGGTCCGTACACGGTTTGCCTTGAAATTGTCGTACCAGTGGCAGAAGAGAGCTGACGAGACAGGTCTGATGCTGTGCTCCGTCCGTTTTTTTGTGGCAGTAACTGCCAAATACCGATCCTCATTCGGCGTTGTATCGGGGTCGACGTGTGCTGTAATGTCTACACATGTAACCATCATCTTGGAATCGTTGTCATAGCCCTGACACTCTGGACGATTTCCTGTTCCTCGAGTATTTCCAGCTGGGTATTCCCCCATTCCAGACGGCCAATAATTCTACTACATAAAAAAGTCATCCAAATGTGTCATAACTACGTGATTATTTCACTAAAAAGTTTATAAATTACTTGCGAATAATTTTACTTCTTTAACTGTATTTTTCATATATATCCCCCTCTTACACTCTGGTCATTGTGATGTACTATCGGTATTATCTAGTGGTTTCCTGCAATCTGCATATGATTCTTGAAGATGGGTGCAGTCTTTTTATGGGTGATATATTCATATTTTAGAGTTCGATTTCCGGGGGACACTGAATTATCCTTAATTTATGGACTGATTGTAATTGACGTATTGTAGTAATTTAGATACAATCAAGAACTTGAAATGTTATTGTAAAATTATTGAGCTATTAGAGACAGTTGTTAGACTGTGTCATACTTATCAAAAGAAATGTTCTCACATAATTTTGCCTTTTGGGCGTTTTAGGTTAAAACATTTTTTCCACTTAAAAATTTACATAAAACATCGGTCTAGATTTTTTTTTGGAAATCAGCTTGATAAATTTTACAGAGATTAAATACAACAAAACTAATTTCTTAGAATCGGTGAAATATATTTTCTTATCGCATATTCACTCTCTTCTTGTAAGAAAATGTCCTCCATAAAAGTTTTTTTTGTTTGAAAAGAATAACCAAATAGTTAGAGAAATATCACATATAAAAAACACAGGGTAATGTTTTATCACTTTGATACACCACTTTTTTAAAAAAAAAATGCAACTGTGATTCTTGCTGAATAAAAGTTTTCATGATCCCGGTGAAAGATGAGACATCTAGCATTAATTTCTTAATAAAGTTTTGGATAATACTTGGAGGTGTGTGTGTGTTTGTCAGCACAAAATAACTAAATTTTGTATCTAAGCCGTTACGATTTCGG
This sequence comes from Trichonephila clavipes, assembly GCA_019973935.1. NCBI lineage: Eukaryota > Metazoa > Arthropoda > Arachnida > Araneae > Nephilidae > Trichonephila > Trichonephila clavipes. Next base: position 466,893 of record BMAU01000203.1, on the reverse strand, counting down.
CCAGTCCTGTATCTCTTTAAAAAAGGCTATCGCACACGGTGCTCTTTTCATTAATTGCAGTTCTCTCCGGAGTGGTTTTGTGTTTCTAATATTGCTATTAGTGGGTTAGCTCCAGTTTGTAAGCTTTCTCAAGTGTTCTTCATTCAAAACTGTAGTTTACCATCTGTAGGTCTTTAGTTGAGAATCTGAGCAATATAGAACTTCATTCTCTCAATGACGAGTAATAATTCTGCACGGGAATAATTCTTTATGATAATTCTATGAAACCCATCTCATTTGACCACGTATCTCAATTACTTCACAAATTTAATTGTGCACTTGCATAAATGTCGAGAAAAACTCTTGTTTTGTTTCAAAAACTGACAATTCTGGCACTGAAGCACCATATTTATCTAAAGAAAAGTTGAATAATTCATTTTTGGAATCATTCATTTTCCCCCTCCCCCTTTTTTTTTCTTGGGATTGTATAAAAGAATTCAGAAAGTCAAAAATAACACTGTGTTAAATTTTTGAAAAGTATAGCCATTATTAATTAAACTTTATGAAATATATTAAATGTTTTTTAGTTTATATTTTGTTTTTTCGGGTTTATCAAAAAATTGAAATTTATTTTAATGCAATTTACCCATTTTTTAATAATTTCAAAATTTTTGGAATCAATTTTTTCAACAAAAAAAATGATCAACAACTGAAGAATCCTAATTCTTTTAAAACATGGTTATACTTTCTAACTTTTGATTGCTATCTGAAGACATTTTGGACTTCGAAATTCAAATTCAAAGAATTCGGGAATCATTTTCTTAACCCTTTGACTGGATGACCCGCTAATTGAATTTCACTTCGAAAGCGATCTACTTTTTTAAGCTAGCTACTCCAAAAATGCTCCGATAAATTTCGCGAACTGCTTCAAAAACGAATGGCTGTTTAGTGCTTTCCCCTGTTAACGCCGCAGGAGGTCCCGATTGGTTTTGCAGGGAAGGATTTTATTGCTTTTCGGTCTCTGTGTTCTTCGAAACGGGAGGTTTCTCATTCACAGCTGTGGCCTAGGGCGAGGATTGTGAAATGGACATTTTCTACACTTCACGGCCAACAGAGAGTTCACCCAATTTATTGCAAATATATATTTCATATATTTGGAAAACTTGCTCAATTTCTGATCTAAAAACCAATTAGGTTTTAAGAAATTTTAATTTTCTGAGTTTTGATTTTAAATTCGGTTTCATTTTAAAGCATTTTTGCATTCCTAGATTGAATTAATTAAAAATATTTTTTAACACAATCCAATATTTCGTGTGAAACGGCAATTAACTACAATTTTAGTTTCTAAAATCATTTCTGTTTGCTCATGTTTTTAAGTTTTTTGAGTTTTCTCACATTTACTTAATTAAGATTGATTTAAAGACCAATATATTTTTTGACACATAGTTTATATAATTTAAAAGCTCTTTACTTTGTTTTCATTATTTTTTTTTTTTTCCTTTTGAAAAATGCCATGACCAAAATGTACGCAGGCTACTGTGATAAATAATACCTGAAAGGGATGGAATATGACTGAAAATGGTAAATCTAAAATTCAGCTTTTTCAGGTAATATTACAATTAGACTACAGAATACAAATGTTGCAGAATGAACTAAATATTTCCCTGATGTACCACAAACTACATTATAATAAATCTATTGTAGTTCTACATTGCAGTATTTGAAAGTCATGCTACAAAAACTTAAACTTGCTTAACTACCACGATGGGGAACTGAGAAAAAATAGATATTGTTTACGAACTTGGTGATTTCTGGATTACGTTTGTATAACTACTAATTTCTATATAAATATTTTGCATTTAAAACTCTTGTGAATATATAAGGTTCTGATAAAAGTGAATAATTGATCAAATTAACAGTTGTTATCAATGTTATGTCTTAGAATATTTTGAATTAAAAAGATATTTCAGTCATATTTATTTCAAGTAGAATTTTCATGTAGAGCATAAGTTGGATAGTAACAGATTGAAAAATTAAAGCTTTACAGGCAATGGAATTTTTTATGCCTTTACAAATTTTAAATATGTTTTTCTCAGATTTTTAATTTTGAAGATGAGAGTGTTTTCTAATCCTAAGGCGTTTTTCCTGTTCAAGATAGAGTCTTGAAATATCTTGTAAATGTTCCACTTTACATATGTTCTATAAAAGTTCATATGGATTTAGGTCTGAGAGCTCTAGTTATTTTTAAAAATATCTTAATGTTAATATTTAAAAAAGTTGGGTTTTCAGGTTTAGCCATAAAAATAATTATTAAAATTCAACAAAGAGATATATTTTAAATTTTATACTTTTTGTTTCCAATAATCTAAGAAATATTAATCACTTACAATAATTAAATATTTTTAATAATTTAACATTTTAGAAAAGTTTTTAAAATTTCAAAACTGTTCAATGCTTTAAAATTGGGAAATAATGGCTTGTCAAACTAACCTATTATTTTCAGAATCAATATAATAGTATAATTTGAATATAAAACAAAAATTAATTTTACTGTGACAAACTGTTTACGACTTCTACTCATACTGCAAAAAGAATTAAAGATAAATATATAACATAGTGGCAGTCAAAAACACATTCATAATATGTTAAAATCCTGTCCCGATACAAATTTCAATGCATTTTCCAAACTGTAGCTAAAAACAATTACATGTTTATTAGGCCAGAAATTATTTATATTTAGATATATTTTTCCTTATTAAGTACATAATGAATAATGGCAAGATAATTTGTAAAATCCTGAAGATTTTAATGAAGAAAAAGCCAGACATAATTTTAGATAGTTAGAAATTTAATTATATAATACACAAATATGCATGTTTTAAAAGAAATAAGTTGGCTAAGAAAATGAAATTTACTAAAAATTTCCTGAATAAAGTAAATCAGATTTCATCCTCAAATACATATAATTGTAAGAAAAGGTTTTATTCAATTTACAATTAGTTACAAAAAACCCTTTATAAAAATAATTTTTAACAGGTATAAATAGCAAAAAATATCAAAAGTATGAGAAAGACACATACATGTCGTTTACAGAAATGTCACAGTGTGATATTTTTTCGAAACACGGCACTGCACACACAGTCCAACATTACAGTCTTTACATTGAAAACGAGTTTTTGATGTTTAACGACTAAATCGTAAATATAAGAAACAACAGTCAAATATCACGAGTGCAGACGGCGCTCGCTGATATTTGAGTGAGAAAAAATTAAAGCAGCATAAAATGCGACCTCGTTTGAATTATATCTAATGTGCATATTTGGAACTGTTTAGCGTACTCGAATTAACTCAAGTGCACACGTCAAGGGTTTATATTGCATTCTAAGTCAACACGGTGGCTACTGACGAGCGACTACGTAATTTTGAGCCGCGGTTAAGTGACGAGGAGGATACCTGAGCTGATAACTCCCTTCCAAACTTCCACATCATCACACCAACGTGAGGACTTTTTTGACGTCGACGTGTTTAACGTGCATCAGCTCCTCTTCAACGCTAAACTTTTTGTGGTACCAGGGCTCGAACACTGGACACGAGTTCATAACCACGACCATCAGGCTACCGTGGCCGCAAAAAAATAGCAAGTTTGAAAGAAATGTAATGGAGAAGTATATTTGAAGAAATAACTTCAAAACTTAACGAAAACCAAAATATCAAAATTTATTTTAGGAATAATAGTGAATATAACTTCGTACACCTAAAACCACTTTACGCAGTGTATTTTGAAAGTAAACGTTTCCCCTTTTGGAGAAACTTACTATAATTATGTCAAATTCCTTTCATTTTTTGCTCTAAGGGGATCCCCGAAACAACGTAATTTATTTGAAACACAAAAATTACTTATGGTTGAATCTAATACAATTCCCAAAATGATGAAAACCCTTTTTATCATATAAATTATGTTTGAATAGGAGATGGTTAGTTAATAAGAACATTTAAAACGTGTCGGCAATCTATGGACCTGTGGCACGTGGTACAATTCTTAGTGGCACTCAGCACTACTCTACAAATTTGTCAATTCTTGAGTGGATGGAAGTTGATAATAGACCTTATTTGACAAACATCTTCTGAGAGTTATGGACATTTATGGAACTACAAAATAATCTGAAAGATAATTCTAAGGAAAAATTTACAGCTATTTTGTAAATAATTGAGTGTTATTGCTAGGAGATTTAATTGTTGAAAAAGAAAATTGCATGTACTCTGCTTTCCACTTATGTGATTCGGCATATCAAAAGTAAAAAATCTTTCCTAATATGAAAAATATTTCGACTCCGCAAAGAAATTGTTTAACAACTGAATGCTCAGAATCGTGTCATGCATTATACCCCTGGTTTTGCGATATGAAAGAAGAGTCGTGAAAGAGTTAATTCGCATTACAACTTTTATTTAACTATAATGAAGGGAATGATTTATATTTCACTTTGTCTATTTTTCTTATTTAAGTAAATATGTTGGAAACATACATTTTTAATTTTTTTTTATCTTTGTTGAAGAAATAGTAACATTTTATATTGTTTATTTTTATGTTAATAAATGTATTTTATTGATCCATAATTAATATAAAATAAAACTGTAAATCTAAATTATTTACCTCTATTCTTTAAATCTGCAAATATTACCGTAAGAATCGAAGGATTTCAAAAATTTCCTACTATGTGGCACGCTGAATGATACTGACAGATTGGTTTGGCACGTCTTAGCTACACAGTTGCCGCCCCTGGTTTAAAATGTTGGGTAAGATAACCATTATATTTTTAAAATTTTATAAATATACAAAAGGAGAGTATTTTGTCAATACATGTTTTAAAAGGAGTAAAGTTTACGAGAACGAAATATAAAATTGCGTTAAAATTATTGGTACTCTATCAACCGTACTTTTATATATATATAAGAAGTACGTCGATAGAGTACCGTAGTTACTGCCAACTCGTGACAATGAATTAGAAACTAAGTTCACAATTCATTGTTATTAAAATATATAAAATTTTACATGACTTATTTTTGTATTTGTTATTTTTTTATTCCTTATTGAAAGCAACAAATGGGAGTTCATTACCTGCCAAAACTGCAGAGGCCTGGTTGTTTACCCCACAAGCTCCTACCTTATGCTTACTCTGCACTACTAAGTAAAAATGCCGTCTTCTGCTCGTCAAGATCATTGAATTGCAGATATTGTTTTCCATATATTTTAAATATTAGTTTTCTAACTTCTACATCAGCCTTTTAATAGTCTACACTCCTGCAAAGAAGTCTGAATTCAAAACTATAAAAACTTATTATTCCCAACAATGTCATTTATACCTTTATTTTTTATAATCTATGAATGCGTTAAACTATTAATTTGTTATCGCGACTATTTAATATTAAATGCGAAAAAAAAAAACGAATAAGTTCCAGACTGAAACTTAAATTGAATTTTTCAAAAATGGTCATCGATATTCTCATAACTTTTACATATTGTCATTTTAGCATATCACACATCTATCTTCTATGTAAAAATCTATTTAAGTTCATCAAATGTTTCAGCATATTTTTACTCATAACATGCAGTTTTCAAACACATTGTGAGGCCGCGGTAGCCTAATGGTCAAAGAAACGGACTCGTAGCTGACGTGTCATGAGTTCGACCCCAGCACCACTGAAGATCCGCCGTGTAAGTGAGCGATGCTCAAGCATCATCCTCGTCACTTGACCATGGTTTAAAATTACGAGGTCCGTCGCCAAGTGAGTGAATATTAACGTCGCACTGTTCAGCTACACGAGGGCTTTTAGTGATGGACCTCGTAATTTTGAAAAATGGTCAAATGACGAGGACGACACCTGAGCGGGCATCCCCTCTCCTAACTACCACACCACACCAACGAGAGGACATTTCAGCTCTCGATAGATTTAACGTGCATCGCTGCCCTACACGGCGGGTCTTTTGTGGCACTGGACTCGAACTCGAGACATGCCAACCATGATTCGATATCTTGACCACCTGATAACCCGGCCACAGGACCGTTGCCAAAAGCCCTCAAGAAGTTGAGTAGAGAAGAGAGAGAGTGCGACTTTAATATCCCCTCACTTAATTAAAATATATGAAATTTAAGGAATACTTGAAAAAATATTAGAAGTCGAATATATATATATATATATATATATATATATATATATATATTAAAAATTAAAAAATTAATCATATGATAATTTTAAATATCAAAGAATTATTAGTATTAATGGTAAATATATGTTTTTCAACTGAGTATATGAGACACGCATAAATATCTTTTTCGAAATTTCAATGCAGAATTTTAGTGGAGCTAATACAAAATTCCTAGTTTTGCATGGTTAAGATTATAAAAATGTCAAATTTTAATAACCTTTTCTTCAGTCAACCACTAATGGAACATGAATGATGAGGGATTATGCATAAATATATATTTTTTAACTTCAATTTAAAAAGGATCTTTATATTTATTTATATGCGCAAATGTTAACTCTAAATTTGTTCAGATGCTTTTAAATACTCAATTTGAAGATTCAAGTTAAAAATATAAACTTGAAATTATTCTCTTTGAATGAAATTAATGTTCAACATTCAAAATTCAAATATAATTTGTTATCTGAACAATACAAAACAAGGGATTCTATGTAAGATGCCCTGAATATCTGGCTTTAAAATTATGAAAAACTAAAAGATTTAAATAGGGTTTTTTTAACAATACATATAAATTTTTTGCAAATAATATAATACAGAAGCTTAAAAATTATTCATGTTTAGAAGTGTCCGAAATTTTAAAAGATTTTAAATTTTTGAACCTTTTTTTTTTATTTTTTTGACACATAACAAAGTAATCATTTTTAAAAAAAATCCCTGAAAGTATTGATTAAAGTAAGAAAAATGAAACAGTAAATTATCCTCAATGTTTTAATATATAATTTGAATTTAAATACTACAGATATTTTTTAAAACTTAGACATACATTATAAAAACTTAATTACATTTGAGAATTTTAAGGTAAAGAAAAAAATGAGAATTCTCAAATCATTGACTCGCTATTTGTGTACACTTTAGGTTGAAGATTTTACGATTGCCACAGGAACCGGTCTCCCCGTGACCATAAAAGTTTCCCCTCAATGCCCATTGTGTCTCCCCGACCATCTCTAATTATCTTTCAAGATCGTAAACCTTTAAAGGGGGAAAAGAATTCGGAAAAATACCACCTTACCGGTTTTGAACACATTACTTGAAGGGGAAAAATCTGTTTGGTTCATTTTTGGTGAGTCCCCGGCCTTAGGAAAAATTCAGTGTGGTCCGTTTTCGAGGCCTCTCTAGTAGGGTGGAAAAAGCCGTGCTGTCCAATTGGAGGGTTAATGGTTTCCCGTAAAAATCGATTATTGGTATTCACATGCCGTTTGGGCAGTAAGAAATTTTCTTCTCTCGTCTGACTTTCAAAATATCTGTCGCTATTTAATCATTGACTCGATTTTAGAAATGAACCTAAGCTGACAATATTTTAAGCTAATATCCAAAGTCAGCACCCAAACAGGTACATAATATACTGAGTCCAATTTATACACTTTCAGCGTATATTTTCAAAAAATAATAATGATCTCAGTTGTCAACAAAACGTTTAGATTCTGGTCGTTTCAAATAATTCTCAATTTTTTTGTACAGTAAGATTTTTGATAGAGTAGTTGCGCATGAAGATACACTGCATCATCTATCTAATTTTAAATTAAAAATCTATCTAAATTTGAAGTTAAAAGTGTTCTTCTGCAATGAGAATAAACCTTTTAATTTTTAATTTATCTAAAGTATCAAGATGTGTGAGTAAGGAAAGATACCCTTACCTTTCGGAAGGAAGCAATTTTTTTTAACTTTAAAGTATTTACAAATGTGGTTAAATCGTATTATAGACCACCACTTCTGAAAGATTTTTTCAAGCCGTGCCAAAATAGCACTGAGGAGCGAGTTTCAAAGTCGATCCCATAGTAACTGGGTGAAACGTGACATTTTGTACAAAGGATTTGAAAAGACATTCATTTTAGACTGGAAGAATTTTATTACTTTAAATACAAATCCATGCAAAATTTGGCTTTTCAAAAGAGATATTAAGAGCATTTTAAAATTGTTCAAAAATTTGCTGAACCATGTATCTTTTCTTATGCTCTTGTACACATGCAGATTCTCTTCTACTTTCGAAAGGGAGAACTTCAATTATTATAAAACCATCTATTACCTTCTCCTGAATGCTATTTCCCCATTTCAGATTCATTCATACAGTAAACAAATCTTCTTGCATCTAATAATTCATTTTTGATTCCAAAGAATAAAAAAAACTTGTTAAACCTTTCATTTGCCTTTCATTTCATTTCCATTAAACCTTTCATTCCAAAGAGCAACCGACGCTCGCACGTATTTATCAATTAAAAATCAAGTGTAGAAGAGATACAAATGGTTCACTTACCCCTTTTATATGATAAGTAGGATTACCAAAACTAATTACTTATTGGGAATTACCATTCACAGCAAACTAACGGTCACTAATAACGATCTTGCGTTTTAAAACTAATAAAAATGGGTAGCTAGTTTGATAAACTCATCACCCTATTTGGCTTTAAAAAAAGGAAAAAAAACCGTGGTGGACTAAATTAGGATCGAGTGTGAAATAGAGAAAATAATAGTCTTGAATGAGATTGTGGAACTCCAATGAGAGTGACTTAGCTTTTTCCAAGCTTATCAATTTGATATTGATCAATTCGATAAATTTTAGACTTTTATTAACAAATTTCGGGAATTGTGAATCACAGCTTGAATAAAAAATGTTATTCTAAAAAAATTATGCTTAAAATTAGCTAACCTTTTTTTGAAGGTGTAACGCTAATCGTGATGTTTCATTTTCATTTCACTCGTTTGGAAGTTTGTTGAATATGATGCAATTATTAGCAACATAGAAAAACCCCTAATTTTAAATCTGATCACTCGTTTATTCAGGATGAGTATGCCTAGTGGTGTCGTTTTTTACCACCAAAAGTTCAAGTTACAGTTAAGCTTTAGATGTAAATATTTAGTTAAATAAACAGTAGTGACTTTTGATTTAGATAAATTCGCATATAACTAAGGGAGCTATTTTCACCAATTTCATAAAATTCAAGCTTGATTCTTAAAAATTTCTGCCAAATTTTTAAGTTCAAAAGAAGTTTGGTGTGTGTTCTATCTTCGTAGTGAAACCTTAGTATTCCCTGGATGATTTAAGTTTGATTGTGACTTTTTTCACTAAGCCTAATCAAAAACATTCCTCAAATTTAATGCACCAAAATATTAACGAATTTCAAGTGACAAATAATTTTCATAGCAATACCCAAGTCAAAAAGTGACTTATTCACCTATTTCAATAGAGAAAAACTCTAGGCAAAAGATTCATGTTACGTCATCAGCGCACTGTAGCGCCATCTGTAAAAAACTTGTAAAAGTAGACATAGTTGAGCTATACCCCAACAAAAGCGGGTGCACGAATAAAGTAGGCTTAGCGTTGCGAAAGTTTGATTTTTTTATTCTTACCAGTTTACAGTCCACACAAATATTGATGAAACATTGGTCCTACGAAGCCAAAGAACATGGGTAAAAAATCGGAAAATAAAAATAACTCCAGCGTAGCTACTGAAAAGCAACTGAATCGTTTAAAAGATTCAATCAAAGGAACTTAAACTAGGTTAGAGACTTTTACCTCGGAGAAGACAGTGATTCACGCGTTCGATTCAATTTGCCTGAGGTCTATATACAACAGTCTTCACATGCTTTACGCCTAATCTATCACTTAAATGTTCAAAAATATCGGATATAAATTGGGGACCATTATCATTTATTAATTTTACTGGAGCTCCAAAACGCGATATATAATTATCAAAAAAAAAAGTATTCGTTATTAGTCGAGCCTATGCCTTTTTAAGGGGTATGATTTGAGCCTACTTGCTGAAATGATCCATAATTACATATACATATCGGTTACGTCTCACTCTCGAGCAGGGTACGGGCCTAACAAATCTAACGTATCTCATTTGGATAATTTGATATAATCGGAATTAATCGACCAGCTGGTAACGCGTTTTCATAATTATTAACTTGGCACATGTGGCACATGTAAATTTTCTCATATACGGAAAATAACAAACGTCCCTTATTTCATGGTAAGTCTTAAAGCGTCCAAAATGACCTGCTATGGACTTCTCGTGAAATTCTCTCATAATTTCATTCCGTAAAGATTTTGGAATATATACTCGCATTTCTCCTAATGACGTTGCATATTTCGCGTAAAACAACAAGGCCTCTATTAACCGGAAATCGCGGGACCTATTCTCACATATTGTCACATTAACTGAGCTATCATCTGTGTTTTCTAGATATCTATAGATATGACCTAATTCCGGGTCTTTTCTTTGCTCTTCAATTAACTGTTCTAGTGAAGAAAGTACCAAATCTCTGATTATTGCACAATTAACTTTCTTTCCTATTATACTTTCAACCGGGTTCCTTGACAAAACTTCCGCCACCGCATTTTGAGTTGTAGAACGATGTTCCCACTCTATATTAAATTCTGCTAATTTTAATACCCATCTGATCATTCTATTTGACAAATTTTTACCATTTGTTAAACGCGTCAATGCAGCGTGATCCGTAATAACTTTAATCGGCAGTGAGCCTAAATACGTTCTGAATTTATTCAGAGCCCAAACTACTGCTAAACATTCCCTCTCTGTTACAGTGTAATTCCTCTCCGCATTACTAGGCGGGTGAGAAGTAAACACTACTGGTCTCTGCTCCTGATTTAGAACCGCTCCTACAACTATTGAACTTGCATCCGTAAATAACTCGAAAGGCAATTTTAAAACTGGCGCTTTCGTTATGGCCGCTTTGACCACGCTGAAGGCCTTCTGCGCCTCTTTTGACCAAAAACATTTCTTGAGTTTTCGTTTATAAGATTATAAAGGGGCTCGATTTCAATTCATCACAACCAAATTTGCATTTATCTTTGTTTAATGTTAACCCTGCATCTTGTAATAATCGAAAAACTTCCTTCAGATGTTCAATAATGGTTAGTGTACGATGAAGACGATATGATAACATCGTCCATATACACATTCACAAACTTCCCTATCACCGGTTTTAAAATTCTATCAATTGCCTTCTAAAAATTGAGAGTCGCCCCTGACAAGCCAAATGACATACGCCGAAATGCGTAGGTGCCATTCTTCGTGACAATCGTGGTCTTATCTATATCACTGGTGTTTACACCAGCTTAAAGTACCCTGATCTGAGGTCAAGAACCGACATAATCGTCGCATGGAGTTTATTCATTATTAAATCATCTGTTAAGGGTAAGAGATAAAGGGGATATTTTGTAGTAGAATTAAGTTTCCGATAGTCAACAGCAAATCTATACGCTTCCGGATTATCCGGTGGTAATCCATTATTTTTTATCTACATAACACAGCTGGTGACGCGTACGGGGATTAAATCGGAATCATTAATCCCTCTATCAACATTTTCTCTACATGATTATCGAGTATCGCTTTCTTTACTCTGTCATAACGATACGGATAAGAAACAACTGGTTTATCTCCCTTGTCAATTTCATGATATAAAACATGTGTAAGCCCCAGTTTATCTGAAAATAATCCCTTAAAACTATTAAATAAATCCCGGAACTCCTATTTATGTCTTTCTTCCAACCCTGTCTTAGAAAAATCTATTTCCACATTTCTTTCCTCGATCGTTATAATCACTTTATCAATTTGCGAATCGGGAATCTCCAACGATTTTCGATCAAAGTTTAAAATAATATTTGATCCACTTATGAAATCCACCCCGAGAATACATGGGTATTCTAAATCTGCCAACACGTGAAACATCCAAGGCTTCTCAAACTCCCTAGTTCAAATATTCAATTCCTGAATTCCTACATTCTAACATTTAGCTCCCTGTGCCGTGATCACCTGAGTCCGTGATTTTTTTACTTGCTTATAAAAAAATATTTTAGGTATGTCTCCTCCGATATGAATGACTTCTCCGCGACAGTGTCCCATAATGCTTTCGTAAAAGTACCATTTAATAAAATAGGAACATATGGGAGTTCCACTGGAGACATGCACATTGCCGAAAGTTTAATCGGTACCTCATTTGTCGACTACGTCTGATCACTTTGCACATCACTAACTTTCAAAACATTCAATCGTCCCCTTTACCTCGTATCGCCTCGACTAAAATTCTTACTTGAACCTCTATTTCTGCTGTCCCCTCTACTAAAATCGTCCTTTTGACCCCCATTTATAAATTGGTATCCCCTATCATTAAATCTTGGATCATTCTTCTGAAATCTTTTCTTGCTGTCGAACCACTGATTTCGTTGACGGCCATTCTCGTAATTAACTCTATAATCATTTCTGCCATTACTCGGTCTACGCACCACTTCCGAATTTCTCCAATTTCTTCGACTATCATCAGCATTAGACATCCTACGCTCACTCCAACCTCGTCTTTCAAAATTATCGCTATTCCCCGAACCCCGCAATGCTTTGCATGAATATCTTTCCTCAAACTTAGGTAAGACCTCCAACAGTTGGACCGTTTTTGTGGATTTCGAACCTCCACATAATCCTGGACTTGTGGTTCAAGTCTAACGAAAATATGATCTACCAGGGCTTCTTCTACCATCCCCAGTTCTAGTTTTTTATTCAATTTTAATAAATCGTAAACAAAATCCGTTGGCTTATGGTCCCTTCTCTGCTGGGACGCATAGAACTTAATTTCTAAGTATTTCTTATTACGTATGGCAGGGAATGCTTTTTACAACGCTGCTTTTAACTGCGCAAAGTCTGTGGTGGTATTCTGCACTAACGCTAACCCGAATATCTAATACCAATCTTGGGCCTTCCCCAGGAGATGACCTTTCAAATAAGAACATGATAAATCACTGGGTATCTCAAGTAATCGTATTTGATTGTCAATACCCTCCAAAAATTCTTGTACATTCTCGGACCGGAAAAGTACACTTCTGGCAAAACTCTAAGCCCGTTCGCGCTTCTTATCCCGGAATCATATAAATTAAATTTCGATGGGAGCCAATGTAAGGGCACCTCTCTCGGGTGCCCTTCTCCTTGATTATCAATGTGAGATAGAGGTGTAGGAATAACGGAAGAACTAGAAGCTGCCATGATCTTAATTTGACTTTACAAGATCTTAAAATTTAAACATCTAACAGATTAGATAATAATAATAAAACATGTGAGAGAATCTACGCTGGCTAAGCACACAATATATATAATACAAAAATAACGTATCCCGGACCACAATCAATAACTAACTCGCCTAAACTCAATTTCAAAATACTATCACAGATCCTAATATTAAATAGTCATTCCTACCTTAATGTCGATTGATCAATAGAATCTTAATGGAAGTTACGGATTTACTGGAGTGCAATGGTATGCACCTTGACCTAATGGATCTCTGTCACGAATAACTTCTGTTAGCTGTCACTTAATCCTTCCAAACCCTCTTCGCGCTGGAATCACGGATTATCAAAACATTCAAATTTCCACCGGGCTTACTCTAACTTCTGATATTTAAAAGCTTCCTCATTTGCATCTTTCCTTCACGCTTCACTTCTTGGATTTGGTTGGAAAAGAGTTGCCATTAATTTTGGCCCCAAAGAACCCAAAGGACGTGTTGATGAAAAGACGCGTGAGCCCGTCACAAGGTGTAGGAATAAATGAAGAACCAGAAGCTGTCAAAATCTTAATATTGCTTTATTAAGATCTTAACTTAAACCAATAACAGATTAGATAATAATATGATATGTGAGAGAATCTACGGTGGCGGAACACACAATATATAATACCGAAATAACGTAACCCAGACCACTATCAATAACTAACTCGTCTAAGCTCAATTTCAATGTCAACACAGATCCGAATATTAAAATGGTAACTCCTACCTTAATGTCCAATGAAACGGCAATCTATCTGATCCTAGCTGAAGTTTCGGTTCACTGGCGGGCAATTGTATACACTTTGGATAAAGGCTCTCATTCACGGGTAACCTCTCTTGACTGTCACTTAACTTCTCGAAATATTCTTCACACCTTCAACACGGGCAAACATAACACTCCCCAAATACCACACCACTTACACTAAACTTCTTTTACTTAAAAGCTCCCTAATTTGCATCTTTCATTCACGTTTTACATCTCGGGTAGGTTGGAAAAGAATTGCAATTTATTCTAGCCCCAAAGAACCCAAAAGGACATGTTAATGAAAAAACGCGTGAGCCCGTCACAGGTTTAAACTTCGTGACCACGTTTTTCATCGCTGAACTTAAGGGATGTATTTGAAATAGTAACCAGTAGTTTATCTTAATCCTAACATCTTTCCTCTTTCTATTTTAATATTTCGCCCATTTTTCATGCTTAATTTTTAGTATTCTTTCTCGCCTCTTCAAATAATTTCTCAATTACACCTACCGCAAACTCTGTTCCATCGTATACCCTCACTAACTTCTGAAACGGGGTAATCAATTTTCTAACCAAAAACAACTTTGCCGGGGTCTTCCTGTGGTCTCATTTACTACCGTTCTTAACGCGTAGGTGAATTCTCTTAAGAACTGGTCCCAAGTTTCATGGTTATCATTAACATAACTTGCAATCATTTGCAAAAGATCGTGATTCACGCGCTCGGTTCTATTTGACTGAGGTCTACACACAACTGTTTTAACAAGCTGTATGCCCAATCGATTACTCAAATGCTCAAACATTTCAGATATAAATTGGGGACCATTATCACTTATCATTTTTATAGGAGCTCCATAACGCGATTTATAATAATCAAATAAACTATCTGCTATTACTTTGGCTGAGGCCCTTTGGAAGGGTACAACTTCCAACCACTTTTAAAAGTGGTCCGTAATTACTAAAACGTAGTGATTTCGTTCAAATCGCGATGCAGGATACAGACCTAATAAATCTAACGTCACTATCTCATTCGGATAATTCGTTACTATCGGAATTAAACGACCAGCTGGTAACGCGTTTTTATAATTCATAGTCTGGCATACATGGCATGTTAAGACATGTTGGTTAGTGAATTTTCCCATATATAGGGAAATAACAAACACATCTCTGATTTTAACATAAGTTTTCATTCATTCATTCATTCAGACCCGCTATGGGCTTGTCATGAAATTCACGCATTATCTCTCTTCGCAATGATTACGGAATACGAGGCCTGTCTAAAAAGTATCCGATCTTGGACCAGAAAAATATTTCGAATACCTGACGGTGTTGGGATCGTAATCCCCTTCAATGTAGGTCCCTTATGCTTGCACACACTTAGCCCACCGATCCTTCCACTGCTGGAAACACCTCTGGAAGTCTTTTGGAATGGTGTTCAGCTCCGTTGTCGCGTTCCACATTATCTCTTCTCTACTCTCAAAACGTGATCCTTTCAGGGGCGTCTTCAATTTTGGAAACAACCAGAAGTCGTAAGGAGCGAGGTCTGTATAGTAGGGAGGTTGGCAAACGGTTGTAATTCCATGTTTGGCTAAGAAAGTGTGGATGAATTGGGATGAATGGCAAGGGCGTTGTCATGATGCAAGTGCCAGTTGTTCGCCGTTCACCTGTCTGGCCTTTTGCGCCGAACTGCGTCACGAAGTCACCGGAGAATATCTTGATATTACTCTTTTGTCACTTTTTGCCCTTCCAGTGCATATTCATGATGCACAATCCCACGTACATCAAAGAAAACAGTCAGCATCACCTTAATTTTGCTTCGTTCCTGCCACTCTTTCTTCGGCCTTGGAGAATCGAGATGCTTCCATTGCGACGACTGTCTTTTTGTTTCTGAGTCGTACCTGTTAACTCATGACTCATCTCCAGTTATCACGGTGTTCAGAAAACCAGGATCAGTGTTGGCGGTGTCAAGAAGGTCCTGTGCAACGTCAAAATGGAGGTCTTTTTGTTCAGACGATAAAAACTTGGGTACGAATTTCGCAGCCACTCGGTTCATGTTCAGATCTTCACGCAAAATTGCATGGGCAGTCTTTACTCTCTCCAATCTCTTCTGAAATCTCCCGCACTGTCTGACGACGATCTGCCATCACTGAATTTTGCACCCTCTCAACATTAGCTGCACTTCCAGAAGTTTGGGGCCTGCTACAACACTGCTCACTCTCCGCTGATGTGCGGCCATCTTTGAATCGGTTGAACGACTCCTTAATTTGTGTTACGCCCATCGCATTTTCTTCAAACTCCTGCTGAATCTTACGAATTTTTCAGCTTTTAGAATTACCAAGCTTTTGACAAAATTTGATGCAATATCTTTGCTCAATTCGTTCAATCATTTTGCGAGAAAGCTAAATCTGACAAACACTACGTTCAGCATCTTACTTGACGACCATGCGCCAGCAATTTGCACAAGCGAACCTGGTGAAAAATCACGCATGCGCATTAAGGTTCCTTCTTCCACCGTGCGCTGTGGCGCAACCTTGGAATCACTACTTTGAGCGGAAAAAATTAAGATTGAATGCTTTTTAGACAGTCATCATATACACTCTCATTTTCCTAGAGTGGTTGCGTAATTTCACATAAAATAACAATCCCTCAACTAATCGAAAATCGCGAGACCAGCTCTCACAGATTGTCGCATTAACCGAGCTATCCTCAAGATTTTCAACGTATCTACCTGTATATTACCTAACTCTGTTTCCCTTCTTTGCTCTTCGATTAATTGCCCCCGAGACGAAAGTACCAAATCCCTAATTACTGCACAATCAACATTTTCTCCTGCTATACTTTCAACTATGTTTCCAGACGAAATATCTGCCACGACTGTCTTTGAGTTATCAACATTTAAATTCCCCTCATCTAACTGTATTATAGTCAATCTGCGAATTTTGAGTCGCCAATGATTTTTTTATCAAAATATAATACAAGTATCGATTCCCTAATACAATATACTCATAAAATGTCTAAATCTGCCAAAACGTGAAACTGCCAGGGTTTTATAAATTCCCGTATTCTTACTAGCAACTCTACTTCCCCTACATTTCGATTTTTGGCTCCTTGTGCCGTGACCACCTGAGCACTAGATTTCCTCACTTGTTTATAAAAAAAATACTTTTTATAAACGTTTTCACATATAAAAGACTTTTCTGCCCCAGTATCCCAGAGTGCCTTCGTAAATGTTTCATTCAATAAAATAGGAACACACAGAAGTTCCGCTGCAGACATGCATATAGCTAAAAGTCTAATCGGAATATTCTTTATCGATTGTGATTGATCATCTAGGACTTTCAAAACATTTAATCGACCCCCATGTCTTTGGTTCTCTCGACTAAAATTTTCACGTGGTCTCCTATTTCTATACTGATACTTTCCATTATTATTATTGAACCTTTGATTATCTCTATCAAATCTATTTCTGCTCTCGAATCCTTGGTTCCTCTGTTTCCTCTGAGAGCCATTCCCGTAATTACCTCTATAACTATTTCTCCTATCATTTTGTCTGTGCACCACATCTGCATCACTCCAATTTCTCTGTCTGCTGTCGTCGATAGACATCTGGCGCATATCCCAATCTCGTCTTTCCCTATTCTTATTAACTCGAACCCTGCATTTCCTTGCCAGAATACTTTTCCTCGAACTTGGACACCTGTGTCAATTGAGCTCTCGTAGTTGGGTTTTTAACCTTTACATCCTGGGTGGGCATTAAGTCGATTGCGATCGACCTGTGGACTACCATGACATTTTTGGGTGACCGCCTTCACATAAAATTTTAGACGCGCATACTAAAAGAAACACAGGTGTTTACCAAGATAATGAAAACACCCGTGAATAAAACTCCAAACCAAATTTGAGAGACGTTTTCAAGAAAATACTAGACTAGAATCCCACAAAGTTGCATTCATGGGTCATTCATTTGGCAATGTTGATGTGAAAATATAACTAAATATACACTATAGCTAGAAAAGGTCTGCGTTCACATACTATTTCTTACATGAACAATGAAAAAGTTTAAAAACTGGAATTTAAAAAACAAATTTTAATTAGATTTTGTTTAGTTCAGTTTAAGTATTCAGAATAACAAAAAAAGTAAATTTTGTTTGCCTTCATAGATTTTAAAATAAAGACAGGTTTGTAACGATGATAACAAAAATCAAGTAGAAAAGTTTGCGTTCACTGTTTTAGTAGTAACTATAAAATTTATTTAAAAAGAGAATAATGAGCTATTTAGTAGCTGGTTGGTTAATCTCAGCATTTGTGAATATAATGAAATCGTTTCGGCATTGAACTAACAAATCTTGGGGTTTTTTCAGCACTTATCTTGTCCCATTGGTAATTAAGAACACTCTTCAGCATATCCTTGCTAGATACATTGCGTTGACGAATCCTGCGTTCCAACAAATCTCATAGGTGTTCTGTAGGATTCAGATCAGATGACTGTGGTGCCATGTGCAGTTTATTTGGGACATTATACAAGAACCAAAGTTTCACAATCTCAGCGGTATGCTTAGGGTCGTTGTCATGTTGAAAACGAAACGATTATCCTAAGCCGAGTTTGGTGGCACTTTCCTTTAAATTGTTTTAGGACATTAAAGTAATCATATTTGTTCGTAATTGATTATATATACTCCAAATTGCCAACATCATTGCTCGCCATGCACCACCACACCATGACTCTACTGCCGCCGTGCTTTACCGTTGGTACTAAATGCTCTCTTTGAAGCGCTGTGCAAGGTTTTCTCCAGACTAATTTACAACCTTTTATGCCAAAAATACAAAATTTGCCCTCGTGAGAGAATATCACAGTCCTCCAGAACTCAAGAGACTTATGTATATGATCTTTTTCAAAAGCTATCCACTTAAGCCGGTTGGTCATTGAAGTATAAGGCTTTCTGCGAACCCCTCGACTATAGTTTCCGTCCTTTTTTCAAGATTTTTCTTGCAGTATCCGTCCAAATATTTTTGTTAAACTGCTCGTGAATGTCTGTTGCTATTTAAGTTGCAGAGAAACACGAATTTTTTCTTCACCATTGATGTCATATCTCGTTTTTCTCTAATTGTGAGTTTAGATGGACGACTTAAAAGAGGTTTGAATGTGTAAACTCTTGTAGATTTAAAGTTATAAATAACATGATGGATGGATGAATACTGCCGTCCAACGGATCTGGTATATCCCGACGACTTTTTCCATTTTTTCACATTTTCACATTGGTTTTAGGCTCACTGGTACTAATTTCCTTCTTTTTATTTTCCATGTCCTTGAATAGACTAAGTCGTCTATTGAGACTATAGCTATAAAAGCTAATTTTAAGGGAAAATTACTTAATTTGTGATGTAATGTGAATTGCTTGAAAATGTATCATTTGATATTAAATTTATAGGTATAATTATTATGTTTGTATTTTGCGTTTTACTTAAAACGTAGTTTTAAAAGTGTAAGTTTTGTTTTTCCGCTGTAGTTATGTAGGTAAGTATACACATTCTGTATTTATTATTGTTGTAATAGAAATATTGTGTTGAGCTTTTTTTTGCTCATCATAACTACGTCACATGGTGGACTGTGACACCTTGAAAAAATTAAAAGTAGACCGTGCCATGCAAAAGATTGCCCATCCCTGCTCTACATATTCCTTTACCTGCATGAGTCGACTGACGATACATTGAATTAAATTCAACTCAGTCATTTCCAATTTATGGGTATTCTGCAACTTAAGCAGCTCAAAAACAAAATCTACCAAAATCTTGGTTTGGCGAGACGCGTAAAACCGAGCCTCTAATTCTGACTTATTGCACACCACCGGAAAACTGTCCTTCAACGCCTTCTTTAACTGAACGAATTCATTTTCGTCTCCCTGCACCAGGGAGTAGCCTATGCCCTCGTACCAATCTTTTGCACGCTCAGTAAGGGGATCTTTCAAATATGCACAGGCTAGGTCTTTATGTATCTGATAAAATATTAAGTTGTTTTCAATGTCCTCAAGAAACTGATCCACATTCTCGGATCCATAAAACAAATATTCGGTTCAGAACCTTACACCAGCACAGACTCATCCCTCGGGGTTAGGTAAATTTAACTGCCCATTATAAACATGGGTTGGGCGCCATTGTGATACCCCGCGCGCTTGAGGTATCATCTCTTCATTATCCACGCGACCTATGTTTGAGGGAATGAAAGATGGACCACTACACTCTGTCATAATAAAATTAGTTTATTATGAGATCTTAATTTATATTCAGTAAAACAACATTAATCTAGGGGGCTTATGATCAGGCGTGATGCGACGTAAACCGTAATTATGACAAACGGCACAATAAACCACTGTATCTATATTTATAGCTGATTTCCTCACTTATTAGAATCAGCTCTAGTCTTAAAGCTTAATCAAACTGTCTTACCGCTATTTCCTCGGCGAACAGCTACAGCTTATACTTTCAAATTATTCTTCGATCCAACTTGATCCGGCTAAAGGAATACTCTTCTGGTCTCGAACCACTTATTAATCAGCTTCACTAGCACTATTAGACCGATTCATAGAACTCAATAAGACTCTTCTCCTAGAAATTCCCCTAGAGCTTTACCTCACTTCTCTTAGCTTTTCTTAGCACTTCTCGCGAATACTAACGTTACAATATATACAATTCCTAATCTGCATAACCAGGCTCTCTTGGGATGGTTGGAAAGAATGGCCCCAAAGATATCCCAAGAGGATTATTAGAAAAAGTACCGATAAAGACACGTCCCAATATGTAATCGGTTCATCAGAAAAAAAGATTGAGCACCTCTATCCTAGATATTGCGAAACTTCCGGGTTTTAAAGTAAAGTGTTTTTCTGTTATTTCTGATTTTCAGGCATTAATAAAGGGAGTGTAAATTGTATATATCGCTCACAAAAAAAGCTCTTAAGACACTGAGAATGAGAAAAAAAATATGCACGAACCCTTTATGAAAAACGAAGCCTCAATGTATGAAATAGATATATTTTTTTTAAGTGTAAAAGAATTTATTTTAATGCAAAAAAATTGAAATTTAATCTTTAAACTTGATATTTTCTCAGTTTCTAAATTTCCCACTTTCCCACAAAATGAAAAATAAAGTATCGGTTGCAGAACTATGATATTTTACATGTGTAATGTACATGTAGATCTGTATTATGTATGCCTCAATTTTTGGGATGGGATCAGTAGAATTTATTTTGTAATATGATGAATAGGAAAAAAATAGTGATTTTAAATTGTTTCAATTTCTTTTAATTTTAAAAAATAGTAAATGATAATATAAATTTAAAATTGGAGATATACAGAATACAGGCATTCATAAACTTTAATTTTATATAAAAATATAGGATCTACCCCTGAAGTCCTTCAAAAGGTATCTTGTGGGTAAAAGAAAGAAAGCTATAAATCTGTATTACTTTTGTATTTAAACTTTATGCTATTTAAACAAATTCAATAATTCTATATAAAAATCTTTTTGTTTATTTTAATTTTTGTACTTTTTTGCACGAACTGTAAGAAACTCATATTAAAAGTAAAAGAGTTTACTTGTTTATAAGGTGTCGAAGAAGTACGTGAAAATGTGCGATTTCAAAACTTCGACAGGTACTATTCCCCCCAACTTAAGGTGATGGTCAAGTGAAAAAAACTACACCTGAGCTGGCTCTCCCTCTCCAAACTGCCACATTACGTCAATGGGAAAACTTTGAGAAAGGCAAGACTACGACAGATATAAAGTGCATCAGAGCACCTCTACACGGAGGTTTATCATTGACAGTAAGCTTAAATTCATGACACACCGGACTAGGCTACTGTTACCTCAAGGCTCTGGTGAAAGAAATATTCGCTTAAAATTCTACACAAACATATTTTTTTGGTTGTTGCGTACGTGGCTGTTTTCATTAATTGTGTTTCTCGTCCCCTATTTATTCTTTGTTGGTATAATAGCTATTAGCACTTCTTTTAGTATGCCATGTTTTCTTTATTCCTCATGTACTAGATAGACACCCAAACATTCAGAATTCCTTTTCGTATTTTTAGATAAGATAACTCAAAAGGATGTAATTCTAATAACAAAAATAACAATGTATTTAGTTTAATTCTTGTTTTCCTTCTTTTTTTTACATTAACATTTCTTTTGCATGATATTTCTTCGCGATAACAAAGATATTTCAAGGTCAACGGTAAAACGTCTTTTCCATTCAAAATCAAGCTTTCGCTGTCATAAATGGAATACATATAAAAGAGACTATCCAGAAAACTAATTTCGTTAAATAAGTTTAAGATGATACCTTTAATCTTTTCAAACAAAAGCTTTCCATTTGACGGAACTTATTATGAAATAAGTTTTGTGGATGTATAAACAGTACACTATAAGTATTCAAGTAATTTTTTTATTCGTATTTACTTAGAATCACATTCACCTTCAATAATGGTTGCGAAATACGACGACAGAATGAAAGCAAAGGGATTCTTGCCTTACCATCTCGATACTTTGCCAGCCAAATTTATGCAGATAGCCAAAGAGGAACTTGGAGAAACAGATGAAATACGACGATCCGCTTTAACACAATTCCGAAAGCGTATTATAGGTGAGCTTTTTTAAAACTATTTCAATTGTTCATAATTTTTATTGTTTTGTTCTGGAATCCTATTTCCTTCGAAATTCTTTTGACTATTTTAGTAGAAATATACTAATGTGTTAATTGAAAACTGCTTTAGTTTTCGCCAAAAAATCTTCTTAAATTCTCTTTAGAAAGAATTAAGTAAAGTACAAAAATTACTTGCATAGAAACTTCGGGATTTACTGAATTTGAAATCGTGTAGTTATGCGATGCAGTTAATAGAAATTTCCACTCTTACTCTGATAACCATCTCTGAATATCTCTAGATACAAATAATGGGCATGCGTAGTGTGTGTGTGAAAATGTGCTTAATGCATCATTCCAATATTTATTAGTAGTTTTGATACAACCACATTTTTCGCTATGTTTATATTGTATTTAAAAAAACTCGTAGTGTATTTAAATAAATCTTACAAATATATTCATTCTCAAGGTAAAGAGTTGACTGTGTGTGTATTTATATTCAAACTATTAAAGAGAGAAAAATAATTTAAAAGTAATAAAATAAAATGCTGTAGAAAACTATACATGTTATGCTAACTCAACCTATTTAGTAGAAACTGGTTAGGACAGGGAGAGACTGTGTGCTCATTGAAGGAAACAGAAAAAAAAAATCTTACCAATGTGGTAAATTTTTTAAGTTATACTGAAAATATATATAAGAGATGTGTTCTACTAAATATATATATATATATATACACTTTTTAAAATTTTCTGAAATTTGATTTATTTTTCCACAGATGAAAATAAGCTGAAGTGTCCAACAGACGATGACTACCTAATTCAATTTCTGAGGGCAAGAAAATATGATGTGGACAAAGCTCTGAGTCTATTAAACAATTATTTCAACTTAATTACTTCGCATCCTGAAATCTATGACAAGATGGTCAAGGAAAAACTTAAAAAATCAACAAGTTCCAACTTCTTTAATATACTTCCTTTCAGAGATAACGACGGTTGTGTAGTTATAGTCATCAAAATAGGTAAGCAATCTCTTCCCTAGCATATTTTTTGAATAGTTATAGATATATTTATATATAAATACGCTTATATTAAACTTCTATAGGAAAACTGAGTCTAAACTTTTCTTATATCTGTTATTGCGATGTTTTTTAAGCTTTTATCAACTTCTAAATGCTTTGAATCTTGTAAAATAAACTTTTAAGGGGATATTTACTTGCTGAGATAAATCAAACATAGTATGTAAATAATCATATTCTTAAAACACTTACATAAAAAAATAGTTTGCTTCTTTTAAAATGTATTTTTATGTTTCAAGATTTCCTTGAAAATGTTTTTCGGCTTTCTTGTGTAATGAGGGGGTTTGAAATTTATAACTATTGAGTTTTCAGAATAATGTGAAATGAAAAGGATTTTACAAATATAAGTATTTTTTTTGTATTGCCAGTTGAGGCAACTTCCTCTAACCCAGAGGTTCCCAAACTTTTTTGTCTCATAGTCCCCTTGCCATGTTTTTTGTTTTGCGTAGACCTCTACTTACCTAATATTAAATTTTTGCAAATTTATCAACTTGAATGTTTTTCGACAGCTCGTATATATAGCACTACTTACTTTAAAAGTTTTATGTTTCTAACTGTAATTAAGTACTGTTTAAAACTTAAGAAACACATGTGAATTAATTAAATTAAAATTTTGTTAATATATGAAATAATTGTTACATATAATAACTAAGCAACAAACTAATGTTTTCAGTAGTGGAATGAATCTGTTGCTTCAATAAAAAATTTTCAATATTTGGCATTTAATCTTTTCAGGTTAAGCCCTAAATCTCCTCGTTTAATAGATCTAATCTTTTTTTTTTCTTTCTGTTTTTATATTGGATGTTGGCAAGCGCGCTGAAACTTCTCCTGTTTGGGAAAAGCAATTAAAAACATTCTTACGATGTTTTATAATTTGGAATAAATAACAGGTATATCTCTTTTTAATGCCAAAATTACTGACATTCGCTTCAAAACATTACTTAAATATCTTCATTGAGGCTATTAAAATTAGCTCCATTTGTTATCGAACATTTGGTTTTTAATATGATAATATGAAATCATTATATACCTTCTGTGTGATATTATCCTATACAAAGCAATCTGAAATATCGTTTCAGAATCCGAATAAAGAGCATTTAAGTGTTGAAAATAGGTTAAAACGTCATTTTTCTCTCAGATGGTCTGTGGCAAATTGAGAAGCTGTTAAAATTTACAATGTCCAGTTTTATATTCCTTTAGTTTGATTCTGGCACAAGAAACGCTAAAAAGAGGGTCATTTTTTAATAAAATTTATGCTTTCACCTTTTAACCGCAAATTAACACCTGTAAATTTAGTAAATAAAGCTATTAAGGGGTTAGTCTGGTTTACATTTGATTAAACTTCCTTTGAAAATTAAAGTCTAAATCTGGTTTAGGCTATCGTAGACCCACTATTTACACTTCCTAGGCCCCCTAAATTCCCCTAAACGAAGAAGCCGCTTAATGATGTTGAAGTTCAATGATGAATGTGGAATTTTTACTTGTGCTTTTAATGTGAACTATTCCTTGCCATAAAATAATATTGTAAGAACAAATTTGTACGTAACGTCCATTATTCGGTTTTTCGTCAAATAATCATTTGTTATATAACTATAAATATAAATTTTATTTATATTTATTGTTCTTTTTTTATCATTTTTTAGAAAATTGGGATTCAGATGACATCGATGTGCAAGTTTTATTTTGTACTGTAGCAGCTATCCTTTTCTGCTTAAATATTTATCCTGTGAGCCAAATATGTGGAGCCCATGTAATTTTCGATGCGAAAAATTACTCACTTAAGCAAATGCGCTGTTTCGTACCCAGATATCTTCCATTAATAGCTAAAGCTTTAAGCGTAAGTTTCATTTCTTTCTGATTTTTACTATTTAAACCGTTTTACACTGCTGACCAATAAAATTGCAATACCATGCAGGAAAGCAAATACAAAAAAAGAAATTTAATCTACTTAAACAGTATGACATGTAGACAAAATATTAAAATTTGCATGCAGTTTGGGGATTTACACGGATTGGAAAATTATAGAAACACCTGCAATCCCTGGCAGCTTAAATAGCCATTACCGTATAGGGACTGAGACGAACTGGGCTTCTATAATAGAAACTGGTAACTCATTCCCTGCTGTTTCATGTCTACACAAAACTTCATCAACCGCATTAGTTGGAGAGGGGTGCCATTCTCTTAGTAATTCTTCTAGAGACCGTGCAAGTAAGAGAAACAATCGATTGCCCTGTGTATCGAGGAACGTCAGAACACGATGTGTGACATGTGGTCTTGCATTATCTTGTTGGAAGATAGCATATGGCGGGCTTTGAAGGTAGGGCACCACCCATGGACGTGTGTCAGAAATGTACCAACCTGTATTAAAATTAGCGACTATGCAATCTATGGATGTGCGTGTTGGGTACTTAATCGCTTCCCAGACCATCACACGAGGTGCAGGGCTCCTATTGCTATATCGAATGCAAGCAGGTGACAAGCAACCTTCTCTGAACCTTCAGACGCATATCTAAAAAATTGTGCAATGTTTGTATCCAGATTTGTCCTTCAAAGGCACTTCAGTCTTCGTCTTTCTCTCTGCTGCATTTTCTAGGGAATCCGAAGTAAAGGTCTCCGTGCAGGGAGTCCATGTTGCTTCAAACATCGCTGCTCCATACCAATGGGTACTAGGCGTTTCTCAAAACATGCACGTTTCCTGACTAATGGTCTGTGTTGTGGCAGTACTGTTTTTCGAGAGCCGATCTCACAATACGTCCATTTACGACGGTGTTAGTTATTGCGGGCATGATGATCCTGCATGCCGTTCAGTATGAACCTCAGCAATCCATTGATTCCATATTCGTCTGAAAGTGGTAGGATTTCGACCAGTGCGTTGAAAGATATCATGGAATGCTAACCCACACTCTCGATAGGCAATTATCTCGAATCTATCAAATTTCGATATTCGCTTTTAAGAAATCTATTCTTATTATTCGAGGCATAGCATGATATTCTCAGCAAACTCCGACCTTCTAAAGCACTTTCCGAATGAAAAATCCACTATACATCTGTTCTACTTTGCAGTTCTTCAGATCTCATTTCTCTCACTTGCGTCGTCTAATTGATCTGAAATACTATTCATTCACCTCCCCAACCTGTTATTCCATTTATATGATTTTGACGTTCGTTAGATCATTCCTTCCTGGTATTGCAAATTTAAAAGCCAGGAGTGTATTCTCCACTAAAGATGCTCTTTTTCTTTTTCCTGAAAGGTATTTCTGCCCCCTCCCTAGATTCTGCTAAAAAAATAGATCCCAGAATTCTTTTTCTTTCAATTTCAAAAATGCCTTAGAAATTATTAGACTTTATAAGTGCGTATAAAACATCACATATCTCATCATCATCTAAACACGTTTCTATCGATTTTTTTAACATTATAGAATATGTTTCATGATTCGTCTTCTAAAGCAGTAATGATCAAAAAGTCCTTCCTGAAGACACTTTGTGTTGATTTGTTAATAAATCAAAAAGAGGGCAAGATAAAACGTACTAACTGTTCTACAGAACGGTGTCAAAGAAATAATCAAAATACTTTTCAGACTATTAATTGTAATTAATCTAAATATGACTGCATAATTATGAGAAAAGTTTAGACATTCTAAGGCTTTAAAAATTTAAATACGTACTGTCTACGTCCATCAAATAATGCGATCCCAATTCATAATTTACGGTGAAAGTCGATTGCAGTCAAATTTAAGATAAAAGGTCGTTCTTATGTACCAAAAAAGTTGGCCATCCCTGTTCTACAGCATCATACATTTTAACAGCATATACAAAAGAGGGTTTTTAGGCATTTTAAGATCCTAATATAATACACATTTGTATGCGGCACAATAAAAGTATGATTTTTTAAAAGGTGCATTTATAATTTTATACATGAAAACATCTAAGTTAATCAGTAAATTGGACATTTTCGTTCATGAAATATAAATGTACATAGTTTCTGTTCTCTTCCAATTAGGTGAAGACAGATTAAGTGTACCATATACATAAATGCATGTGCGGGGGTGCATTTAATCTGTTTGGGCCCAAATTAAAGAGAACAGAAATTAAGGATATTTATTTTTTTTATGCTTTAAATTTAATATTACTAAAGTGCCATATTTGAATTCGAATACCATATTAATTCCTATGTATAGAAAATTTATTTTTAGCTATCTTAATCGTAATAATATATTTATTAGTGTTAAATCTATTATTTTAAATCTTAATAAATTTATAAGTTAACGTATTGATCAAAAATACCCTATTAATTTTTTCCAAATACATTTCTAATGGTTTTAAGTTAAAGGACAAATTATAATAATATATTTGCAGTAAGTATCAAATTTTATCTATTTTCTTCTATGTTATTCATTCCTCTTACTAATTTTTGCTATACTGTTAGTCAATTTTCTATATAGAGTCACAATATGGCGCTACATATGTGACGTCTTACGCGTCTTTTCTTTAACAAGTCCTTTGGGTTCTTTGGGCCAGAATTAATGGCAACTCTTTTCCAACCAAATCCAAGAAACGAGAAGTGAAGAGATGTAAATAATATAGGATAAATATAGGATCTTAGAGTAAGCGTGATGGCCATGATGGCAATGTAATGGTTGTGTAAAGGAATGTTAGACAAATGACGTGCGTTGTGGCAGTGGATGATTATAGAAGTTCATCGTTCAAGATTCAAGTTCTACATGTCGTGGATAAACATATTGTTGATCGATTAGAAGTTAAACGTACAGCTACATACCATTGTAGATAAAGACAAGTTTATTACAGAATAATATAAGGTAGGATTGATTACTTATTATTATATTTGAAGATTAGGCGGTTCGAGTATTGAGAGTGGTCTGAATTATATTGTGTGTTGCGTATTGCGTCTCATCGTAGATTCTCCCATTAAGTATTTATATTATATTTGTTCAAAGTTTAAGTTGAATATCTTAATAAAGTCATATTAAGATAATGTTTGATTCTAAATGTTACGATAACCCTACACCTCTAGCTCACGCTGATACTTCGAGGGATGTACTTCCAAGGGGAGGTACATCACACATATTTTAAAAAATTAAATATATTTTATTTTATATAAGGATTGCTACGTGTGTTTGCGTATCAATGTTTTAGGTTTTTAAGTATACATAGACTTACTAAAACTTATCTTATTATTCACTAATTTTGCTAAGGATTGCTATGTGTGATTGGGGGTTCTCTACATTCCAGAAAATTTCGCATCAATGTTTTTGGTTTTTAAGTATACATAGACTTACTTATAACTTATTTTACTATGTACTAATTTTTGGTGATAACTTCTTTTGGCGCGTTTTGCTGGAGAGTGAACTTGAATGAACATCACGCTCGCCTATGAAACGCTCCATTAGATTTTTTCCTCTCGAGTTGGAAATCCAGCTCGTACAAGGTCGTCCGCGACATACATACCACTAAAAAGAAAAGAATGGACGTTTCCCCTCGCCACTCTGAAACGCGGTAGTTTGTTCCCATACCAATGTGCCGTAAAAATAAGTGGGGCTCCCCCCAGCCACCACCTCTTTCAACGAAAATGAACGCGGGATTCTTTCAAATCCTAGTTGAAGCATGAAAATTAAACTTGCAATGTTTTAAAAAAAATAGGCTTAGAGAAAGAGAGAAATCGTACACTAAAATTAAACAAAATGTAGAAATA
Source organism: Trichonephila clavipes (assembly GCA_019973935.1). Classification (NCBI taxonomy): domain Eukaryota; kingdom Metazoa; phylum Arthropoda; class Arachnida; order Araneae; family Nephilidae; genus Trichonephila; species Trichonephila clavipes. The sequence continues at coordinate 437,447 of BMAU01000203.1, read as the reverse complement.
GGACACATTTTTATACAACTAAGTAAATAGAATATTTATCATTAGCAATATTGCAGTGAATTTAAGAATAAAAGTCTATTTTTGTATGCGAATCAGGGTAGCAATGAACGAATAGTTCTATTAATCACATTACTTAAATAAGCTTTAAATCTAAAAAGAAAATTAAAACAATTAAAAATTTAAGCTAACAAAATTAAGTCCACATGTATTAAGAAAAAATAGCATTAAATAATTCAAACACAAGAAAACAAAATATAATTAAAAAGACTTACCTTGCAGCAGCACCGGATATATTTGTATAAAACTGCCATACAATGGCAAAAGAGCTAGTATAAGCTAGAAATTATGTGATATAAATCTTCTGATTAAATCCCTTTTTAAAGGTTTTGTGAAGGTCTCCTTGGACCTCAGTTTGAGAACGAGAATAAATAGGAGTCATGTAAGAACCAGTAGCAATTTTTATAAACAACTTTCTTTATTTGGTTATCTTATCCAAGTAGAATCAAAGACTTTTTAACAAATATATCTAACTAGTATTATGAGGATTTAAAGGAAATATCCTTTAAATTAACTTAATTAATGATCCAATTAATTAACAATTAAATAACGATCACGCAGAGATTACCACGATAAGAGATCCCAGAATTATATTTTATGTTCTTATTGAACATTTAATTTTAATTTCATTCGCAATAATAAGACTAATATTTACCACACTGCAATTCAGCTCAGCTTAGCTCAGCTTTTATCTGAGATTAAATCTTCCAACAAGAAATCTTCAATTTAACTTCACTATAACTTTCTGCTTCAATCTCTATCTCCTACTGCTCTAACTTTACTATTCCGTTTGACTTAAATACTTTATCTAATCTGCATAACAAGGAATCCTGTCCGCTTTTTGGAGTTGATTGGAAATAGGTAGGGAATTAAATTTTCCTAAAAAGGACGACTCAGAAGGTTAGTGATAAAGTTCCGTATAGATTTGTCACAGTTTTGACCTAGATTCCTCTTTTCCCAATCAACTACCTGTCTTACTATCCCTTTGCTTAAATTAATTCATGGATAAAATTGAATATTGTTAAATTACAACCAAAATTCACAAATCCAGATTACCTATGATCATAAATTACGTATGATTTTAAGTGGGAAATTTTAACTGGATTTTCAAAACACAAATCAAAGCCTTTAGTTGATTTTTTAAACTCAAAATTAAATTTAATTATGTCAAATGATCCAAATGGAAGTACGGAACAACGTTTGACGGAGTTTTTTTATAGATATTTAAGTAAAATTTTGTAGCTAAAGCATTTATAAGCTATTTCAGCTACCATAAACCTATTGTTTCTTTCTTTGAATACAATTAATTCACAAATATGATTGTATATTTCGCACAAAAATATTACTTAATTTGTACAGACATACGAATAAGAACTTTTATGTGACAATATTAGTATTCTTTTATTCTCTCTCTCTCTCTCTCTCTCATCGAACTTATCCCTGAAATAACATTACAAAATTGGCAGTTATCACTTCTATCGTGTGGTCATAAGCACACACACTTTTTCTTTTTTTACGGTGCGACTCTTAGTTCGTTTTATATCGGTGGGAAATGTTAACCTATGGCGATGCGTTGAGGTAGTAAGTTTACTTATCACTTTAAAAGTGCAGTAATACCCCGCGCTTACACGATAGGTGGGACTGAGTTATAATCGAGTAAATCGAGGTATGATTTCGCATATTTTTTTTATTTCTAATGGCAGATTATGAACAGTTATTAATATAGTTCATCAATTTACCTAGAAAAATCACCGAAAGCAGTATCTCTTTTTTAGTGCGGTGCCATATAAGCGGATACCAATCGCCGCAGGTAATTTTGACGCCCAACTTCCTCCCTAGAGGGAGGCACCTGAGCTTTGACAATGCGAACCTGTACTAGGATTTGATTTTGCCTAGAGCACCCCCACAGATCTTTTGCATGCCGCATAATCATACGACATGGCCACTGTCGATTTTCTGCATCATGAAAACCCATCGACTTTGACCGAGGTCAAGCCCACAACCTTGGGTACAGAAGACCAGTGACAAACCAACCACGCCACCCAGCCGACTTGATTTCACATATAAATATATATAAATTATATATATTTGGTTATAGCTTTATTTCATCACCAAGAAAAAGTACTTTACCTATGTGTCTTCTGTGTAATAAAACCATGCCAAATGATTGAATGATACCTTCCAAGCTTAAAAACATTAAGTAAAAATCCATAATGAGAAAAAAAAGGATTTAACAATTTTTAAACAGCAAAAGAAAAATATTTGAATACACCGTCTCTACAACAACTCATTGGGACAACATCTAATAGAGATGTCGATAGACTGCATACTTCTTATAATATTTCTTTATTGGTTGCAAAGTCTGGAAGGCCGTACACTATTGGTGAAGAACTTATTTTACCAGCAGTAAGGGAGGTAATCCGCACCGTGTTGCGCAAACCAGCTTTCGACGTTAAAAAAAGAAATCCAACGAGTAATAATAAAATATAAAAAAGTGTGTGTGTGTGTGTGTGTGTAAAAAAAAATGTACTTCTCTTTGGCGCGTAACGAGATTAAAATCTTTCTAAAACTCTTTAACAGGGCAAGCTGGTCCAAGGACGTACGGTGGTCACGACCAGAGTTAAAGATACTAAGCTTAAGTCAATAGGATCAGCCTAACCCGAGATAATCTCGATTTAAATAAATTTAAACAACCTCTCACAGGGACAATAGGACCAATAACAAGGGGGTTTTCGGCAGACTGTATCTGGAGATGATGTGAACCGAATGTGTGATACCTGAGACCTCATATTGAATGTCTCGGTGGGAAGAATCGTTCCAGAGAAAATTAAGTATCCACCCTAAGAGCCCCCGAGTTATGGTCATTTCAAAATAATTAAAAGATTTAAAACAATTAAATGAAATAGAAGCAGAGCACCCAGCAACTCGAAACTCGGCCTGGTTGTGAGGAAACAAGAGGAATGCACTCGAACTGGTCCGGAGTCTGTAGTTGCGAATGGGGTGGTGCTAGCTAGGAAAAGGAAAACGAAACTAACTCCCCCCGGGTGGGGGAACAACAGTGACGCAAATGGTCATGTACATCCCAACGACACACAAAGAAGTAGGCGATCCCAAAGTATCGTCCTTCTATCTCTGTAATATCGTGACGTCATCAAAAGATCCAACACCAAATTAATAACATGGGGATTCTAATTTTAGTTATAAAGCCCCCCTAGTCCTACAATCTACACACAAATTACAACAGATGAAAGAGCTCAACGAGGAGAACATATAGTTCGAGTTTCATGACCGAATCTCAAAAATCCTCGGAGCTATGCGGGAAACAGTGCAAATTAATCACATAACTATTTTAAATTTTAAGTAATATATATATTTTCTTTCTCGAAATTTTAGAATAGATTGCAAAATGCGGTAGCTGCTTTCAAGACAAAATATAGATCTCAGCCATTTATAGAAAATCTACTCAAAGAGTCAATTTCTAATCGCAAACCTTCCTTTAAAAACCTTTCCTCTGCTAGACAAACCAATGGAAGTCGTTAATACGTATTAAACTTGCTCTTAATTTAGTATTAATTAATTAGTTATAAAATACCTTGTGCAGCACTGATACATTAACATTATACTGTCTGAAATACCCGTTCTTCGAACGAGTTCATTTTTTAAAAAACTAAAACATTCTTGATAAATAACTGAATTTTCAGGAGAGTAAACCCAAATGCGCGACACTGTTTACGAAAATGTAAAATGATATTTTAAAATGAATGCTTATATTATATTTAGTTTTAAGCGAACTGAAATTTTAAGCCTCACAGAATTAGCATTTAGAATTAATGTTAAACATTGAAAAATAATATAAAATTCCAATGAAGAATAATAGTGTTATTTTTAATATTTAAAGTGAGAAGACTTCAAAATGTTTTATCCAGGGGGCAGACACACACTCGATACTAGTGTTAATGGTCCGCGGAGTGATTGAGTCACCCCAATCCTTTTTTTATAATTATGTTATTGTACACGACACAAATCGTGATTCTAGCGAATAATTTAACTAAGAAAAAGTAAACTTACCTACATTCAAGAACTTTTCAATTTTTCTTTGGTAACAAATAAACAATTTTGTCAGAATTAATGATTTCGGAATCTGTGTGTCCCGCGCGACCACTTTCGGGTTAAAAGTGTATTCATTTTGATAATAGGTAAGTTACTGCCAAAACAATTGTGTAAAAAGTTTTTCATTATTTTTTACATATTTGAGAATACACATAAAAAAAGTTTTGAACAAGTAATCCTTCAAAGTGTGGGCTCTTCGTGGTTTTCCAAATAAAAATAAAACTCTTTTGCATGGAAAAAAGCGCAACAGAGAAATACATTAATTACAACTTCCCTATAAATGAGAAACAAACACATAAGAGAGGGCTGATAACTAACTATACCAATAACTTAGAATGTCAAACAGATTACAGCTATAATGTGCAGTATTTCAAAGATAATCACAGTGATGAATTTTTTATGTTCCTAAATTTTTTCGATTCTGGGTCTGGGGTTGGTTTTTTTCTCTGAAAGAGTAGTATTTTAGGTTTAGAAAAAAACGTTAAAAAATCCATCATCATGGGATTTCAGCAAATAAAATAAAAGTTTTTGTATTTGATTACAGGATCAAAGGTAGCTAATTAGGTATTGAAAACGTTTTCATTTTTTTATGACTTAATATCGCCTATAAATTATACCAGAGTAAAAGTGCATTTTTTATTACATCTGAAAGTATTTTGTTTTAATTCATTCCAGTAAATTAATTCTTTTTTAAATCTTTCATTTTCGATATGCTCACGCCCCCCTCGTAAGGTTATCGCGCCCCCCAGGGGGACGCGCCTCACAGTTTGAGAAACACTGTACTACAGAGAAAAACAGTAATGCCCTTAATTTTTCACTCATAAGGTTTCCAAACTTTTTATTTTCATCTTTAAATATTTTTTTTATGTGTCCAACATGAAATAAATGTCTTTCTTTATATATTTCAGAACTCTTTACCAATTCGTTTTAAAAGCATCCATATAGTCAATGAAGGAATCATCTTTCGTTACGCTTGGACATTTTTGAGGTTTCTCCTTTCAGAAAAAATAAGAAACAGAGTAAGTAAATATACAATCACTACATTATCTAGCATTTTCTCTATCCTAGCTATTCATTCCTCCTCCTCCATTTTAGTACTATATTTTTGTATTTTTAATTTATGTTATACAGCAGTCATTAGTAAAAAGCGTTAGTACGCAATATAACTCAATATAACCAAAGGAAAAAAATTCTCTTACTTTATTCCGCAAGGACAGAATGTTCTTCCAGACCAGAGTGCCGTTAATGCAAACTGATCACCCCCCCAAGTAATATTCTTAATTGCTTGAATTTTACAGTAGACGAAGTTTTAGGAAACCCTATTTTATTTTTAGATTATTTGATAATTTTTCGTTTTATTGAGATATGTAGTGCAGCTAGGCTACACCATCTGGGATAAGACACAACAATCTTGCGTTCACGACTTTCTTTGAATTGATTGATTTTCTTCCCAAAGTTTTCCTTGCAAATTTCATTTCAAACGTTAGTTTTTAGGACAATGAACTGTTTAAACGAAAGATGCATTGCTTTATTTTTTGTTTAGTATAGTTAGTTTGAGTCATATACAGCCTTTTGTTCATCCTTCTGACCGGAACATTTATCTCTCAGACGGGATGATTTGATTTGATGCCTGTACATAACGCTGTGTTTTGACATCTTCAGTTAAACTTACCCCTGTAAGAGGATCACAAGGTCGCACATGCGGATTTTTTTAATTCACGATGTGTGCGATTTATCTTATCTATCACCGTTTATCAGACGGATATTCCTATAGTTTTTTCGTGTTCGGTATTATTATTTTAATTACTTTTACTTGAACATAAATAATTTTTAATCAGTTTTTATAAAAATGCTAGTTACAATTCTAGTTATAGAGATATATTATTGTGCTTCTTGTTCCACAAATTCATGAGCTATAAAGACATTTAAAACAGTCCTTAAGGTAATAAAATTCAAAAAAATATACATACCCGGCTGTCAGAGGGATGTTTCTCAGTGCGGCAAAAAATTGATGCTCCTGTCAGAGGGTTAAATATAAGTCATCTTAAAAAATACTTCAAACCGAAGTTCAACTTCGTAAAATAAAGACGTTCGTAACACATATATCGGTAATTTTAAAATTTCTTCAAAGGGTCAACAAAAATAAAGGCCGAAATGAAAGTAAAAACTTTTTCAAAATTACATAAAAAAAGTTATCATTATTCTGATTTTGTGATAGAGTTTCGATTAAACTTATGAGGAAATTATGTCTCGGATTATATAAAAAATAGCTAACGCATTTTTTCTGTTTATTTCTAGGTTTATTTCCATGGAGAAAAAATGGAAGAAATAAAAAATTATATTCCCAAAGAGATTATACCACGCGAATATGGTGGTGACCTTAACAATTATAATGAGAACGACTGGATGACAAAAGAAGTGGATAAATTTTACGATAGATATTTTATGCTGCTCAAATCTTGCTTCGAATAAAATTGGGCTTAGAATTGGGGTTTCTGATTTTCTTGCTTTTTCAATTCCCGGGAATTAACGGGTAATTCCAGGAATGTAATTGTCATTCCCGAAATTCCAAAATATAGGTTAAATTTTTTAAAAATTTGAAAACGTTTTCTTTTCAATTGATATCTATTATAATTATGTAAAATCAGGATACATATAAATTCTCAAATTTGGTAGCATTTATATATACAGTTTAATTTTTAAAAATGTAATATATTTTAATTATTCCTTTTTACAAAAGCTCACAGGCAATCTATGCTTTAATCCCTCAGACTAGTTCTTAGCTTTATTATGAATAACCCCTGCAGAAAAAGCTCTCAGCTTCAGCTGATGCCTAAGGAATTGTTTTCGAAACCTGCCTCAAGTTTCATGTTGGAGGATCGATTATCAATTATTCTTTAATCGATCCTGAACAATTATTTTTCTAATGTTGCTACTACTAATATATATATATATATATATATATATATATATATATATATGTATATATATATATATATATATATATGAATATATATATATATATGAATATGAATATATATATATATATATATGTATATGAATATATATATATATATATATGTGAGTGTGACCGTTATTTAAACACTTCAAAAAAGGGAGACTTCTTAAGTTAATTACTTTAATATAGAAAATAAAGGACATTATAGGTAACACACAGGTAAAAAAAAGAAAATAAGGCTATCTGCTTTTACATAGTTAGATTTAAAACATCACGCGTGTTAGAGGTTTTTCATCTTGTGCTTATGGCGGCGGGAAGAGGACTGTCTCGCCATCTCGGCTGACTACCTCGAGTCACTTCAGTTCTATCATGGCTTCGGAAGTGGTCTGCGAGTAGCTGATATCCACACGGGCATCCTGATGACCACGCCGTCATCGGCGCTGGGGAACAAGTGAACTGAAATAATAAAAAAAACAGCAGAAAAAGGAAAATACAAAATAACAAATAGCTTTGGTGATGGTAGCTTCTCAATGTATACACCACTTCTTCATTTTATCAGCTGAAGTTGAGGTTACATTTGGACCTTCATGTTGTCCAATTTTCTGTACTTCATAACGATCGTGTTTGTTGACTTTTGTTACTTCATATGGTCCAAAGTATTTAGGTCGAAGTTTCAATCCAGTTCCGAACTGTGTACGCTGTATCGCAACTGTGTCACCTGGTTTGTAGTTATAAGCGGGTTTACGATGTTTATTGTACTGTTTCTTGTTTTCAGCCTGTAAACGTAGGATATTTTCTTTAGCTTCGTTACGTAGTGTCTCTCGTTTGTTAATAAACTGTTCGTCTTCAAGAAGGTGTTTAATTTGAAGGTCCTCTTTTTGTTTCATTTTTACTCCAATTAAAACTTCAAAGGGTGTAAATTTTGTGCTACGTGTAGTGATACTATTCATAATGCGTTGTAATCTGTGGACATGTTTGAACCATTTTTCGGGCTCTTCGATGGTTAACTTGGTCAAAACAGGGATAATTGTTTCATGCATACGTTCTATCTGACCGTTTCCACGTGGTACACCAGTGGTTATCTGAACGTGTTCAATTGATTCTTCCTGACAAAATTTTTGAAATTCTGTAGATGTAAAAGCACTACCTTTATCTGTAATGATTTTTGATGGATTACCAAATATGGTTTGTTGCAAAATTAGTTTGTCGAGAGCATCTTTAGTGGAAGTAAACTTTACAGGGTAAATCCAAACAAATTTAGAAAATGAATCAATAACAGTGAAGAGGTGTTTGTAACACTTTTTTGTAGATGGTAATGGTCCTAAAAAATCACAATGGTAACAATCAAGGGGTTGATCACCTTTTGGAATCGGATGGAGAAAGCCTTCTTGTTTACCAGCTTTACGTGAGGATAAGATGCATGGGACGCAGTTTGTAATTACATCCTGAACAATTTTCGTGAGTCTGGGAATGTAAAATTCTTGTGAAACAATAGATTCAGTTTTTTTAGAAGCAAATGGCCTTGTGCGTGTGCATGGAGTACTATCTCTCTTTGCATCATTTCTGGAACAACTAATAGTTCAGAATTTTTGTGTAATTTGTACAAAATTTCGTTTTTAAGAAAATATTCATCGGAAGGTGTAATTTGGATAGCTGATTTTAGTTGAGAAATGAATTCATCTTTATTTTGAGCTTCTTTAATCTGTTGTGTAATATCATGGGAGGAAATCATCATAATGGGGTAACGACTTAATGCATCAACGTGTTTCATTTGTCTACTGGGTCTGTGACAGACTTCATAATCGAATTCTTCTAGCATCAACGCCCAACGAGCAATTTTAGCAGGCAAATCTTTTTTGTGCATTGTCTTTTGGAATGCATCACAGTCTGTGATAATTTTGAATTTTGTACCTAACAGGTAACTTCTAAACTTTTTCAGCGCTTCAATAATAGCTGGTACTTCTAATTCATAGCTGCTATATTTCTCCTGTTGAACTGTAGTTTTGCGACTAAAATAATGGATAGGATGAAATAGTCCATCATCAGATTTCTGTAATAGGACAGCGCCAAAACCTAGGGAGCTTGCATCTGTGTGGAGTTCTAAAGGGTAACCTTGTTGAAAAACATGGAGAACTGGGTTCTCTGAAAGAATACTTTTCAATTCTTGAAAAGATGCTATTTCTGTAGGGTCAAATTTAAATTTAACATTATCACGAAGAAGATCACTTAAAGGTCTTGCAATTTGAGCGTAATTTGGAATAAACTTCCGGAAATAACTCTTGTTAATCCTGTAAAACTTTGAAGTTGTCTCGGGGTTTGAGGTTGTGGAAAGTTTTGGATAGCTTGTGTCTTAGATGGTGAAGGTTTTATTGTTCCGTTTTCGATTATGTATCCAAGAAATTCTATTTTGCGTTGTAATAAATTACATTTCTTTAAGTTTAACTCAAGACCGAAGTCTGCAGCGGTTTGGAGAACTAGTCGTAATTTATTTAAACCTTCTGCTTCATTTTGTGATGGAATGAGCAGATCATCCATATACACAATTAGAATGTTGTCACGTATGAGTTTTCGGAAGACAGTGTAAATAAATCGTTGGAATACACTTGGACTGTTTGACAATCCAAAAGGAACACGTAAAAATTCGTATTGTCCTTCATGCGTCACAAACGAAGTGTAATTTGTACTGTTAGGATCCATGGGTACATGAAAGAATCCATTTTTAAGGTCGAGTGAAGTGTAGACTTTAGAGTTTTCGGGTTTATCTAACACTTCTTCTATCAATGGCAAGGGAATTTATCTTTAATCATTTTTCTATTCAAATTGTGATAATCTACACAAAGTCTGTGTTCTCCGTTTTTCTTTTGCATAAAACGATTGGTGCTGCGTAATCAGAACAGCTAGGTTTTATAATGTTAGTGTTTAACCAGTCCTGAATTTGGTTTTCTACAATTTTTTGCTCTACGAAAGGAAGTCGACGAGAACGTTGGCTAACTGGGATATCATCACCAATAAAATTGTCATTTTAAGATCAGTATCGTAAATTTTTTTAGGTTTGTAAGAGTTTACAAGTTGTTCAACATCATTACGAATTTTAGAGTTCGATATATGTGGAAGATCAAGTTTACATTGTTGTTCATCAAAAAGGTTGGCAAGGTTTACCAGAACATCATCATTTTTGCATTCATCAACATCTCGAATATATGAATTCCATCACGTCCAAACGTGAATTTAGTTTGTTGTAAGAAATCAATCCCTATAATTGCATCTAAAGGGATCGTTTCATCATTAACGACATGAATTTTGCGGGTAATGCAGTGTTCTGAATTGTTATGAAATTTTTAAAATAACCTTTGCTTTCGACTCTGTCTCGGCCTATTCCTGAAAATGTACATTGTGATGGGCTCAATGTAGGGTAACCAAGTTTTTGATATGTTTTCTCATTAATTATGGTGGCTTGTGAACCAGTGTCACAAAGTGCTGTAATAGGAATTTTTGAAATGGTTATTTCAACGTGCATGAGATTTTTCGGTGGTGTTAATATCGAAATGGAATTTACAGTTCTATCAACTTGCGTATTGATTTTGTGATTGGTTATCGGTGTAATCTTTCGAGAATTCTTGGGGCATTCGGCCTGAACATGACCAAAGTTTTTACATCCATAACATTTTTTTCCGCGTTCTTTATTCGGACATAGGGTACTTTTATGGTCTTTCAATCCACAGAGGTAACAAATTGGTTGTTGGTTTGTAAAGCGCTTGTGTTCAATTCTATGCTGATTAGATGTTGAATTTTCATAATCTCGAAATCGTTTATCTGGAAATTGCTTATTATGTTTTGAGTTTAAAAGTGTTTCGTAAATTTTTAATTTATCCTTGAATTCACTAAGTGTTTTAGAACCGTACAAAATTATTTTATTGTTAGAAGAATCAGGGATACCATCAATAATATAATCAATCAGAGAAGAATCATCAACCGCACCCTTGTGAGCTAAATCTCGCATTGTTAAGAAATATTCCTGCAACGTTTCGGTTGGTTTCAAACGTCTAGCTTGCATCATATTGTGTAATTGTGCACTATTGATTCTATCAGAAAATTCGTTTAATAAATGTTCTTTCATTTGTGACCAATTTGTGATTCCACGAATCGATCGGATTAAATTTTCGGCTGGACCCTTTAAACATTTCTTTACGAAAATTATTTGATGAATAGGATTTGTGATCTGATATAATCGAAACATGTCTTCTATATCAGAAATGAAAGTTTCAATTGAATAACTGTCTCGAGAAGTGAATGGTTTAACTAGTTCCAGTAGATCTCGTAAATTAAAAGATAGGAAAGAGTTACAAGTATTCTGTTTATCAAACAACGGCAATAAATTTTGAGCTGAATCATTTAAATCAAGAGATTTCATGTTTTCGGAACGTAAATCGGTCGTTCCCGGGAAGGAAGTATAGTTCCCGGGAATGCAAAAAGTAGGAAAATCTTATGATTTCCCGGAAAGGAAACCCTAATTAGAATGTGTCATCCATTTAATCGAGACCAATTAATTGAGATTTTCATATTTCAAAAATTTATCGTTTTTTCAGAGAAATTATGCAATTATTTTATCACAAAACTATTTCTCTATATTTTGTTCATTGTTTTGTATATGTGTGTAAAATATTTTATGTATTCTAAAAATATTTTTAGAAAAAATGGTACCTAAATAAAAATATTTTTGATAAAATTATATTCATGCTCAGTTATTACAAAGGGGAAAAAATTTAAAATTTAAAACTATTCTATAATTTTAGAGAATGTTTCAAGGTATGTAAAAGTAGGCAGGAAAAAAAGTAATTGTGAAAAAAAACATGTGAAAACTTTGCTACTCTTAGTTTTTTCACTCTTTCTCCATAGCATAAGTTTGCATTTAGGTACATATTTAAACAAAAAAAATTTCGCAATATGGTTCGAAATTTTATATACTTTTATGAAGGATACATGTGCATATAGTGAACCTAATTGCTTTTAGTCTAAGAAGTATATAGGTTTTTAAAAAGTAGTTTTATATGTAAAAAAAGGTGGGGGGATTAAAGTTTTAAAATTAAAAGTTTTATAATTTTTTTTACAGAAACTATACAAATATTTTACTAAAAAAGTATGTTCACTTTCATTTCTATATTGTTTTATATATGTGTAAAAATATTTGTTATATTTAAGCGATACTTTTTTCAAAATATGGTATCTAAACTTAAGTATTTATCATGAGATCTCAAAAATTATGTCCAACTTACAAACACACAAAAAACATTTTTAAACAAAAAAATGACTTTTGTATTTCTACCTAATGAATAACGTAGCTTTGCTAAGAACACAAAAAAAATATAAGCTCTATTGGAAATTTTTAAAGATACATGTCCCATAAATATAGAGTCTTAATTTTAGCATTTTACTCTTTCAAACATGTCCTGGTTCCCTTCATTGGTTGGCAGAACCTTTAAGATTACACGCAAGTGTTTGAATATGAGTTTCTTCCATGTGCCTTACATTTTGGCGGAAGTTATGGTCGAGACAGTGCATCCACACATACACGCAGCAAAGGCTGTGAAAAATTGATTCTTTCCCAACAATATTGAAATTTTGCTGTACCCAGCGAAAAAAAGTCCTTGCTATACACTTTATAGAAAAAATCCAAGCAATGCTCCTTCGAAAAATTTATAAAATTTATATTTATTTTTTTTTTTTTTTTTTTTTTAAATTTATATTTTTTATTTCACAGTGATCACACTTCATATTATACAAAATTTTTCACAGGTAAATCCTTTATCTCTGATTCATTATTTCACACTTTTTGATAAAACCATGTACTTTAATTCAAAATTAAAGTCTTGTTTATATTTTTATGTTGCTGTATTCTTTCTCAGAAAAGTAATTCGCATCTGTGTTATACTTCGTGACAACACATTAATTAGTTCATCATGTGGGAACCCCCCTGGGTTCCACCCTGGACACCAAGGTTGAACTGAGGCAAAGAATTACCAAACGACATTTTTACAATAACAAATAATTTTTATTCACTTGAATCAATTATCAACCTTATAAATACAAATATGAATCAATATGTCTACGTCAATGGGATTGAACTTTACTATTAAATTAAAACACGAAATAGGATACTAATCAACTATTAAACTCAATATCGAACGGGTTTACCGGAATAAGAGGATCGAGAGATATACGCAATTTGAATTACTAGCAATCATTAACTTTACACTAACTCTATTTATTTAATTTTATTATCCGATAATTGAATTTTAAATATCACCTGACTTTTACTACTTCATTCCATTCCGGTCGGCTTAAAATTTCTGAATGTAGATCGCTGCCTGACAATGAGACAGAAACTAATCACACAATCAACTTGAATCTTCTTAGCGCTCCGTCTACGTATCTCTTGGCTCAATAGTGATGGGAGTTCGCCGGTCCCCAAAGTTACAATTGCAGTTTTTACATTTGCCCTGTTTACAGGAAACGGAATTTTGTGGAAGGAATGTGTTGTCTTGCCCCACCTCTGTAAACTAACTTTAGGGGTGCATAGTTCTCACGCCCGCAGGGTTCAATGGACCCATAAACAATTGGGAAGCGTCGGAGGATTTTCCCGCGCTTAAAATGTCATTGACCATGTGAGGTAACCCTGCGCCGACTCCGGACCAATCAAAAGAAATTAAGCGGACGAGGTAAACAATTCGCTCTAGGATTTAGGAGCAAATAGGCGCCAAATAAAAACGGGATGCACCCCGATTTTCGACTCACTCTCTCACACATTCACACTTGGGACCCAGAGACACAACCAAAAAAAACATTTAGATCCAGGCCTTGAACTGGACTCCGCGGGGCTTCGAGCGGCGACATGTTTCACTCCTTTCCATCCTCCCTCTTTCAAAGCTAAGTATAATTTTGTTATAACCATTTGTACATTTACTTAAAATTAATAATGTTAATCATTAAATAAATTAAATGTTAATATAAAGAACGGCCTTTTCATTTAGTGTACTGTTTTAATGTCTTTAAAGGATTTAGTGTTTAAACTTAAGCTATGATGCGATGTAACGTAAAGAACCTGGATATTTAGATAATGGATATATAGGGAATAAATTAATCAATTAAGTTAAACAAGCGTCGCATCAATAGCCTTCTCCGCTAACCTACAACACTCTCTTTATATACTTTGATTCATTTGCATATCCCATTTCCTCCTTTTAGGGCTGGTTGGAAATATACGCGAATTTATAATCCCCAATGACGCCCAAAAATATTAGTGATAAAGTTCCGTACAGATTCCTCACAATCAGTTTGCAAAGAATTTATGTTTGTGACCTTAATTTTGGGCATTAGTGTAGATATTATAAACGAAAAAGGTAATTTTGTTCTAGTTAAAAAATATAATTTCCTATTTTTATAAATAAAATTATTTCATCATACTTTTTTCTGGTACATGATACTTGAGGAGGTCTTCCATATTTTTTCTTTGTTAAATAATTTTAAAAGTACTGTTAGATATTTTAAAAGCACTATTGGATACTTTAAAAGTATTATTAGAGCCTTAAACTGATATCTCATATCGCCCTTACTCCTTATGTAGTAGACATTCAGAATCCCCTTTTGTATTTTTAGATGAAAATAATAAGACTAAATGAAATTTAAAAATACTAGCTGCATGGCCCGGCGTTGCACGGGCTTTCTCTACTTTTATATAAATTTTCCCTTTCCTTCACAAAATCAGCTCTTCTAATACTCTTTTTCAAAATGACTCCCCCCCTTCACCGCTTAGTCCGGCGTTTCTCGGGCTTTCTCTTTCCCTCGTGACACCAGCATTTCTGTGTGTGTGTTTGTACGTGCACAATGTGAGTGATTTCTAAAATTAGGTCAAAAAATTTCCCTTTTTCCAAATTTGTTCCATTCCACTTATTTTTGATTTAAGACAGGTTTCTTTCCCCTCTCTATAGCCCGAACACGGGTTTTTTTAGTGTAAAATTATTGTTCCATCTTCCCCTCCTTCTCACAGATAAGATATAGTTTCAAATTTCGATATATGACTTATAAAAAACAATATTGCGTTAAAATTAAAAAATTATTAATGTGAAGCAATAAAAAGAAAACGATTCTGATGCTAAGAGTAAAACAAAAAACGTTCATCATTTTTTAATAAGAATCTAAAATAATAAAATAGATTTCAGATTTGCAAGAATCAATCAATCGTTACATATAGTTCGCTTAAAAATGTCTCTAAAATGTATTTTGATTAAAAATAATAGACGATGTACTTTTTAATTAACAAAGAATTCATTTAGTAATGAAATAATAGAAATATACCGTTTAAAAAACATATATATATTTATTAAAATCAAATTTCTATAAGTAATAAATAAAAGAAAAATTTACAGATAGCTATTGAAACGATTACTTTTTTTCTGAACGTTTGAATGTTTGATTAAACATATAAATATATATATAAGTTAGAAAACAACAGTATATGAGGGAAAACCTAGATGTATATATATACATGTAATGAAAAAACATTAAAAAAAACGACCTGATAAAAACATTTTGATATTTTATTTTAATTTTAACCTTTTTCATTCCACTGTGTTTAGTAAGTTATTTTTCACGTTTCTGACTAAAAAATAGTATGTTATTTCTAGCTAAAAGAGAAATAAACGAAAAGCACAATTTTTTTTAAAAAAAAAGAACCGTAATTTTTTAAGTAACTTCTTCAATCTTTATTCAGATTACGGAAATTGATAAATATCTTAAAAATGACGGCTTTTTAAAAAAAAATTGTGTTTTTTTTTTGTTTTCTTCCCTTTTTTCGACAAATATTTAAGCATTATTTTTGTTACATTTTTTATTTTTAAAAAATTACCGTTGTTGTACCTTTAATGAAGTTTCAAGGCATTAAAAAATTCATTTTCATATAAACGCATCGAAATTGATTCATTTTAGAAAAAATCTTAAATTATGTAATGTATCGTTGTTTTGTAAAAAAGAAAACTGTATCATGACGAAATAAATTATCTTTCCAATTACAAACTTGCTGGCGAAATTTTTAAATGCATGAATAAAATTTGGAGAATTTTTTATAAAATCATAAAATTTAAACGTCAGTACCGAACCTGGGTACAATGGTCTATGAAGAAGTGCCTTTACCGATCACACCACGACTCCTTGGGGTATAAAAGCAGAGAAAATACTTTCAAAATGAAAGGGAGAAATGTTCAATTTCACATCGCGTTATTTGATAAGGTTAAATTTTTTTCGGGCTTCATTTTTAAGTTAATGCATTCAAACATCTTATATCGATTGCAAATAACGGTAATTTTTAAACAAAAAACTTTAAAAGGAGTAGTACTTACATTTTCTCGCAAAAAGGGGAAAAAACAAAAAACACATTTTTTAAAAAAAACCGTAATTTTTAAGATATTGTATCAATCTTTGCACAGATTACGTATAATATCGTTCTACACACGGAAAAAAGGTTTCGTGAGATTATTTTTAAAAATAAAAAAGTTATTAAGTATTTAAATAACATTTTGAATAATTTTGAAAAACCCTAAAAAAAAGGTTTTTGAAATTTAATTTTTTAAATGACTGATTCGAAAAGATAAAAGCATGAACTTTTTTTAGTGTAAAATATTTTTTTTCTTTAGTGCAAATAAAATGTAAGCAGAACGATTTAAAAATCATACTCATAAAAACGTATCAATTTCGACTCATTTTAAAAAAAATCGTAAAAAATACAAAATATAATTATTTTGTATAATAAATTATACCATTTCGTGGCGAGATAAATGATCTTTCTGAATCTGTAATTATTTTTTGTCTGAGTCTCTTGACAAAAAT
The DNA here is from genome assembly GCA_019973935.1 of Trichonephila clavipes. Classification (NCBI taxonomy): domain Eukaryota; kingdom Metazoa; phylum Arthropoda; class Arachnida; order Araneae; family Nephilidae; genus Trichonephila; species Trichonephila clavipes. Next base: position 420,442 of record BMAU01000203.1, on the reverse strand, counting down.
TAGATCGCGTTTTAAAAACGCCGGGGGAAAAAAAATTTCCCTGGCAGAGAAAAATGGCACTAATTATGAGTTTTAAGGTTTTTAACTAATAACGTTTTATCTAATTGGAATATCGGAATATAAATGTTCAAAACGGATTCCTCGGATCATTCCCGAAATTTTGGTACCTTCCACGAGTTTCTGCGTCGTGTGGTTCGTGAGAAGATAGGGCATCATAAATTCATAGATAGATACGTTTGTTTACCTTCGGATTTTAATAGTGTAGTTACAAATTTATTCCATATTTCTCTTTCTTTTTTAGTATCCTGACAAGTGTTTGTTTATTTTCAATCCAACAATCATGAGCAAACTCCGACAATACTGTTCCTTATCGTATGAATATATCATATCTGTCCTTTTGAGGACGATATTACATTTTTGTATCTTTATAGGTCTGACACAAGTATCAACATTTTATCAAAGCGTTCGATATTTAAATCAGTTGCATAATGATATGTGTGCATGTTAATCAGTACGCGTAGTGGTGTCGTTTCTTACCACAAGATTTGTTCCAAGAAAGTTTTATGAATAGTAGTAACTGTAACTTTTTTTTATTTGGACCAATTCACAGAATCAAGTGAGTTATTTTTCTATTTTATAAATGTATTTGTTAAGTATTAAAATTATTTATGTATTTACTTATTTGATATTGCATGGAGGGTCACTAAGAGGTTTTTGTTCTAATGACTGATAAATTCTATCAAATCACATTTCAAATGCCACTTTCATAAGTAATCAACTTAATTTTAAAAAACGTGCTATATAAAAATGATTAACTTCTCTTATAACGCGTGTTGTATTTTAATAAACCTCGTACAAAAATAGAGTAGTATTTTATCATTTACACTTGTGTCCATAAATTAAGGATAGGGCAAATTCAGTGAAAGAAAGAGTCAAAAGTAAAACAAATATGACTTATTCGTAAAGCAGTTTTATTAACAAACGTTAAAAAGCAAAAAAGGAGGCTACATGTTCGATATCATTAAAAAAAACTTATTTACAAAAACCAATTTGGTATAACTTCGTATGATGGTTAATACATAGTATGTCTCCCAGACTGTGCAATACAGTCCGTACAACGCCTAAGCATGCTGAGTATCAAATTTTCGATCTGATCTTGGGGAATATTATATCACTTATCAAGCAATGCTGTTCGAAGTTCCGGTAGACATGTAGGAGGTGGTTGACGGGCTGCAACTCGTCGACCAAACGTGTTCCACACTTGCTCTACTGAATTCAAGTCGGATGAGAATGCGGGCCGGTCCATATGGTATTATTCTCCGATTGAAGGCATTCCTTTACGATGTTTTCATGGTGAGGACGAGCGTTGCATCCATAAACACAAATTCTGAGCTTTTGGTGGCCCGCAACCAACGTACATGTTGTTCCAGAATGACGTCCCAATACATTTGGCCTGTCATGGTTCCCGTCTGAACATGCAGGGCAGTTCTGGAATCCAGAATAATGCCCCCTACGAACAATCCTGCCCCAAACAAAACGGTGTCGTTCAATCCTGTTTTTTTGGTGATAACGGGTACCTGGCGCTCTCCATATAAAAGTCCAGCGAGAATCAGTCTGAAAGCTAAACCTGGACTTGTAGGAAAAAACGTCACTTAAGCTCACTAATGCGGTGTCCACAATGCATGCTCTCTGTTCTAGGCTAATAGCAGGCGACAGAGAGTTGCAGTAAATAGAACACATCTGACAGGCCTACTAGCATATAGACCAATCTGCCCTAAGCGTTTGTACACTGTCTGTTTTAAAACTGTCGTACCAGTGGCTGAAAAGAGCCGACTGGTTTGATGCTGTGCTCCGTCTGTTTCTTTTGGCAGTAACTGCCAAATATATACCGGTCCTCATTCGGCGTTGTCTCGGGTTTGACCTGTACTGTAACTTTTAAACTCATTTCCATCATCTTGGAATCGTTGTCAAAGCCCTGATACTTTGGGCGATTCCATGTTCCTAGGATATTTCCAGCTGCGTACGCCCACATTCCAGACGGCCGATAATTCTACCGAGTAAAAAAATCATCTAAAAGTGTTATTTGTGTAAAACCTATGTGTTTAGTGCATTCAAAAGCTTATAAAGCGCTTGCGAACAATTTTACTTCTTAGCCTGTATTTTTCATATATTCTCCTCTTACACTTGCGTCATTGTGACTTACTATCCGTGTCATCTGTTGGCTTCATGTAAATTGCATATGATTCTTGAATATATCTGTAGTCATTTTATGGACGATATATTTATATTTTGAAGTTCGATTTCCGCGTTATTCTGTATTATCCTTAATTTATGGACATGATTGTAATTCACGTATTGTAGTAATTTAGATATAAGCAAGAACTTGAAATGTTATTGTAAAATTATTGAAAGTTAAGCGACAGTTGGGAGACTGTCATACTTATCAAAAGAAATGTTCCCATATAATTTTATCTTTTGAGCATTTTAGGTTAAAACATTTTTTCCACTTAAAAATTTACACATAACATCGGTCTTGATTAATTTTTTTTGGAAGTCACATTGATAAATTTTACAGAGATTAAATACAACAAAATTAGTTTCTTAGAATCGGTGAAATATATGTTCTTATCGCATAGTCAATCTGTTCTTGAAAGAAAATCTCCCCCATAGATGTTTTTTTGGTTGAAGAGAATAACTAATAGACACACACAAATAGAGAGAGAAATATCACCCAAAAAAGCAAAGGGTAAAGGTTTTACCACTTCGATACGCTATTTTATTTTTAAAAAATGCAACTGTGAATCTTGCTGCAAAACATTCATACGATACTCATCAGATTTAAGAGATACGGCCTGTGACACGTTAGCGTCCGGACGTACTTTTGAACGCTCCGCATACGAATTCCGGTGCACAGTGCCAGCGTGCTGATTGCGCCACTTCAGTATCGCTTTGAGCTCTTTTAGAGCCTCACGCAAACTTCTGCCTTCTTGATTTACCTAAATCAAAAAAAAATACCATGAGTGAAATTTTGGATTTGACCCCGGCTATGGACTTGGATACTGAATTGACTAATGGAATGGATAACAATGACGATCGACACCCTATGGAAAATGAACCGCCTTTACCTCAAGATGACTCCCGCCCCGGAACTCCACACCTCACCAACTGTGAGCAAATGAAGATACTGGCAAGAAACATCAAATACTACACTATCACCATCGAGAACATCAAGGCTAACATAAGATCCCTCAAGCTTCATGGATTAAACGACGAAGACTGCCATATCATGAAAGAACACCTCCAAAGACTCGACAACTACACCGCCCTCAACGCACTAACGGTAAGTGAGTTTTCCTCTCTTCCCAGCTGTGATAACCCCGCTTGTGCAGAACACCACACTCCTTTAAATACTCCCACCAAAAATAATGATAACGAATTCCTACTCTACCGAAAACTGCCTCACTCAAAAGAAAAGACAACGAATCTGAATTTGTTTCCCCACCCAACCGTAAATACTCCACTGGCTACTGATCAAAATTTTAAAATCAATCTCTCCAACAAATTCAACGCCCTCGAAATTCATGACTCTGAAATCGATCCCGTAGAAGGAACCTCGACCGCAACGTCTGTCAACAATGCTAACGCTGTAAATAACAAGAAAAAACCCACAACCAATGCCACCGTTAATAAATCAGCCGATCTCACGAAGAACCTCCCCCCACCAGTAATGCTAAAAATAACTTTAGACTTCCGAGAGCAAATGAGAGTGATAAACAACTTCATGCCAAAAATTCGTAGCAAAATGACCGGAGAATATTTTAAATTATATTGCGACACACACGATCAATACCATGAACTTCTTGCATTTCTCAAAAAATCCAATATCAATTCTACTCTATTAAACTTAAAGCAGAAAGACCTATCAAGGTAGTAATTAAAGGACTACCCAAAAAAGCAAAACCTGAAGATATAGAAAAAGACCTAATCGATCTGGGATTCACCGTTGATCGGGTTTCCCAGCTAATTGGAAAAATAACTAATCAACCACTCCCAGTATTCTTGGTATCCTTACCAAGAAACATGACCAACGCTAATATTTTTAAGCTAGATAAACTTTCATTTTTAAACGTTACAGTAGAGGGCTACGATAGCAAAGGGGTGACCCAATGCTATAAATGCCAACAATTCAATCACACGGCAAGCAATTGCCATATAAAACCTAAATGTCTTAAATGTGGGGAACCCCATCAAACAAGTGAATGCGAGATCGATAGGTCGAAACTATGTACTGCGTGAATTGTGAAGCATATGGCCACATGGCCAATTACTCAAAATGTCCACTATACCCCAAACCACGCAAAGGAGCAACAATAAAACCAAATTACACTACAATAGTTAACAGTCTAGTCCGCCCAAACGTATCTTTTGCGCAAGCAGCAGCCCAACAGGAAAAGAATAAGAATACCGCTCCCACCCCCCAACAGATGGCACCACGAATCGGTCAGGTTCCTACTACAATAACAGCACAAACTCAGGCCGCAACAACTCACATTGCAAAGCAACAAAAACCAGTAATGCTAAAAACGAATGTATGGGTCTCATAACCCAAACACTAACTCAAACTATTCAAGCTCTATCACTACTTGTTCAACAAATTAATAGTATAGACTTCTCATCTAACACCCTCAACCATCCAATGCCAATAAAAATAAATCTCAACGAAAGAAGGAAATACGCGCCTTAGTAGAGGCTCTTCTAGATGACTACGATGAATAGACACCAAATAAGCGGCCTGAGTTTGTGTTCTTGAACGCAAACGGCCTACTAAGCAAAATCTCAGAATTAAAAATTTTTATAGAGAAGTACGATCCCGACATCTTACTAATCCAAGAAACACGTTTGAGACCCACCCTCAACATAAACATTTCAAATTATACATGTTACAGGAACGACCGCATCTCGAACGGAACTACTCCTACTCTCGGTGGTACAATAATTTTTATTAAAAAAATCTATTCCGCATTTCTCCCCCATCCCCCACTCTGCATCATATAGAAGCTACCACCGTAACTATTACTCCCCCGAATATTAGCAACTTCTCAATTACTTGTATTTATATTCCCCTAGATCTGATAAAAACTTATTCACTGTTGATATTGAGGCTCTCATTCAGGCCAACAGTAACTGTGTGATTTTTGGCGATTTTAACGCCACACACAGTGCATGGAATTGCTCCAAAACTCTCCCAGAGGCATTCGATTAAAATACTTCACTGACGACAATAACCTAGAAATTGCTTTTCCCAACTCTCCAACCAGATATGGATACAACTCCTCGAATACTTGATTTCGCAATAATTAGTAACTTCAACTACCCCTACAATATTGTATCCATAAACGACCTTTCGTCAGACCACAACCCTGTCATGTTAAACTTTAATATTGCTACCCCCATCCATAAAGATAATCCTAGAGCAATTACCACCTGTTGGTCTGCTTTCAGAAAAAATCTCAAAATGAAATTAAACTCTTCGACTATGCTAAAATCAACAGTGAATCTACGTTAGAAGAAAAAGTAGCAAAGTTCGCGGATGCGGTTAGCTCCGCCCACAACCTAGCTTCCAAGCCAATTAAAAACACCCGACACAGCTACACGCCACAACACATCAACTATCTAATAACTTGTAAAAATAGGGCCAGGAAATTATACCAACAGACACTAAATCCACTACACAAAACTGAAGCCAACAGACTTCAAAAATTAATTAAAAAAGAAATCAGGATACACGCACAAAACACTTGGAACGCCAAACTCGAATCACTTGAAACCCAAGATAACAGTTCTGGCGCATGCAAAAATACTTTCGCAAAAACGCTCAGACATTCCAAATTTAACCGGACTCCAATGGCATCGCTAGCAACGATGAACAGAAGGCCAACTTAATTGCAAACACTTTCATAGACAATTACACGGAAAATAAAAGACCAGGGAAGCACACTACCAACATAGACTCTGACGTCACTAATACACTAACAAGATTTTTCTCTACTCCACCTTCATCTCCTATCTCTCCCACAGACCCAGACGAGATCTGTGACTATATGAAAAACTAAAAACTCCAAAGCACCTGGAATCGATAATATCACCAATAAAATGATTAAAAACTTTCCTTTTAAAATTATCTTAATCTTTACCTACATTATTAATAAAATTTTATTACTCAGGCACTTTCCAACTGAATGGAAAGTTGCAATTGTTTTTCCAATTCACAAGCCTGAAAAAAAAAATTCTCCAGATGCCTACCGGCCAATCTCTCTATTATCTTCGCTCAGCAAAATTGCTGAGCACATAATTTTAAATAGAATCAAAAATCACATCTATAGCACTAACTTTTTAAACCCTAACCAGTTTGGATTCACTCAACAACTTTCTACTTACCACCCGCTACTCAGATTAACGGAAAAATTTCCTCAGGATTTCAGAGAGGCAGGACCACTGGTGCTGTCTTCCTGGATATCCAAAAGGCATTTGACCGTGTCTGGATAGACGGACTCATTTATAAACTTATTACGTATAATTTTCCACCTGCTATTATTCATATTCTGTACTCATACCTCACTAACAGGAAATACAAAGTCAGAGTGAACGACACGCTCTCAATTACACACCGCGTCAACATTGGGGTAACACAGGGTTCCCTTTGGGACCTGTGTTATTCAACATTTACGTTAATGATATACCTTCACACCCACGCACTATGATTAATCTATATGCTGATGACACTGCGATCTCAGCCACTTACAAAAATACAAAATCAGTCACAATTGCACTAAACAAACACCTGGCCCTACTCGAAAAATACTTCAATGACTGGAAAATTAAAATCAACGTGGATAAAACCGTTGCGGTGTTATTCACTAAAGCTCGCAAACCAATTGCGCCGCCCACTCTATATTCCACACCACTACGCTGGTCTCAAACAACCAAGTACCTTGAATTACTTTTGACAAAACCCTCACATGGAAGCCTCATATTCTTTATGTGCGCGATAAATTCCGGATCGCATTAAAGAAACTCTACCCCTTAATTTGCCGGAATTCCAATATGTATCTATACAATAAGGTACTTCTCTATACGGCCGTTTTGCGTCCAATTCTGAGCTACGGATGTCCCATATGGGGCTACGCAGCTAACACAAACATAAAAATCCTAGAAACTGCACAAAAATTCTATCATCCGATGTATCGTAAGAGCATGCAGATACAACTCAAACGAAAATATTTACAGAGCCATCAAAATACCTCCTTTTAAAAACATATACAAGACTTAGCCAAAAATTTTTATGACAATCTCCCCAACATCAATAATACCAACATCATCAATCTAGAAAATTACACCCCTCTGATACTAAAAAAGACCTAGGAGAATTCTCCTAGACTCCTACAATCCGCCTTAATTTATTTAAATGTTCATTCACCAATCGGCGAATGAACCCCCTCTTACTAAATTTTAATCTACTTTTCTCTAAATTTTCATTAAACTCTAATTTACTCTAAACTCCCATCAATCCTAAATTCAATGCATCTATCAGGAAATATTCAATCTTTCCCCCACTACTTTCTGCACAACCTTCGGCACAGCCATTAGAGAGGATTCTCACTTTCTGCTAACATCCAATAGAAGTGCCCTCTTTCACACAACTGGATCGACAACGACAGAAAGGCCATCCATCAAGACTGACAGCCCGCTCCTCTACGAGATGACGTCACTCCTCCGGACAAGCGCTTCACCTCCGATGTCACCCCATCAATCATCATGCTCCAACCACACTGCTAAGGAAAGCACGGCTCCTCGCGAGCCACAACGAACTCTCAAGACTCTCTACTATTTCACCCAAGACAGCAAACGAACTCATGATTAAACATTTTGAACATTTCGGACAATAGATTTTTAAGAACAATAGTGAACTATAATTACATTATGTGCATTAGAATTTCCAACTACCACTTTTTAATGATTCAACTACTTTCGATATGGGACGGCGGATTTCATAAAATCCAGTTTCCCAAAGACCCCCCAACTTGCTGCAAAACAGAATTCGTGATCGTGGTGAAAATTGATACGTCTAGCATAAATTTCTTCATAAAACTCTGGATAACACTTTGAGGTGCGTCAGCACAAAATAACTATCTTTTGTATCTAAGCCGTTACGATTTCGGCCAGTCCTGTACCTCTTAAGAAAAAGGTTGTCGCACACGGTGCATTTTTCATTAACTGCAGCTATCGCCGTATTGATTTTGTGTTTCTAATATAGCTGTCAGAACTTCCTCAAGCTTTCTCAAGTTTTCTTCATCCAAAACTGTAGTTCACAGACTGCCGGTCTATAGTCAAAAATCTGAGCAATGTAGAATTTCATTCCTATTGAAGAGTAATAATTTTTCAAGGGAATAATTCTTTTGATAATTCTACGTAACCCCATACCATGTAATCCATCTCATTTCTCCACGTATCAATTACTTCACATATTTAACTGTGCATTTGCATAAATGTCGATAAAAACTCTTGTTTTGTTTCAAAAACTGACAATTCTGGCACTGAAGCACCATATTTATCTAAAGAAAAGTTGAGTAATTCGTTTTCTCAAAAATAAAAATAATAATTCGATTTTTTCCCCTTTTTCTTCTTTTTTCTTTTTTTCCCTTTGGTATTGTAGAAAAGAATTCAGAAAGTCACAAATAACACCGTGTTAAATTTTGAAAAGTTGTCATAATTAATTAAACTTTTTGAAATAAATTAAATTTTAGTTTATATTGCTTATTCGTGTTTATCCAAAAATTTGAAATTTATTATTTTAATACAATTTACCAAATTTTTTAATAATTTCAAAAATTTTTCAATCAATTTTTTCAAAAAAAGTTGATTAGCAACTAAAGAACACCAATACTTTTTAAACATGGTTATGCTTTCTAACTTTTGAATGGTGTATGAAGACAAATCGGATTTCGAAATTCAAATTCAAAGAATTCGGGAGTCATTTTTTTAATGGTATCCCGTAAAAACCGATTATTGGTTTTCACATGCCGTTTGGGCAGTAAGAAATTTTCTTCTCTCGTCTCACTTTCATAATATCTGTAGCTATTTAATCATTGACTCAATTTTAGAAATGGACTTAAGCTGACAAAATTTTAAGCTAACATCCAAAGTCAGCACCCAAACAAATACATAATATACAGAGTCCAATTTTTACATTTTCAGCGTAAATTTTCAAAAAATAATAATGTTCTCAATTGTCAACAAAACGATTATATTTTGGTCGTTTCAAATAATTCTCATTTTATTTTTTTTACCAACAAATTCTTGATAGTGAAGTTAGGCCTGAAGATACACTGCATCATCTAAATTTTAATTAGGAAGTTAAAAGTGTTCTTCTGCGATGAGGATAAACCTTTAATTTTTTTACTTTATCTAAAGTATCAAGATATATATATATATGAGTAAGGAAAAATACCCTTGGGTTTCGGAATGAAGCAATTTTTTTTAACTAGGTATTTACAAATGTGGTTCAATCCAATTATAGACCACCATTTGTAAAAGATTTTTTCAAGGCGTGCCAAAATGGCACCAAGGCGCGATTTACAAAGTCGGTCCAATGTTAACTGGGTGAAACATTACATTTTGTTCAAAAGATTCGAAAAGAATTTTATTTCCGACTGGAAGAATTTTATTACTGTAAATACAAATTCATGCAAAGTTTAGCTTTTCAAAAGAGATATTAAGAGCATTTTAAAATTGTTCAAAAATTTGCTGAACCATGTACCTTTCCTTATGCTCTTGCACACATGCAGATTCTCTTCTACCTTCGAAAGGGGGATCTTCAATTATTATAAAACAATCCATTACCTTCTCCTGAATGCTATTTTCCCATTTCAGATTCATTCATATTTTACAGTAAACAAATCTTCTTGCATCTAATAATTCATTGTTGATTCCAAAGAATAAAAAAAAACTTCTTAAACCTTTCATTTGCATCATTCCAAAGAACAACCGACGCTCGCACGTAGTTATCAATTAACAATCAAGTGTAGAAGAGATAAATGTGGTTCAATTACCACTTTTATATAAGTAGGATTACTAAAACTAACTACTTATTGGGAATTACCATTCACAGCTAACTAACGGTCACTAATAACGATCTTGCGTTTAAAACTAATAAAAATGGGGAGCTAGTTTGGCAATTTCATCACCCTATTGGTCTTTAAAAAAAAACACTGGGGTGGACTAAATTAGGATCGAGTGTGAAATAATATTAGTCTTGAATGAGATTGTAAAACTCCAATGAGAGCGACTTAGCTTTTTCCAAGCTTATCAATTTGATATTGATCAATTTGATAAATTTTAGACTTTTAATAACAAATTTCGGAAATTGTGAATCACAGCTTGAATGAAAAATGTTACACTAAGAAGAAAATTATGTTTAAATGAGTTAACCTTTTTTGAAGGTGTAAAGCTGTTCATCATGTTTTATTCTAATTTAACTCGTTTGGAAATTTGTTGCATATGATGCAATTATTAGCAACATAGAAAAACCTTAAATTTAAATCTGATCATTCGTTTATTCAGGATGAGTATGCGTAGTGGTGTCATTTTTTACCACCAAAAGTTCAAGTTACAGTTAAGCTTTAGATGCAAATGTTTAGTTAAATAAACAGTAGTGACTTTTGATTTAGATAAATTCGCATATAACTAAGGGAGCTATTTTCACCAATTTCATAAAATTCAAGCTTGATTCTTAAAAATTTCTGCCAAAATTTTAAGTACAAAAGAAGTTTGGTGTGTTCTATCTTCGTAGTGGAACCTTAGTATTCCCTGGATGATTTAAGTTTGATTGTGACTTTTTTCACTAAGCCTAATTAAAAACATTCATCAAATCTAATGCACCAAAATATTAACGAATTTCAAGTGACAAAATAATTTACATATCAATGAGTAAAAGTGACTTATTCACCTATTTCAATAGAGAAACACTCTAAGCAAAAGATTCATATCGTCAAAACTACTGCTTATACCCTTCACCTTCTAGCAAAGTATTTTAATTTTATTTCCATATTCATCATTTACAAATTAAAACAACTTGGAAGCAAGGACTTGCCAAATAAAAGTAGATTTTTAACCCCTTAAGCCAAGGGTACTCAACCTTTTTTTCTGCCGGGCCGCATAAATATGTTAGTTATTTCACGCTGGCCAAAACAAGAGGATAAAAGGGGAGAAATGCTTTCAGACCAAGATAACATTAGAAATTTAAAACGTGGAACATTGATCAATATATTATACCTCCTCTGTTTTGCTTTTTTTTAATTATTATTTTTTATATTTTTTTATTTTTGTCACTAACACTAAATTAGAAGCATTTAAGAAACACTCCTTCACAATTTCTGCATCAGTAAATGGTTTCATATCATTACCAATTTCATTATTCCTGCTATGGTATAACCACCGACGAAGCACCTTGTTGCTGTTCCTAAGACCTTTGTTGCTGTCCAAGAAAGCCTTTTTTTCACCTCTTCAAAGAGATCTTCGAGGAAAAGTATCATTGAATGAGATTCCTGTTTGCTGGTATTTTTTAAATACAGCACTTTCGTGACAAACCAAACAATTACTGATCCCTATTTGTTTTTCACTACAAAATAGTTAACCTCCCAGTCTCGTCTGGAAACAATATATTTTCTTCGAATATTTTTCACTTGCAAGATAGGAAAGATAAGCTAAAAATTAGTTCCACCCATAAAATTGTCGCTACTCCACTGTTGTCTGTTATCACTAACTGTAACCATTCCAAACAGAAAAAGAAATCCATTCATACCCGTACGACACCAACAGCAAAAAGAAAAATCGATATATTGGATTTCTTGATAAAGAATTTCCCACTAAATTTTTAATGCAATGTTTTTAAACTTTCTCAGAGCAATGAGTCATGACCGGGCCACTTAAAAAGGCTCGGTGGGCCGCAGGTGGAGGATCGCTGTCTTAAGCGGTCAAATTTTTGCCCAAAATGTTCCCAAAAAGGTACATTTTTTTATTGCACACAATTAAGCATAATACTTACAAAACGCAAAAACGGAAGAGTTTTATTTAAATTTTTAATTTTAAAGCTTTCATGCTATTTTCTTGTTTTATAATTGTGGAATACAAAAAGCCCTAAATAGGTGCTTTTTATAAGTACACTCTGCAGGCTATGAAAAATGTTTCATGTATCTTAAAAAATTTATCTCATACTTACAAAAAAATGTCAAGTTAGTGTCTCTTTCTTAAAGGGTTGAGGATTTTATATGTGAGTGCACATATATATGCACACACAATTTGAAGCTTGATGTAATACTGTCTTTCATTGCAATGGCGATAGAGATAATATTAACTTTTCTATGTTATCCTTCCATTTTCATTTGTTCTCAAGCTACAAATTACACATTGTCTTGCCAATCCCTGCTCTTTGTCGAAAATTTCCAAGAATCTAAATCCTGCTTTCAATGAAAAGTTCCCACCTTCATCACAAAGAAAACCTCGGAAGAAAGGCATTTCAGTACCATGGATAAACTGCATCTTTTAAAAATACTACCAACATAATCTCACTATTAGAATTAAAAATATGCGTAAATGAAAGATAAAAAGTAGATATCACAGGGCCAGTACAGAGCATGGTCAAAACTTTTTTCGACAGCTTTTAGGAGCCCGTATATCTTACGTACAAACCAGTTAAAGGGTTAACTTGTAACAATCTCGGAAAACTAAGTTCTGTTGAAAGGAACATTTCAGTCAAAAAAAATTCTACACATACGGTACTCTTTTCAGTGATTATACTTCTCTCCTAAGTGCTTCTTTGGTAAAAAATTCCTCAATGGTATCTTAAAAGTACTTTTAGTTATTTTAGTTGCTATATCTCGTATGGGCCTAGCTCCTCGTGTAACAGAGATTTAAGATCTTTTTTCATAAACATATAAGAATGTAATTGAAATAAAGAAATATGAAAATATTCAATTGCTTCTTTTCCATTATTGTGATAATTTTGGGGGTTATTTTTAATGCTACAATCACGAGCAAATTCCAAGGACAATGCTGTCCTTATCGTATGAAATATGCTCGTCCCTTTCAAGATATGATTTTTTGTATCTTTATCAGTTTAAATTTAAACATTTCATCAAAATGTTTGATATGTAAATCACTTAAATGCTGGTTGGTATTCATATGAATGGGTACGATCTCAGTGGTGTCGTTTCTTTACTTCCAACATTTCTACTAACATTTAAGCTTTATATATAAATTTTTAGTTAAATAAATAGTAGTTATTTTTGATTTCGCAAATTCGCATAACTACGTGAGTTATTTTTTCTGTTTTATATATGCTTTTGAAAAAAAGTTTAAATTGTTTATATAATTACTTATTTTATCTTGCTTGGGACTCACAAAGTGGTAATGATATTTATACTTACAAATTATACCTGACCACTTTTGAAGTGCCAGCTTCGTAAGTAATGAAATTAATTTACAAAATAGATGCTATGACAATGATAAATTTATCTTAAAACTCGTGTTAAATTTGAGAAAATCTAATAAAAAAATTAAGCACAATTTTGGTATTCAATTGATGTATTTTATATGTGTAATCGAGAATACAAGAAATTATTGCAAAATAATCAAGTTCTTGAGAATTGAGCAACAGGGTTGTTAAACTGCATATTTATTTTAAGCACTGCTTCTAAATAATATGACCTTATTAGCATTTGGGGGGGTGAAAGCTATTTCTCTACTTTAAATTGTTTTCACATGACTACAGTCTTGGTAGATATTATTTGCCAAAATTATCTTGAGGAATTTTACAAAAGTTTAATGCATTAAGTCATTAACTTCTTAGAATAAGTGAAATATATGCTGTCTCATTGCTTATTTAATCTCTTCAAAGAAAATGTCCCCTAAGTTTTTTTAGGTTGAAGAATAACCAAAGAAGTCATAAATAGTAAGACCATACACAAAAAACTTAGGGTAAACATTTTATCACCTCAATATGCTTTTTTTTAAAAAAATGTATCTGTGAATCTTGTTGAATGAAAATTTTCATAATCATGGTGCACCACGAGACTTCTAGTATTAATTTCTTCATAAACTTCTGGAGAACACTTAAGGGTGTGTCAGCACACAATTACTATTTTCTGTATCTAATCCGTTACGACTTTGGCTAGTCCTATATCTTTTTTTTTTAAAAAAAAAAAAGGTTATCGCACACGGTTATCTTTTCATGAATTATAGTTCTCGCTGGATTGATTTTGTGTTTCCAATAGCTATTAGTACTTCCAATGGGTACGCTTTCACATGTGTTCTTCATCCATAACTGCAGTTCACAGTCTGTCGGTCTTTAGTTAACAATCTGAACAATATAGAGTTTCATTCACATTAACCAGTAATAATTTTTCGCGGGAATAATTCTTTTGCTAATTCTATATATATGAAACCCATTACCATAAAATCCTATTTATGCATTTGCAGGAATGTCAAGAAAAAACACGTTTTGTTTCAAAAAATGACAATTCTGGCACTGAAGCACCATATTTATTCAAAGTAAAATTGAATAATTTGTTACTGTAAAATTAAAAAATAGTGTTCCGATTTTTTTAATTTTTTTTTTACTTGTTATTGTAGAAAGGAATTCAGAAAGTCAAAAATAACATCGAATTAAATTTTGAAAAGTTGTCGTAATTGATTAAATTTTATGAAGAAAATTAAATTTTTGTTTCTGTTGCTTATTCGTGTTCATCAAAAAATTTGAAATTTATTTTAATACAATATACCAATTTTTCAGTAATTTCATGATTTTTTCTTTAAGGTATCCCACTACGTTAGGAACCGTGATTTTGCAAAAGCGTATAAATGGATAATATTTATGATATTGAGTGTCACTTAGATTAGAAAATGCATATAAAATTGTTTTAAGAATAATATTACAATAAAAAAAAATTTTAAGTGCAATATTTTGACAAAAAATGAACATAGAATGACACACTTTCAAAATATTCTCCTTTTGCGAAAAATGCTTCTATTATAATAATATTCAGCCTGTGTATAGTTAAGACCTCTGTACAGAGGCTCAACTAGAATTTTTGAAATACCTAACTTAGAAGTAGGTTTGTCCATGTGTTTTACGACAACAGAGGGGTAAAATTTTAAGAAAAAAAATGCCGATTATTATTTCAATTGGTTGTATTTCTAAAAATAATGTGAATTTTTCAAAGCTCATAGTTGGGCCTATGTGCAGAGGTCTGAGCAATATACAGGCAAAATATTATTATAATAGAAGTACTTTTCACAAAAGGAGAATATTTTGAAAAGAGGTTATTCTAAGTTAATTTTTCGCCGAAATATTGTATTTAAATAAGTTTTTTTTGTCAAAATGTCCTTAAAACAATTTTATACATGTATTCTAATCTAAGTGACACTACGTATCATGAAAACTATCCATTTATGCGCTTTTTTTAAAATTCCGGTTCCGAACGTAGTAGGAGACCCTAAAAAATTTATCAACAACTTAAGAATCCCAATTCTCTTTAAACATGGTTATGCTTTATAACTTTTGATTGCTATATGAAGACAAATCGAATTTCGAATTTCAAATATAAAGAATTATAATGCTCTTTTTTAAAAAAAAAGTGCATTTTAATGAAGTGATAAAATCCAACTATTCCCAGTATTCTCTTGGAAATTCTACTTTAAATTCTATATATTTTATTATATACTTTTAGTTCACCTTCAGTTTTCATACAATTGTACTCGATATTCAACACTAAAAAATCATTTATTAAACCCAAACTACGCTAAAACTAGACTTAATACTAAGAATTGTCGGTAACTAAAATACAAGGACTTGAAACACAAATAAAGTTCTTTAACGTATGCCTAACCCTAACAACAAAGGTTCTAGTGAAGTATTGATTATTTATTAACTGCCGTTTTCGAAGCAATGCCAGGGCTATTGGAGACGGAACTTTTAATTTTAAGGGGGGATAGTATCTTTGAACGTGGAAATCGAATTTTCAAAAACATTTTAAGAAATTAATATAGGTTGATAAAAACGTTTTAAAGCAGACCTCGTCTAAATCTGACAATAGCTGCGCTCTCAGCAATAAAAAAGGCGAATATTAAAAAAAACCCGACCTTAGAAACATGTAAGCAAACACAGTTTTCGTTAGTTTCTGTTTAAAAAATTTTTTATTTGTTATTTGTTAAACAGTATCTCGCCCTTTGAAGCAACATGAGGTATGTTAGCATCTTCCCTCGTAGTTTTAAATCTCGATCAAGTGATGAGGTTCACCTCTCAATTTTACAGCTTATAATTACTGACCGAAAGTATCAGGAACTCCCAAAACAACAAATAATATTTGTCTAAAATGAATCAACTGTGATATTTATTGATAGACTAGCTAATCGCCTAGATCAGCGATACTTAACTTGCGGCCCACCGAGCCTTTTTAAGTGGCCCAGTCGTGGTCCATTGCTCTTGAGAAATTTACTGGAGGGAAACTCTTTGTCAAGAAAACAAGTATATCAACTTTGCTTTTTGCTTTCGGTGTCGTACGGGTATAAATTGATATTCTGTTTCTACTTGGAACGGTTTAGGTTAGTGATAACAGACAACAGTGAAGAAGCGAGAATTTTATGGATGGAAATAATTTTTAACTATCATTCATATCATGCAATCGAAAAACATTAAAAAAATTAATCGTTTCAAGATGATTGGGAGATTGACTCTTTTGTAGTGAAAAACAAACATGGATCAGTAATTAGTTGATTTGTCACGAAAGTGCTGTATTTAAAAAAAATACCAATAAAAAAGAATCATTCAATGACACTTTTCCTCGAAGATCTCTTTCAAGAGGTGAATAGTAGGCTTTCTTGAATAATCTTTGCAACAGCAACAGAGTGTTTTGTCAGAGGTAACAAAGACATCCTAGAAAGTTTGTTGTATTATTGGTAATCATATGAAACCGTTTACTCATACAAAAATTGTGAAGAAGTGTTTCTTAAAAGCTTCTAATATAGACAAAAATATAAAAAAAATAATAATTAAAAGAAGCAAAACATGAGTTATAATGTTTTGAACAATTTTACACATTTTAAATTTCCAATCTTATCTTGGTCTTAAAGCTTCCCCCCCCTCCCCTATTTATCCTCATGTTGCGGCCTACGTGAAATAACTAGCATATGTATGCGGCCCGAGTGAAATGGCTGACATATTTGTGATACCCCGCGCGCTTGGGGTATCATCTCTTCACCGTCTAAGCGACCTATGTTTGAGGGAATAAAAGATGGACCACTACACTCTGCCATAATAAAATTATTTTATTATGATCTTAATTTATATTCAATAAAACAATATTAATCTAGGGGGCTTATGATCAGGCGTGATGCGACGTAAACCGTAATTATGACAAATGGCGCAATAAACCACTGTATCTATATTTATAGCTGATTTCCTCTCTTATTAGAATCCGCTCTAGTCTTAAAGCTTAATCAAATTGTCTTACCGCTATCTCCTCGGCGAACAGCTACAGCTTATATCTTCAATTTATTCTTCGATCCAACTTGATCCGGCTAAAGGAATACTCTTCTGGTCTCGAACCACTTATTAATCAGCTTCACTGGCACTATTAGACCGATTCATAGAATTCAATAAGACTCTTCTCCTAGAAATTCCCCTAGAGCTTTACCTCACTTCACTTAGCTTTTCTTAGCGCTTCTCGCGAATATTAACGTTACAATATATACAATTCCTTATCTGCATAACCAGGCTCTCTAGGGATGGTTGGAGAGAATGGCCCCAAAGATATCCCAAGAGGATTATTAGAAAAAGTACCAATAAAGACACGTCCCAATATGTAAGCGGTTCATCAGAAAAAAGGTTGAGTACTTTTGTCCTAGATATTATGAAACTTCCGGATTTTAAAATAAAGTGTTTTTCTGTTATTTCTGATTTTCATGTATGAATAAAGGGAGCGTAAATTGTCTATATCTCTCACAAAAGAAGCTATTAAGACACTGAGAACGAGAAAAAATATGCATGAACACTTTATGAAAAACGAAACCTCAATGTATGAAATAGATATATATATATTTTTTAAGTGTAAAAGAATTTATTTTAATGCAAAAAAATTGAAATTTAATCTTTAAACTTGATATTTTCTCAGTTTCTAAATTTCCCACTTTCCCACAAAATGAAAAATAAAGTATCGGTTGCAGAACTATGATATTTTACATGTGTAATGTACATGTAGATCTGTATTATGTATGCCTCAATTTTTGGGATGGGATCAGTTGAATTTATTTCGTAATATGATGAATAGGAAAAAAAAGTGATTTTAAATTGTTTCAATTTCTTTTAATTTTAAAAAATAGTAAAAGATAATATAAATTAAAAATTGCAGGTATACAGAATACAGGCATTCATAAACTTTAATTTTACATAAAAATATAGGATCTGCTTTAAGTTCTTCAAAAGGTATCTTGTGGGTAGAAGAAAGAAAGCTATTAATCTTTATTACTTTGGTATTTAAACTTTATGCTATTTAAGAAAATTCAATAATTCTATAGAAAAATCTTTTCTTTTCTTTTAATTTTTGTTCTTTTCTGCACGAACTGTAAGAAACTCATATTGAATTAGAAGAGTTTACTTGTTTATAAGGTATCGAAGAAGTACGTGAAAATGTGCAATTTCAAAACTTCGCAAGGTACTATTCCCCCGCCTTAAGGTGATGGTCAAGTGAAAAGAACTACATCTGAGCTGGCACCCGTCACCTGACTGCCACACCACGTCAATGGGAAGATGAAGACAAGACCACGACAGATTTAACGTGCATCAGCGCCTCCACACAGAGGGTTATTATTGACAGTAAGCTCAAATTCATGAGACACCGGTTTAGGCTACTGTGGCCTCATGGTTCTGGTGAAAGAAATACTCGCTTAAAATTCTACACGCACATATTTTTTTTGGTTGTTATGTACGTGGCTCTTTTCATTAATTGCATTTCTCGCCCCCTATTCATTCTTGGTTGGTATAACAGCTATTAGCACTTCTGTTAGTATATCACAGTGCTTCTCAAACTTTCAATACTGGCGACCCACTTTTCTATGATAATTTTTATCGCACCCCCCCTTTTACATTAATAATGCACTTTGACGCTAAAGCTACAGTACGATCTGAACTACAAACAGTACAAATTAAAAAGATAAGTATATTAAATTTTTATGTGTTACTTTAAAGTAATACTTATGTGAAGAGGGCGGCGCTACGCGCTACTGCAAGACCCCCCCTTAGCTTCCCCCTTCCAGGTGGTTGCGAAGGGAAACAGAGCGCAATGACTCGGACAAAAGAGGCAGTGAGAGAAGGGACATTAGAACATGACAGACAAGAGATTGAGAACGCAAAAGAAGCAGACGCTCATCGGCGGAGCCGTAGTAACTCTTAAAAAATAATGAAAGCCAACTAGGCAACGACGCGCACGTTAAATTTTCATTTAATTCATTAATTGTTATTCTTCATTTTATTTATTCTTATTTTAAAAATAAACAGATTATTCTGGCAAATCCCAGTTTACGAATTCATCCCAGTAACAACATGACATTTGGAAGCTCGGCCTCAAACTAAGTTAAAATAATTAAAAAAACCCTAGAAAAGACGACCAATTTGAGACTGGTGGACCACGCACACTTCAACGATGGAATCATCAACGCACGCTTCAAAGACGAAACCAAAAACGCAAGCCACAATGACGAAATCATCCACGGTGACTCCATTCCAGTTTATTCCTTTATTGTTCTGAAGATATTTATTTAGGATGGTCTGTCTAGAGGAAATTGCTGCTATTGCGAACATATTAAAGACGGCCCCTTCTTCAACGGTGCAACTTCTGTCCAAAATTGTTCATGACGAACCCTACAGTAAATCTTCTAGAAAAGAATTAAAAAAATTCGTGGGTTTCCCACAGAATTAGTACATTGAAGCACGAAAAGATAAAATTTTAAAGGACTTTACAAAAACTGAACATTATGCACTATATGAGGAATGAATTGCGCGAGAAGTGCCAAACAATTAAGCGAGCGTATATTTGAAAATCTATCAGACCTTGCATCTTTAAAAAATAATTTTACCGAACACTTGATGGATGACGAAGACGGAGATTCTGCACATTTTTCACTAGAATCTGCGAACGACGCGGGTAAACAACCCCTCACCCCGCCAATTTATCACTCGCCCTCTCCGCAGGAGGTTTTTGCTCCCTTCCTTCAAACAGAACGGAATCAAAAGCAAAGAGGGAACGAGGAGAATGCATTTTTGCTATAAAGGATCTTTATTCAACTACTAGACCGTTTACGGAAAATGATAATTACAGTGCTGGAGATTTTTTTCGCGATGTGAAAGAAAAATTTATTTTTATCCCACACATATCTGATTTGCAAAAATTATTTGTGTTAAACGTATGCTCCAAGATCCTGCAAAGACTATTATCCAAACTCTTCATAACATTTTAACGTATAGTTCTCTTAAAGCTGCCTTAATTGAAGAGTTTGAAGATTTATTTTGTTCTTATGACGTTCACAAGGAAATGCAAAAACGGAAATTACGCTCTACAGAATCTCTATTTGAATATTTTTTGACTATGGGCGAAATTGCTTCAAAAGCACACTTTCATTTAGACGACTAAAGCTTAATTATGCATTGTATTAATGGTATTCCTGATTCAAACCACAATAAATTGATATTATATGCATGTAAAAGTATATCAGATTTTAACGAAAAGTTAAAGATATATGAAAAGGTTTTTATGCAAAATAATTCTTATTGTATTGATAATAAAAATAAGCGTACAAATGTTAAACAGTATGCTTTTCCTACATCTAATAAAACTATGTGTTTTGATAATAAATTTCATAATAAAGGTCAATTTAATGATGCTAATGTTAATAAGAGTGATGTACGTATACATTGTTATAATTGTGGATTACTTAATCTTACCTCTAATGAATGTTACCATAAAAGTAAAGGTTTAAAATATTTTAATTGTAACCAAATTGGCCATAAAAGCTCTCAGTGTGTATTTACAAACCTCATGTTGAAAATGAAGCTGTTAATGAGGTTGTTAGTGAAGTTGTTAATGAAATTAATTCCTCCACAGAAATGCGTAAAACTGTTAAAATTAATAGCTATGATTTTGATGCTCATATTGATACGGGTAGTACTATTACTTTTAATACGCGAAAGTGTTTCTCAAATTCTTGGAAGACTGACGTTAAATCCTACGAAAATAAAATGAACTTATTTCGGTAAGAGAGAAATTAAACGCTTTGGATCCTTTAAATCTACTATTGATATTGAAGATAACAAATTTATGACGGACATTTATGTTATTGACAATTTGCAAACAACTATTGATGTAATTATTGGAACTGATGTTTTAAAACAAACTGAATTTAAAATTGGTGCAAATGGTATAGAATTAATACCTAAGAAAAAGGATCCCTTTATTAATTTGGTTAATGTATATAAGGCACATAACGAATCGGAATTAAAAGATAATGCCCAAGAAGTATTACAACTAAAATTAAAAAATGCAGAAGATAAATGTAAAAATTTAGAAATGCACGTACGTAATACATCTACATTAACATTAGAAAAAACGGCGTTATTAGATAAATTGCATAAATTAGAAGAATCAAATTTAGAAAAGGTTGACAAGTTAGTTAAACTTGAAGAAAAGTACGAGATCTTACAAGAAACATTTAAAATTACAGAAAAGTGACTTGTTGAGAAAGAAATTCAATGTAAATCGTTAACAGAAAAAATACTCATCGTAAACGCACTAACGGAATCTGACGAGCATCCTAAAACATCCATATCAACTAAAGAACGAGAAATTAAGCCTAGCAAGCACAAAACTAAGAAGCTAAAGTCTAGTGGAAGAAATGCTAATAAAACAAGTGATAGTGATGAGAATCAAGCCCTTGACAAAGAGATAAATTATTTGCTTAGACAGATTGATTTCCTAAACTCCATCATTTTGAATACGAAGTTGAAAGAGCCGAACAAGAGTAAAGCCCAGTTCGTTAAAAAACGCAAACAACTACACATATATAAAAAAGACGAACCAGTGACAATCAAAAGAACCCAGTTCGGAACAGAACTCAAATTACGACCCAAGGTTGGTCAACATGAAAGTCTTCATCTTACATCTAAAGCTATCGACTTCACGAAGAAGTGGTCAACCGCTGATGCCTGACGATTTTACGACTGCAATTTAAGTACCCCCCCCCTTACAGTGACTCTCTATGGACAGAATTTTAAATAACGGACTGAACTCCTTTTTCCCTTTTTAAAGCTTTTTTTTAATAGCTGTGAGCAGCAATGACGAGCTCATTCCAGAAAAACATCACCTGTTTGAAGTACTGGAAAGCATCGCACTTATTATTTTTTTCTTTTCGCTGTTTTCAATTTTCGTTTTATTGGTTTGCTTACAAAATTTTGGGATTTTCTTTCGCTGTGGTCAGCTCATTTTCAGGATGGCCGATTGTGAAGTGGATGGCACTACGCGCTACTGCAGTCCCCACCTTAGCAACCCCATTTCAGGTGGCTGCGAAGGGAAGCAGAGGGCAATGACTCGGACAAAAGAGGCAGCGAAAGAAAAGACATTAGATCACGAGAGACAAGAGATTGAGAACGCAAAAGAAGCAGACGCACATTGGATGAGCCGTAGTAACTCTTAAGAAATAATGAAAGCCAATTAGGCAACGACGTGCGCCTTTAAATGTTCACTTAATTCATTAATTGTCTTTCTTCCTTTTATTTATTCTTATTTTAAGAATAAACAGATTATTCTGGCAAATCAAAGTTTACGAATTCATCCTAGTAAAAACATAAAATATATTTTATTTTTCTTTCTCGAATTTTAAAATTGGAACAGTTTGCAAAATGCGGTGGCTGCTTTGAAGACAAAATATAGATCTCAGCCAAATATACACTGGTGTGCAAAACTTAAGCAACAGGTGGGTTTATTGCCATAACTTCACAAAAAATCATCTGAGAGACATGAAATTCAGAAATGAGGGAGAGTATTATGTACGTAAAAGATGACAAAAGCATCGGCGCTGAAAAGGGAATACAATGCATACGGTATGGAATCAAACAAAAACAAGCTTTATTGAACGCATAGTATCGTGACTCATGATGGTCTATCCAACAGGAAGAAAAACAAGCAGATGTTCCTTAATATGGTGTATGGCCTTTCCGCACTGCAATGGTTGCTTCGCACCGTCTCCGCATACTCAGAACCAGCTGGTGCAACATTTCTTGCGGTAGGAGTGCCCATTCTTCAATCAGCATCTGTTTGAGTTGTTGCGTGCTCTCCGGATGATATAAGCGTGCTTTAATACGTCTCCCCAAAGCATCCCACACATGTTCGATGGGATTTAAATCTGGGGAGTACGCCGGCCAATCCATTCGAGTGATATCTTCACATTCCAGCAGCTCCTCAACAGCAAGAGTCCGATGTGGCCGTGCATTGTCATCCATAAAAATAAAGTCTGGGCCAATGGCACCTCGGAACAGACGCACATGGGGAAGAAGTACCTCCTCACAATACCGATTCCCGATTACAGACCCTCTATCAAAAATGTGGAGCTCAGTTCGCCCGTTCAGCATAATGCCTCCCCAGACAAGAAATCCAGGACCACCGTAATGGTGTCTTTCCTTGATGTTACTGGTATAAAATCGTGTTCCGATCTCTCTCCAAATTAAAACGCGTTGAGAATCGCTTCTGGTACAGAACCGACTCTCATCCGTAAAGAGGACACGACTCCATTGATCAGTTGTCCAGTTTTTGGGCTCTCTGCACCACTGTAAACGGTGGCGTCGGTGGTCAACTTTCAACGGATTCCCGAGGCAGCTCAGCGTTCAGGACGGCGGGCGAATAGGCCCCCTTTGTGAAGGCGTCTGGCCACAGGCAGCGTTCAGGACGGCGGGCGAATAGGCCCCTAAACCGCGACAATTGTCGCCCCGTTGCTGTAGAGAGTTGCTGACAATGACGCTTTCTGACTGCCGTCGGCCTCTTTTCGCCTGCAGGATGATATATCGGTCATCCCCTGCAGTTGTTGTCTTAGGGCGGCCACCACCAATTTTTCTAACAGCTGTACCTGTGGTTTGGAACGCTTTCCAAGCGCGCGAAACGACACTTTTGTTGATTCCGAACTCTGCAGCTACACTGGTGACGGTACGCCCCTCCTCCAGTTTTCTGATCATTCTTCCACGTGTGTAGTCGTCCAGGTGATTTCTTCTAGCCATATTTCATGAACCGACTCACGGGCGCTTGCAGCGAATAGGTTGAAATGCGTCTGCGTCCTTCATCTTATTTTACTGTTGAGCAGCACGCGCCGACATCAAGCGTTTTGCGTACGCTCACGTCGCTTCTGACGTTTCGTTCCTGATATTTGCATACGCGTGACGTTTCTACTGACTTACGTGTTCACTGTACTGATCTCCAGACCTCCTTTTCTGCAATTTCATGGTTATCTGCTTAATTTTTACATTGTTGCTTAAGTTTTGCACACCAGTGTAGAAAAAGTATAGAAAAGTGTCAATTTCTAATCGTAAAACTTCCTTTGAAAAACTTTCCTCTGCAAGACAAGCCCATGGAAGTCGCTAATACTTACTAAACTTGCTCTTAATTTAGTATTAATAAATTAGTTATAAAATACTCTGTGCAGCACTGATACATTAAAAGTATACTGTCTGAAGTACCCGCTCTTCGCACGAGTTCATTTTCTAAATAACTAAAGCCTTTTTGATATAATAGCTGAATTGTCAGGAGAGTAAAACACAAAGGCACGACAATGTTTACGAAAATATAAAATGATTATTTAAAATAAATGCTCATACTATAATTAGTTTAAGTTGAACTGTAGTTTTAAGCCTCACAAAATGAGCATTTAGATTTAATGTTAAATAATGAAAAGTAATATAAAATTCTGATGAAGAATAATTGTGTTATTTTTAATATTTAAAGCAAGAATACTTCAAAATGTTTTATCCCGGAAGCAGGCACGCACACGATATCATCGTTAATGGTCAAGCGGGATGATTGAGACACCCCAATCCTTTTCTTTTATAATTATTTTTATTGTACGGGATATAAATCGTGATTCCAGTGAATAATTTAATTAAGAGAAAGTATACTTACTTACTTTCAAAGACTTTATTATTTTTAATTGGTAACATATAAACATTTTTGCCAAAATTAACAATTTTGTGATCTGTGTGCCCCGCGCGACCACTTCCGGGTTAAAAGTGTATTCAATGTAATAAGATGGATGATACTGCTAAAATTTTTGTGTAAAATGTTTTTCATTATGCTTTATATCTTTGAGAATACTCATAAAAATAAATCTTGGCCAAGTAATCCTTCAAAGTGTGTGCTCTCTGTGGTTTCCCAAATATCATAAAACTCTTTTACATGAAAAAAAACGCGACAAAGAAATACATTATGTACAATTTACTTAATTTTGAGACAAACACATAAGAGAGGGGTTGTAACTAACAGTACCAATAACTTTGAAGATGAAACAGATGATCAGCAAATTATTCTGCTGCCTATTGCTATAATGTACAGTATTTCAAATATAATAACAGTGATTAATTTTTTTATCTTCCTAAATGTTTTCTATTCTGGGTCTGGGTTTTGTTTTTCTCTGAAAGAGTAGTATTTTAGGTTTAAAAATAAAACGTAATAAAATTCTCTCATCATGAGATTACAGCAAATCAAATAAAAATAGATGATATATATAAATTATATCAGATAGTTCAATTTTTATTATGTCTGAAAGTATTTTGTTTTAATTCATTCTAGTAAATTAAAGGGGTCACGGTAACCCTAAGAGGGAGCGCGATATGCTCGCGACCCCCTCGTAGGGTTACCGTGCCCCTCCAGGGGGCACACTCCACAGTTTGAGAAACACTGGTATATCATGTGTTCTTTATTCCTCATGTACTAGACAGACACCCAAACATTCAGAATTCCTTTTTCATATTTTTAGAAAAGAGAACTCAAAAGGATGTAATTCTAATAACAAAAATAACAATGTATTTAATTTGTCTGTTGTTTTCCTTCTTTTTTTTACATTAGCATTTCTTTTGCATTAAATTTCTACGCGATAACAAAGAAATTTCAAGGTCAATGGCAAAACTTCTTTTCCATTCAAAATCAAGCTTTCGCTGACGTAAATGGAATATTTATTATAAAAAACTATCCAGGAAACTAATTTCGTTAAATAAATTTAAAAGGATACGTTTAATCGTTTCATACAAAAGCTTTCCATTTGACGGAACTTATTTACAATAAGTATTATAAAATAAGTTTTGGGATGTGTATAAACAGAGAGAAAGAGTACACTATAAGTATTCAAGTAATTTTTTATTCGTATTTATTTAGAATCACATTCACCATCAATAATGGCTGTGAAATACGAAGATAGGATGAAAGAAAATGGATTCTTGCCTTACCATCTCGATAGTTTGCCAGCCAAATTTATGCAGATAGCCAAAGAGGAACTCGGAGAAACAGATGAAGTACGACGATCCACTTTAGAACAATTCCGAAAACGCATTTTAGGTGAGCTTGTTTATAACTATTTCAATTGTTCAGAATTTTTATTGTTTTGTTCTGTACACTGGAATCCTATTTCCTTCGAAATTCTTTTGACCATTTTAGTAGAAATATACTCATGTGCTACAGTAATAAATAATTGAAAACTACTTTAGTTTTCGCCAAAAAATCTTCTTAAACTACTCTCAAGAAAGAATTAAGTAAAGTACAAAAAAGTACTTAATAGAAACTTCGGTATTTACTAAATTTGAAATCTTGTAGTTATGCGATGCAGTAAATAGAAATTGCCACTGTTACTCTGATAACCATCCCTGAATACCTATAGTTGCAAATAATGTGCATGTGTGGTGTGCGGGTAAATACGTGTTTAATGTATCATTCCAATAGTTATTAGTTGTTTTGATGCAACCACATTTTTCGCTATGTTTATATTGTATTTCAAAAAACTTTGTAGTGTATATAATTAAATCTTACAAATATTAATTCTCAAGGTAAAGAATTGACTGTATTTATATTCAAACTATTAAAGAAAGAAATAAATTTAAAAGTAATAAAACAAAATGCTGTGGAAAACTATACATGTTATGCTAACTCAACCGATTTAGTAGAAACTGGTTAGGACAGGGAGAGAATGTGTGTGCTCATTGAAGGAAGCAGAAAAAGAAAAATCTTACCAATGCGGTAAATTTTTTAAGTTATACTGAAAATATAAAAGGTGTGTTCTAATGATTATATATACTTTTTAAAATTTTCTGAAATTGGATTTTTTTTCCACAGATGAAAATAAGCTGAAGTGTCCAACAGACGATGACTACCTAATTCAATTTCTGAGGGCTAGAAAATATGATGTGGACAAAGCTCTGAGTCTATTAAACAATTATTTCAACTTAATTACTTCACATCCTGAAATCTATGACAAGATGGTCAAGAAAAAAGTTGATAAATTAACAAGTTCCAACTTATTTAATATACTTCCTTTCAGAGATAACGACGGTTGTGTAGTTATAGTCCTCAAAATAGGTAAGCAATCTCTTCCCTAGTATAATTTTTTGTATAGTTATAGATATTTAAATACGCTTATATTAAACTTCTATAGGAAAACTGAGTCTAAACTTTTCTTAAATCTGTTATTGTGGTGTTTTTTAAGCTTTTATCAACTTCTAAATGCTTTAAATCTTGTAAAATAAACCTTTAAAGGAATATTTACTTGCTGAGACAAATCAAACATAGTATTGTGACAGGCTCTCGCGTCTTTTCTTTAACATGTCCTTTGAGTTCTTTGGGGCCAGAATTAATGGCAACTCTTTTTCAACCAAATCCAAGAATGAGACGTGAAAGAAAGATGCAAATTAGGAAGCTTTTAAATATCAGAAGTTAGATTAAGCTGGGTGGCAATTTTAGGAATGTAAACATAATCCGTGGTTCAAGCGTGAAGAAATTTTGGAAAACATTACGTTGCTGCTAGTAGAAATTATACGTGACAGAGATCCATTGAGTCAAGATGCATACCATTTCACTCGAGTAATTACACGGCTTCATCTAGGATTGTTGGGATCGTTACTTCAAACTACTGCAAGGTAGGATTGACTATTTAATATTAGGATCTGTGATAGTATTGGAATTGAGTTTAGGTGAGTCCGTTGTTGATAGTGGTCTGGGTTAGGTTAATTCGATATTATCTATATATTGTGTGTTTTGTCTAAAACCGTAGATTCTCTCACATATACTATTATCTAATTTGTTAAAAGCCTAAGTTAAAAATCTTAATAAAGTCCTATTAAGATTATGTATGCTTCTAGTTCTTCCGTTAATCCTACACCTCTAGCTCACGCTAATAATCAAGGAGATGTTCCCCGAGGGGGTGGGACATCACAGCAAGTAAATAATTACATTCTTAAAACACTTACATAAAAAAAAATTTGTTTCTTTTAAAAATCTTTTGCAAGTTTCGAGTGTCTGTATCAACTTGCAGCAAAAACTATATTTTCTTAACTATTTGGTAAATGAATTAACTTACACCAGTGCTTTTCAAACTTTCAATATTTGTGACCCAATTTGGAAACATAATTTTCATCGCGCCCCCCTCATGCTACAACTATGAATTGAATGGAATAATAATATACTTCGACGAAAAAAATACAATGCGAATTTAATTATAAAATGCACAAATTTTCGAGATAAGATTTAAATTTTAGAAATAATTTTGTATTTGAAAAGCTCATGTTAATCACTAGTAATTACTAAACTTGTTCTTAATTTAGAATTAATAAATTAATTAACAAGAGAGAGAGAGAGAGAGAATACTTTTTGCCTTACCCATACAGTTATAAGTATCTAATATCAATGTGAATATGTATTTTATTTTTGATTATATCAGAAAGTATTTTTCTGGCTTCCTTTCAGTAAATTGATAATTATATTAAATATTTTTATTTTAAACTTTTCGATTTGCTCGGACCCACCTAGACAGCATGCCCCACAGTTTGAGAAACGCTGTCTTATGCTATGAAAGTAAATATTACGAAGTAGATAACAGAAAATCACGTTAGTAAAACACATTTTTAGAAAAGTTGTTGACCTGCCTTTTTTTATTGTTTTTAAAACTCCTCAACAAAGCTAAATACAGCATGTTGGAAATTAAAGTACCCTATTTCTACTTACAGCTAAACGGGGCAGCAGAAAAGCGAGACATTTCTTCGTTATCTTATGAAAGATATTATGTATTATTATGTTTCAACATTTCCTGGAAAATATTTTTCGGCTTCCTTGAGTAATGAGGGGGTTTGAAGTTTATAACTATTGAGTTTTCAGAATAATGTGAAATGAAAAGGATTTCGCAAAGATAGATATTTTTTTGTGTTCCCAGGTGATACAACTTCGTCTAACCCAGAGGTTCCCAAACTTTTTTGTCTCATAGAACCCTTGCCATGTTTTTCGTTTTGCGTAGATCTCTACTTACCTATTATTAAATTTTTGCCAATTTATCAACTTGAATGTTTTTCGACAGCTGATATATATAGCACTACTTACTTTAAAAGTTTTATGTTTCTAACTGTAATTAAGTAGTGTTTAAAACTTAAGAAACACATGAGAATTAATTAAATTAAAATTTTGTTAATATATTTAATAATTGTTACATAAAATGACTGAGCAATAAACTAATGTTTTCAATGGGTGGAATAAATATGTTGCTTCAATAACAAATTTTAAACATTTGGGTTTAATTTTCTCAGGTTTAGCCCTAAATCTCCTCTTTTAATATTTTTCAATCTTTCTTTTTTCTTTCTTTTTTATTTTGGATAGTGGCAAGCGCGCTGAAACTTCTCCTCTTTGGTGAAAAGCAATTAAAAACTTTCTTGCGATGTTCTATAATTCGGAATAAATAACAGGTATATTTTTAAAGCCAAAATTACTGACATTTATTTCTAAAAATTAGGGCTCATTAAGGTTGTTAAATTAGCTTTATTTGTGATAGAACATTTGCTTTTTAATGGCATAATATGAAATCATTACCTATACTGTACTATTACCCTATACAAAGCAATCTGAAACCTAGTTTCAAAACCCGAATAAAGAGCATGTAAATGTTGAAAATAGGTTAAAACGTCATTTTTTTCGCAGATTGTCTGTGACAAATTGAGAAACCGTTAAAATTCACGATGTCCAGTTTTATATTCCTTCAGCTTGATTCTGGCACAAGAAACACTGAAATAAGGGTCTTTTTAATAAGATTTATGCTTTCACCTTGTAACCTCAAATTAACCCCAGTAAATTTAGTAAAAAAAGATGTTAAAAGGTCAATATGGTTTACACTTGATTAAAATTCCTTTTAAAATTAAAGTCTAAATCTGGTTTAGGCTATCGTAGACCCCTATTTATACCTCCTGGACCCCCAAATTATTTTTCTCTGACGCGGATCCCTTGAAAGTCATCATATAACCCTGGGGTTCCATATAGACCACTTTGGGAATCACTGGTCTAACCTAAAAGAGCGATCGCATCAAGTGAGTGTTAGGTAGGGAAATACATGTTCAGGACTGTGGCAACGCGATTTTTATTCCAGTTCATCTGTGTTGTATCGATTATTTGTCCACGTTACTTACCTTCTGTTTTTCTTTGTTCTGTATGCTTTGATGTAAACGCCTATGGTGGAGATTAAAACGTGAAAAAGGGGCAAAGTAGAGACATTCATTTGTCTTCTACTAAAATAACATTATATTCAAATTAATCTGAATTACCGATAATAGTTTCTCGTGTCGAATTTGCTAAAAATAATATTTCACCATGGAAAGTATTTATGTGATTATTTAGATGATCATTTGTTTATTTTAATGCATAAAAATTTACGTGCACGAAAAAGCCGCTTAATGATGCTGAAGTTTAATGAGGAGACTTATGAATGCGGAATTTTTACAACTTGTGCTTTTGATGTGAACTATTCAATGGCATTAAATAATATACTTAAAACAAATTTGTACGTAGCGTTCCTTATTCGGTTAAGTCAAACAATCATTTGTTATATAGCTAAATTAAATTTTATTTAAATTTAATATTTTTTTTTATTATTTTATAGAAAATTGGGATTCAGATGACATCGATGTACAAGTTTTATTTTGTACAGCAGGAGCTATCTTTTTCTGCTTAAATATTTATCCTGTGAGCCAAATATGTGGAGTCCGTGTAATTTACGATGCTAAAAATTATTCATTTAAGCAAATGCGTTGTTTCGTTCCCAGATATCTTCCATTAATAGCTAAAGCTTTAAGGGTAAGTTTTAGTTCTTTATAATTTTTACTTTTTAAACAGCTTTACACTGTTAACCAATAAAATTGCAATACCATGATAGAAAGCAAATACGAAAAAGATATTGCTATACTTAAACAGTATGACATGAAGACAAAATGTTTAAATTTGTATACAGTTTGGGGATTTACACGGATTGGAAAATTATAGAAACACCTGCCTTACTTGGCAGCTTAAATGGCCCTTACCCGCATAGGCACTGAGACGAACTGGGCTTCTATGATAGAAACTGGTAACTCAATCCAGGCTGTTTCAAGTCTACACAACACTTCATCAACCGTATTAGTTGGAAAGGGGTGCCATTCTCTTAGTAATTCTTCTAGAGACCGCGCAAATAAGAGCTACAATCGATTACCCTGTATATCGAGGAATGTCATAACACAATGTGTGACATGTGGTCTTGCATTATCTTGTTGGAAGATAGCATATGGCAGGCTTTGAAGGTAGTGCACCACCAATGGACGTGTGTCAGAAATGTATCAATCTGTATTAAAATTAGCGTCTATGCAATCTACAAATGTGCGTGTTGGGTAACTAGTCGCTTCCCAGACCATCACACCAGGTGTAGGGTCCCTATTCCTATTTCGAATGCAAGCAGGTGACGAGGGACCTTTTCTGAACCTTCAGATACATATCTGAAAAAATGATATTGTGCAATTTCTGTATCCAGATTTGTCATTCAGGGCACCACAGTCTTCTTCTTTCTCTCTACTGCATCTTCTAGGGAATCCGAAGTAGCAGGGAGTCAGTGCAGGGAGTCCATGTTGCTTCAAACATCGCTGCACCATACCAATGGGTACTAGGCGTTTCTCAAAACATGCATGTTTCCTGACTAATGGTCCGTGTTGTGGTTGTACTGTTTTACGACAGCCGCTCTCACAATATGTCCGTCTACGCCGATGTTAGTTTTTGAGGGCATGATGATCCTGCATGCCGTCCAGCATGAACCTCAGCAATCCATTGATTCCATATTCGTTTGAAAGCAGTAGGATTTCGACCAGTGCGTTGGAAGGTATCACGGAATGATAATCCACGTTCTTGATTGGCAACGATCTCAAATCTATCAAATTTCGGTATTTGCTTTTAAGAAATTTATTCTTATTATTCGAGGCATAACATGATATTCTCAGCAAACTCCGACCTTTTAAAGCACTTTCCGAATGAGAAATCCAGTATACATCTGTTCTTTTTGCAGTTCTTACGATGTCATTTCTCCCTCTTGCGTCGTCTAAAGGAGCTGAAATACTATTCATTCACATTCCCAACATCTTTTTCCATTTATGTGATTTTGACGTTCGTTAGATCATACCTTCCTGGTATTGCAAATATATAAGGGCCTGGAGTGTATTTTCCGCTTAAGATGGTATTTTTCTTTTTCCTGAAAGGTATTTCTGCCCCCCCCCCCTCTTCCCTGGATGCTGCTATAATAATAGATCCCAGAATTCTTTTTTTTTTCAATTTGAAAAATGCCCAAGAAATTATTAGACTTTATAAATGCCCAAACAAACATCATGTATAAAATCATCGTCTAAAAAAATCATTATCTAAACACGTTTCTATCGATTTTTTTAACATTTAAAAATATATTTCATGATTTGTCTTCTATAGCAGAAATGATCAACAAGTTCTTCCTGAAGGCACTTTGTGTCGATTTGTTAATGAATCAAAAAGAGCGCAAGATAAAACGTACTAACTGTTCTACAGAACGGTGTCAAAGAAATAATCAAAAAACTTTTTAGAATATTAATTGTAATTAATCTACATATGACTGCATAATTATAAGAAAAATTTGGGCATTCTAAGGCTTTAAAAATTTAAGGTGACTTGGTACCCTAAAAATCACAAACCTATCTTTTTTTTTATTTTCATTTAATCTTATTCTTTGCATTATTATCTTTCGATTGATATATCACTTAAGCATTTCGGAAAGTTAGAAGTTGACTAAAACTTCATTTGAAAACAAATTAGGCAATTCAGCCACACACCCTTTTTAGAAAAAAAAGCTAAAAAATGCTTTATGATAAAAAAAATCTATTTTAGAAATAGAAATAATAACTATAAAAAAGAATGTGTAGTATTAAAAGCAGAATATTTCCGAGGCAATACAATAATGTAATTTTTCTTCCTTGTGAAATGTGTGCGTGTAAAATTTTTAAATTAAGGCATTTTATATTAATAATTTTATAATTTCAGTTCTTCTTCCTGATATATTTTTCATAGAAATGTAATACTTTAATATTATAAGAAGAAAAACAGCTAAAATTTCTGTCGTGACAGAAAAAAAATTTTTTTAAGATTTTACTTGAATTTTCATGGGCAATTAGTACTCTCAAAAAGTTGATCATTTATAAAAATGTGTGGTTTGAAAAAATATGAAAATGCAATTATTTTAAAGAAAAACGTATAACTAATATCTTAAAGTGGTATTTTAAGTTAAATTAAGCTTATAATAATTATTTTTTTCAGAATTATAAACTTTAAACCTGTTTTTCTCAGTTTGTGTTTTTCGAAACCTTAGTGCATTCAAAATGCTACTCCTTCGACAATTATTTACCAATCACTTCCATTTTTTTTCTTGCGTGTCGAAAATAAAGCATGTAATAAAATTAGGGATCCGTTTTGCTATAAACTGAATACTTTTTAAAAAAAAATAAAATGTAAGACAAGTTGGCTTTTTCGTTGATTTTTAGCCTGTATATCAACATTTTATTTTTTTTTCTCGAAAACGAATGAAGTTATTCTATAAAATCGATCCCTAAAGTTATTTAGACCATCCATAAGAGTATTATAAAAAAATTTCAGGTCAAAAAAATTAATTTTTACAAAAGGAGTAGGATTTTAAAATTTTCCCAATTTTCTTCAAAAAATTATAATTTTTAAAATTGTGTGAATAATATATGAAAATTTTCATCTGGTAACATTTTCTTGAATAGAAACATTGTATAAAATGATAAAATATAATTTTTAAATACGTAAATATAGAAGTTTGCTCAAAGGGTGCCAAGTCGCCTTAAACACGTACTGTCTACGTCTATCAAATGATGTCGATCCCTATTCATAATTTACGGTGAAAGTCGATTGCAGTCAAATTAAAGATAAAAGGTCGTTCTTATGTACACAAAAGTTGGCCATCCCTGTTCTATAGCATCATAAATTTTAACACCATATACACTCAGGAACATTGAAAATAGCAACTCAAAAAGAAGCTACGTACAATCGCGAAACTTTGTAAATAAGTACAGCGTAATGTGATATGCAAATGATCCAAGTTTTGTGCCAATACAAATGCTCATACACGCCGAGGTGTAGCTACAATCAGGAAGAGGGTGCTATAAAAGCCAGTGCAAATTCGAAGATTCATAAACGTGACGATTACCCGCCGATTGTAGGAAGACTTCGGTAAGCGAAACATGCCAGGTAAACGTGCTAGAAGACATTTCTCACAGTTAAGCGAGTTTGAGAGAACACTGATCATCGGGATGCAAATTGCAGGCTGGTCGACGCGCCGTGTTGTTGGCCAGGTGAATCGTTCGGAGTGTGCCGTTAGAAATTGTTGGGAGTAGTGGACACGAGAAGGTACCCATGCGTGAAAAACCGGGTCTGGAGAGACCAGGAAGACCACGAGTGGAGAGGATCGAAGGATCGTGCGGCAAGCACTTATGGACCCCACAGGGACTCGTTCAACGATACGAGCAGACGTAGGCGTAGCAATTGTTCAACAAACAATTTCCAGACACCTTGCAGAAGCAAATCTTAATTCCAAGCGCCCTTTCCGTGCACTCCCTTTAACACTGGAACATCAGCAACTGCGTCTACAGTGGTGCCAAGCCAGATGTGGAAAGTCACAGATTGGCAAAAAGTTGTGTTTAGGGATGAATCCCGGTTTCTCTTAGGGACAGATGATAACCGTGTACGGGTGTGGAGGCGCCCTGGTGAGCGGTACAATTCCCCAAACTGTTCTACGTCACACTGCCCGCACAGCTTGTGTAATGGTCTGGGGAGCCATAGACTATGATAGCCGGTCCACTTTAATTGTGATGCGTGGAACCTTAACGGGGCAACGTTACGTTGATGATATTCTTCGACCCTATGTAGGACCTTTCCTAAATGGTCTCCCAGGGTCAATTTTCCAGCAAGATAATGCTCGTCCGCATACAGCAAGAGTTGCTCAAGACTTCCTACGTCATTTTAAGACTCTTCCATTGCAGGCCCGCTTCCCCGATTTGTCCCCTGTAGAGCACGTGTGGGATCAGCTAAAACGGCAGATGCCATCGTGTCACTCTGTACATGATTTAGAGTTGGCTGTTCAAGATTTGTGGGCCCATCTTCCTTTAGGACAACATAATCAACTCAATGCCGGACCGTGTTTCGGCATGTATTGCAGCTGGAGGTGGTCCAACACGCTATTGAATTTTCCCAGTGTTTGTATTGTTTCACACCCTGTATTCGTTTAATTGTCTTGTTTTTGAGAACAAGTGAATCTCTCATCTGTCATTATGTGTATTGAATTTCATTTCAATCCGATGCTTTCTTCTTGGGTCGCTATTTTCAATGTTCCTGAGTTTACAAAAGAGAGAAATTACGCATTTTAAGAACCTGATATAATACACAATTGTATACGGCACAATAAAAATAGGATTTTTTTAAAAATTCATTTATAAATTTATACATGAAAACATCTAAATTAATCATTAAATATTGGACATTTTCGTTCCTGAAATATAAATGTACATATTTTCTCTGTTCTCTTTCAATTAGGTGAAGACAGATTAAATGTACCATATACATACATCTATGTGCGAGGTGTATTTAATCTGTTTGGGTCCAATTTAAAGAGAACAGGAATTAAGGACATTTATTTTTTTTATGTTTTAATTTTAATATTACTATAGTTGCATATTTGAATTCGAATACCATATTAATTCCTATGTATAGAAAATTTATTTTTAGCTATATTAATCGTAAAAATATATTTATTAGTGGTAAATCTAATAATTTAAATCTTAATAAATTTATAAGTTATCGTATTGAACAAAAATACCCTATTAAGTTTTTCCAAATACATTTCTAATGGGTTTTAAGTTAAAGGACAAATTATAGTAATATATTTGCAGTAGGTTTCATATGTTTTCTGTTTTCTTATATGTTATTCATTCCTCTTACTAATTTTTGCTATACTGTTACTCAATTTTCTATATAGAGTCACAATATGGCGTTACATATTTTAAAAAATTAAATGTATTTTATTTTATATAAGGATTGCTATGTGCGATTGAGTGTTCTCTACATTCCAGAACATTTCGTATCAATGTTTTGGGTTTTTAAGTATTCATAGACTTACTTATAACTTATTTTACTATGTACTAATTTTTGAAGGGATAAATTCTTTTGGCGCGTTTTGCTGGAGAGTGAACTTGAATGAACGTCACGCTCGCGTATGTTCTAGTTGAAGCATGAAAATTAAGCTTGTAATATTTTTTTAAAAAATAGGCTTAGAGAAAGAGAGAAATCGTACACTAAAATTAAACAAAATATAGAAATATGACACACTTTTATAGAACTAAGTAAATAGAATAATTGACATTAGCAATATTGCTGTGAATTTAAGAATAAAAATCTATTTTTGTAAGCAAATCAGAATAGCAATGAACAAATAGCTCTATTAAGGGTTACAGGTGTTAAATTTCTCTAGAGGTTTGAAAATGTAAACGATTTTCAAACGGGTATAATTCTTTTAAATTTAAATTAAATGATTCGAATCTTTTACATATTATTTAAAATAGAATGGGGCTTCAGAAAAGTATAAAATTTTTAAAATATAATAATAATTTTAAAAATCATAAGCATATGAAACTTTTATAATAAGTATTAAGTATTTTTTGCTTTGTGCAAGCTATTTTCTAAAATATTAGCCTCTGATGTATAAAATTTATAGAATTATACAATGCATCATACTCTTTAAACCCTACCTAATTTTAGTATTATATATCTTTTGTGTTTCAAAATATTTGTAAAATATTGCAATTTTTTAAATATTTTTTAAAAATGTATTTTTTTATTTATTAAAATATGTAAGTTATTATTCTATTTATATAAAAGTAGCTACAAAGTATTAAGAATACATTTGTCTTTATAAATCAACTTATAGCTAGTAATTAAATCTACTCTTTTAGAGAATAGCATGCACGACGTAAAACTTAATAAATATTTCTTATAGAAAAGTTTCTTATTTTCATATGCTGATAATTTTCAAAATTATGATTATATTTTAAACATTTTATAATTTTCTGAAGCCCCATTCCTTTATAAGTAATGTGTAAAAGATTAGAATTATTTAATTTAAATTTAAAGAAATTATATGTATAGCTGTTTGAAAATTGTTTATATTTTCACACCTCTAGAGAAATTTAACACCCCTGTGACCCCTTAATCACATTACTTAAAAATACTTTGAGTCTGAAAAGAAAATTAAAACAATTAAAATTTAAAATAACAAAATTAAGTATACAGGTATTACGAAAAATTTACATTAAATAATTTAAATGCAAGAAAACAAAAAATAATTAAAAAGACTTACGTTACAGCAGCACCGGATATATTTGTATAAAACTGCCATACAATGACAAAAGAGCTAGTATAAGCTAGAAATTATGTGATATAAATCTTCTGATTAAATCCCTTTTTAAAGGTTTTGACCTAGATTCCTCTCTTCCCAATCAACTACCTGTCTTACTATCCCTTTGCTTAAATTAATTCATGGATAAAATTGAATATTGTTATAAATTACAACCTAAATTCACAAAGCCAGATTACCTATGATCACAAATTACCTATGATTTTAAGTGGGAATTTTAAACTGGATTTTGAAAACCCAAATCAAAGTCTTTAGTTGATTTTTTAAAATCAAAATTCAATTTAATTATGTCAAATGATCCAAATGGAAGTACGGAACAACGCTTGACGTATTTTTTTATAGATATTTAAGTAAAATTTTGTAGCTAAAGTATTTATAATCTATTTCAGCTACCATAAACCTATTGTTTCTTTCTTTGAAAACAATTAATTCACGAATATGATTGTATATTTCGCACAAAAATATTACTGAATGAGTACAGACATATGAATAAATACTTTTATGTGACAATACTAGTATCCTTTTTTGTTTTTATTCTCTCTCTCTCTCTCTCTCTCTCTCTCTCTCTCTCTCTCTCTCTCTCTCTTTCATCGAAATAATCCCTGAAATAACATTACAAAATTGGCAGTTATCACTTCTATCGTGTGGTCATAAGCCCACACACTTTTTCTTTTTTACGGTGCGACTCTTAGTTCGTTTTATATCGGTGAGAAATGTTAACCCATGACGATGCCTTGAGGTGGTATGTTTACTTATTACTTTAAAAGTGCAAAAATTTCCCGCGCTTACACAATAGGTGGGACTGAGTGATAATCGAGCAAATCGAGGTATGATTTCGCATATTTTTTTTTATTTCTAATGGCAGATTATGAACAGTTATTAATATAGTTCATCAATTTACCTAGTACATTCACCGAAAGCAGTATCTCTTTTTATTACGGTGCCATATAAGCGGATACCAATCGCCGCAGGTAATTTTGACGCTCAAGTCTCTCCCTAGAGGGAGGCATCTCAGCTCTGACGATGCGAACCTGTACTAGATTTAATTTTGCCAAGATCACCCCTAGGGATCTTTTGCACGCCGTATAATCATACAACAGGGCCACTGTCGATTTTCTGCACCATAAAAATCCATCGACTTGGGCGGGGGTCGAACCCGCAACCTTGGGTACAGAAGACCAGCTACAAACAAACCACGCCACCCAGCTAGCTTGATTTCACATATAAATTATATATATATTTGTGGTTATGGCTTTATTTTATCACCAAGAAAAAGTACTTTACTTATGTGTTTTCTGTGTAATAAAATCATCCCAAATGATTCAATGAAACATTACAAGCTTAAAAAACATTTAGTAAAAATCCATCATGACGAAAAAGATAAGGATTTAACAATTTTAAACAGCAAAAGAAAAATATTTGAATACACGTCTCTACAACAACTCATTGGGACAACATCTAAGAGAGATGACTATGGGCTGCATATATACTTCTTATAACATTTCGTTATTGGTTGCAAAGTCCGAAAAGCCGTACACTATTGGTGAAGAACTTATTTTACCAGCTGTAAGGGAGGTAATACGCACCGTGTTGCACAAACCAGTTTACGACGTTAAAAATAGAATTCCAACGAGTAATAATACAATATAAAAAAGTGTTTGTGTGTGCTAGTGTATGCACGTAAGAAGTTATACTTCTTTGGCATAACAACATTAAAATCTTTCTAAAACTCTTGAGCAGGGCAAGCTGGGCAAAGGACGAAAGGCGGTCACGAGCAGAGTTGAACGATACCAACTTTAAGTTAATCGGACAGCCAAACCCGAGATAATCACGATTTAAATAAATTTAAACACCCCCGCACAGGGACAATAGGACCAATAACATGGCGGTTTTCAGCAGACTGTATCTGGAGATGAGGTGAACCGAATGTAATCCCTGAAACCTCATATTGAATGTCTCGGCGGGAAGAATTGGTCCAGAGATAATTAAGATATCCACCCGAAGAGCAACTCGAGTTATGGTCATTTTAGAATAATTAAAACATTTAAAACAATTAAATAAAACAGAAGCAGGGCACTCAGCAACTCGAAACTCGGCCTGGTTGTGAGGAAACAAGATGAATCCATTCGAACCGGTCCGGAGTTTGTATTTGTAAATGGGGGGTGTAAGCTAGGAAAAGGAAAACGAAACTAACTTCCCCCGGGGGGGGGACAACTGTGACGTAAATGGTCATGTGTATCCTAACTATACACAAAGTAGTAGGTGATCCTAAACTTACATCCTTTTATCTCTGTAATATAGTGATGTCATCAAAATATCGATCCCCATAGGAATAACATGGGGATTCTAATTTTAGTGAGAAAGCACCCCCAGGACCACTATCTACACACGAATTTTAACAAATAAAAGAGCTCAACAAGGAGAACATATGGTCCGAGTTTTATTAACGAAGCTCAAAATTCCTCGGAGCTATATGCGGGATTTTAAAAAATTTAAAACTTTAAAATAATTTACAAATGTTAAATATTAGTGAAAAAATTTGGCTTTGCCTGAAAAAATATATCTAGGATGCTCATAGGGAGAACAGTCAATACCAGCCGGTGCGGTCGACCAAGGTGGCATAGGATTCCAATTATTACTGTGGAAGTCATGAAGGAAGGGGGTGCACCGGAGGGGACCAATTCCACGTAAAGCTCGCGCTAATACAAAAATATGGCGCACCTCCAAAAATCAAGTCCCAAGCTGAATTCCTTAGAGGGATGAATTTTTTTTTCCAGTCCTCATAGGATTAACATGGGAGCATGATATATTAGTGCTTAAGTCCTCCCCATGCCTACACAATGGGAATGAAGTACATGACTGGATGGGTCTCAACGAGTGGAACAGTTGGATCAAATATCAAGTCCGAGACTCGAACAGGAACCAAGATATTGTGAATTTAAACAAATTTAAAAAGTTTAAAAAGTGCAAAACAATTAAAAACTCTATAGAAGAAATAGCCGTATGAGCTTAAAATTATAATACCTGGAAGAGCAGATCAAGAGGGGTCGAATGAGCCAGGTCCGAATGGACTGTCAGGCTCAGGTGCCGAGATATTGGCCAAAACGCTGTAGAGGGGGGATGCACCGGGGAGGGGATGCGTCCCAACAGATATGGTTTATAACAATAGTTATTACGATCCCCAAAATATCAGTCCTCTAGTACAAAAAGAGTGGTATGTTAAAATATTGACATAAACTGATCAGCTTTGAGTGGCCGAACGGTTAGAGCACTGCTCTAACATGCAGACGGCTCTGGTTCGAGCCTCCCAGATACTTGTTTGATAACCTTGAATATGACTTTCATTAATTATTATATACACATTTGCAAATTATGTAAATTGAATTTATGTTAATCTTTCCCTGGTGGTCATTCTAGAACTCTTCACCAGGTTTGGATATAAAAGTACCGCAGCTGTGGATAAGTCTTCAGTTAAGAAAATCAAGACCACTATCCCAATTTTCCAAGTCACCCTCCCCCTTAACGCCATTAATCAAAAAATTTTTGACCTCAAAACAATAGGTTACATGCAAGTTAGAGTAGAATGTTACCTCATTCGAGGAATTACCCAATGCTTCAACTGCAACAATTTCTTTTACACGGCAGAAAACTGCCACCTTAAACCAAGATGTCTGGAAAAGAACACCCCACCCGTCATGCTCGATAATAGAAAGACAGGTAAGCCCATTTTGCATTAATTACCAGGAATATGGCCATTCGGTCTCTGTTACACCAAATGTCCCAAATTCCCAAAACCAAAAAAGGGCTCGCCCCTGTCCGCAAATAAAACTTTTGACAGCAATGTTCATAGGGAGGGTGTTTCTTTCGCTAACATAGTTAGCAGAATCCCTACCTCAGTTGTAAACTTAACTGAAAAAACAAATAAAAATTCAAATAACAAAGATTTCCATGGAATCCAGCTCAATGAAAATAATAATTCAAACCCAGCTCTAGTATTTGAACTGGTCAGCATAATATATCTCTACTATTTTAAAAATATCTCCCGAAATTTTGCAACTACTACCTAAATTAAAAAATACCGAAGATGACAAAGCTAAGGCTTTGCTTCTTTTCGAAGCTATGATGGATAAATTTTATCCTCCTTATTTTGTAAATTCACTTACTAAAATTTATCTTTTCCTTTTCTTAAATTTTCTCCTATTAATTTCTCTATTTTTACCACCAATTGTTAATTTTTCAAAATCCTCAAGTCAAACTTTCGAAGCTCACTCCCATCATCCAATCAAAGCCTCCCTCCAGCAGTCTTGCGAATATCACCACATTGGTTCTTGCCACTGATTTCCACGCCCACCATCACCAGCCAAGTAACAACACCAACACATTTCTAAGTTCCAGATAGAGGACGAAGGGATGAACATATCCAGGTTTCCTTATCAATTGTAACCATCCCGTAAGTCTTCAATTGTGGTGCTGTCCGTGTAAGATACTACGACAAAAGAAACCTGTACTAGGTAACATCGCCTTGTTCTTTTCTACGTGACAATATTGGACAACGGTGTACGTTCATCGGTGCCGTGACGGTATGCGGCGCATACGGTCACGTTTTTGCGTCACATTCGTGACGGTGTGCGTGCACATCGTAAAAATTTACCCTCAACCTTTTTTCCAAACACGCAATAAGAAGTACAACTTCAAAAAGATTGACGAGAAAGGGCTCAGTGCATAAACAATTCTTTATGGGAATACTTAGAAGCATCTGAATTTTTTAATACAGCTTGAGGAGTCCACT
This sequence comes from Trichonephila clavipes, assembly GCA_019973935.1. Classification (NCBI taxonomy): domain Eukaryota; kingdom Metazoa; phylum Arthropoda; class Arachnida; order Araneae; family Nephilidae; genus Trichonephila; species Trichonephila clavipes. The sequence continues at coordinate 377,529 of BMAU01000203.1, read as the reverse complement.
TTATTAGGAAACGAAGCTTTACTTTTAGCTCATGAAAAATTTGTAAAAGAAAAAATATTTCGCAAAAATTATTATATTTTGCTAAAAGTTTGGAAACCGATACGAAAAGTGAAAGATTATTTACTGATTTAAAAATGATTTTTCGATGTAAAAGCTATTACCTAATATTTTTTTCTAATGCTACTGACGGTTCTCCGGCAATATATGGTAGATACCGAGGGTCTTTTGGTGTAATTAAAATAAGCTGTACCGAATGTATTTTCAGTACATTGAGGCATTCATCAACATTATTTTTTCACAAAAACATTTTTGAACGTTTGCATGGATAACGAGATTATGCCATTAGAGCAGTTAATAAAATCAAAAGGAATGAATTTAATGAGAGAATTTTGTTCAACTTTATTTTGAAAATGACAAAGACTACAATCGACTACTTTTTCCGGCAGAAGTACGTTGGTTATCTAAAAATACACGTTAAAACTTATTTTATCCACTCTTTGGTTCAATGTTGGAATTACTTGAAAGCAAAGACAACAGTTTAACACAAAATAATTTAACTAACTCAAAAAATGCCATAATCTATATGGCTGATTAATTTATTAAATTTAACGAAATTTCTTTGAAACTACAAGATGATCGATTAAATTTAATTAAAACTAAAAGCGTATTCTCTAAAATTGTTGCAAAACATTTTCTGTGCAAACAGAAGTAGTGAAGAGGAGAATGTGTTCTAAGTTTGCAAATGTTTCAAATTGCAAAATAGCGACGAAGATTTGCTTGCTTACTGTCAACACCAAATGGCTCGTCATGCAGACCTGAACCAAAGATTTGAAGCCATTTTTCCCTTGGATATTCCCAACTGGGTGTTGAATCCTTTTGCGCGTGGACAAATTCAAATACCAAAGTCAGAGGAATCCATACTAATACATAACAGCTTATTGAAATATCCACATATGAGAAACTTCAGCCAACGTTTGAACAAGGATATCACAATTTTTGGATGCAAACTGGACCCAAATTTATATCCTGTATTACAGAATATTGTTCTGAAGTTTTGACTGGTTTCCCATCTTCCTATTTGGTAGAGTGTGATTCAGTGCCGTTATGAACCTCATAACAAAACAAAAAAAGGAGAGAAAGAAATGACTAGAAATTAATGTTTGTGGGAATTAGCGGTTGTTACTCACAAACATTGAAATGGAAGAAGAAGAAAAGAAAAAAATATGCAACTACAGAGAAAAACGGTCATGCCCTTAGTTTTTCACTCGTAAGATTTTGAAATTTTTATTTTCGTCTTAAGATATTTTCTTTTTATAAGTCCAACATGAAATAAATGTCTTCCTTTACATATTTCAGAACTCTTTACCAATTCGTTTTAAAGGCATCCATGTAGTCAATGAAGGAATCGTCTTCCGTTACTCTTGGACATTTTTGAGGCTTCTCCTTTCAGAAAAAATAAGAAACAGAGTAAGTAAATATACAATCACTACATTATCTATCATTTTCTCTATCCTCGCTATTCATATTCCCCCTCCACCATTTTAGTACAATATATTTGCATTTTTAATTTATGTTATACAGCAATCATTAGTTAAAAACGTTAGTACGCAATATAACGAAACGAAAAAAAAATCTCTTACTTTATTCCGCAATGACAGAATGTACTGTTGTTGTTGTTGCTCATGCACCCTTCTGACATAGTTAGATTGAGGACCTCGAAATTCCTCGTGGCAATGGGCTAGATGTACGCCTGTCTTTGGCCTTAGCCTTGAGCACCATACAGGTGACAGTACGATTTGGCTCGGTGAAATTCCCGAAAGGACGATAGAACACAACGATAGATGGCGCCACCATCTCCACCTCCACAACTTAGGCATGAAACTGAAGTGGAGGGAAATTTTCTCCAGTTCCCATCACTCGTGATTCAGCCCACAAGACTTTCGGGCTCACTGATTTAACAAGCACGTACTCCGTGTGTTCTCGGAGGGTAGTTGGCGATACGAGCATCGAACCCAGCCCTTCCAGTCTGGAAACCGGTGCTCTAACCACTAGGCTACCCACGGCCTAGATTGCCCTTCCAGATCAGAGTTTCATCAATACAAGACTGATCAGGTCTCCCCCCCAAGAAACATTCTTAATTGCTTGAATTTTACAGTAGATGAAGTTTTAGGGAACCCTATTTTATTTTTAGATTTATTGATAACTTTTGGTTTTATTGAGATAGTGTAGCTAGTCTACACCATCTGGGATAGAAAACGACAACCTTGCGTTAACGGCTTTCTTTGAAATAATTGAATTTCTTCCCAATGTTTTCCTTAAAAATTTCATTTCAAACGTTAGTTTTTAGGACAATGAACTGTTTAAACGAAGGATATGCATTGCTTTATTTCTTGTTTAGTATAAATAGTTTGAGTCATATACAACCTTTTGTTTATCCTTCTAACCGGAACATTTATCTCTCAGACGGAATGATTTGCTTTGATGCCTGTAGATACCGCTGTGTTTTGACATCTTCAATTAAATTCTACCCAATAAGAGAATCACAAGGTCGTACATGCGGATTTTTTTAATTCACGATGTGTGCGATTTTTCTTATCTATCACCGTTTGTCAGACGGATATTCCTATAGTTTTTTCGTGTTTGGTATTATTATTTTAATTACTTTTACATGAACATAAATAATTTTTAATCAGTTTTTATAAAAACGCTAGTCACAATTCTAGTGATAAAGATATATTCTTGTGCTTGGCTTAAACCCACACATCTTATTTGAGCCATACACAATTTCATGAGCTAGAACATTTAAAACAGTCCTTAAAAGGTAATAAAATTCAAAAAAATATCCTACCCGGCTGTCAGAGGGATGTTCCTCAGTGAGGCAAAAAATTGATGTTCCTGTCAGAGGATTAAATATAAGTCATCTTAAAAATTACTTCAAACCAAAGTTCAACTTCGTAAATTAAAGAAAGGGGTCAAAAAAGGGTCAACAAAAATAAAGGCCGAAATGAAAGTAAAAACTTTTTCAAAATTACATAAATAAAAGTTATCATTATTTTGAATTTGTGAGAGTTCCTATTAAAACTTATTAAGAAATTATGTCTCAGATTATATAAAAAATAGCTAAAGCGATTTTTCTGTTTATTTCTAGGTTTATTTCCATGGAGATAAAAAGGAGGAAATAAAGAAATATATTCCCAAAGAGATTATACCACGCGAATACGGTGGTGACCTTAACAATTATAATGATGACGACTGGATGAAAAAAGAAGTGGATAAATTTTACGATAGATTTTTGATGCTGGTCAAATCTTGCTTCAAATAAAATTGTGCTTAGAATTAGGATTTCTGATTTTCTGGCTTTTTCAAATGCCTGGAATTTCCTGGTAATCATAAGAACGAAACTGTCGTTCCCAAATTTCCAGAAAATACGTTAAATTTTCAAAAAATTTGAAAACGTTTTATTTTTAATTGACATCCATTAAAATTAAGTAAAATAAGGATACATCTAAATTCTAAAATTTGTGCTCATTTATATATACAGTTTAATTTTAAAAAATGTAATATATTTTAATTATTCCTTTTACAGAAAACTCACAGGCAATCTATGCTTTAATCCCTCAGCCTAGTTCTTAGCTTTATTATGAATAACCCCTGCAAAAAAAGCTCTCTCAGCTTCAGCTGATGTCTGAGGAATTGTTTTCGAAACCTCACCCAGTTTCATGTTGGAGGATCGATTATCAATTATTCTTTAATCGATCCTGAATCAATTATTTTTCTAATGTTGCTACTACTACTACTAATATATATATATATAAGTGTGTGTGTGTGTGTGTGTGTGTGTGTGTGTGTGTGTGTGTGTGTGTGTGTGTGTGTGTGTGTGTGTGTGTGTGTGTGTGTGTGTGTGTGTGTGTGTGTGTGTGTGTGTGTGTGTGTGTGTGTGTGTGTGTGTGTGTGTGTGTGTGTGTGTGTGTGTGTGTGTGTGTGTGTGTGTGTGTGTGTGTGTGTGTGTGTGTGTGTGTGTGTGTGTGTGTGTGTGTGTGTGTGTGTGTGTGTGTGTGTGTGTGTGTGTGTGTGTGTGTGTGTGTGTGTGTGTGTGTGTGTGTGTGTGTGTGTGTGTGTGTGTGTGTGTGTGTGTGTGTGTGTGTGTGTGTGTGTGTGTGTGTGTGTGTGTGTGTGTGTGTGTGTGTGTGTGTGTACTAATATATATATACTAATAAATGGTGTTTTTTAGAGATATAGAACTTTCAATTGCAATAAATCAACGATGTATTATTCGATTGACATGAATTTCTTTTTATTCGAAAGATAATCTTGGGGCATTACATTTTAAATATGATTTCTGGCATATGACTACCACGGCTGGCTCGGATGTAGTCCAATCTGGACGTCCAATTTTCGATGACTTTTCCCAACATTTGTGGCCGTATATAGGCAATAACACGGCGAATGTTGTCTTCCAAATGGTCAAGCGTTTTTGGCTTATCCGCAAAGACCAAAGACTTTACATAGTCCCACAGAAAATAGTCTAGCGGTGTTAAATCACAAGATCTTGGAGGCCAATTCACAGGTCCAAAACGTGAAATTAGACGGTCACCAAACGTGTCTTTCAATAAATCGATTGTGGCACGAGCTGTGTGACATGTTGCGCCGTCTTGTTGGAACCACAGCTCCTGGACATCATAATTGTTTAATTCAGGAATGAAAAAGTTAGTAATCATGGCTCTATACCGATCACCATTGACTGTAACGTTGTGGCCTTTATCGTTTTTGAAGAAGTACGGACCAATGATTCCACCAGCCCATAAAGCGCACCAAACAGTCAGTTTTTCTGGATGTAACGGTGTTTCGACATACACTTGTGGATTAGCTTCACTCCAAATGCGGCAGTTTTGTTTGTTGACGTAGCCATTCAACCAGAAGTGCGCTTCATCGCTAAACAAAATTTGCTTATGAAAATCGGGAACAACGGCAATCTCGTTTTGGGCCCATTCGACGAATCTACGCCTTGCTTGATGATCGTTTTGATGAATTGCCAAACCAAACTGAGAATAAATCACTTGACAGCTGTTAAATCGGTCGCCATCTTGGAAAGTAATGCAACTTAAACTTCTATACCTGGAAAAAGAACACTCTTTATATATATATATATATATATATATATATATATATATATATATATATATATATTTTTACTAATATATATATATATACTAATACTAATATATATTATTTACTTGAACATTTATTTGCTGCTGGAGTAACGATCACGTGCGTTAAAAATATGAGTTACTGTATTTAAGAGATTTTATTTGTGTAACTAACTAATTTCTTATTTATAAAACAACTATGCTTTTGTTACATTTACATAAAAATAACTAAATAGTAGTGTAAGAATCTTACATAAAAGTTAGGTGAAGGGAAATGACAAATAAGAAAATACATTTTTTAAATATCCCCCCAAAAACAATTTGTAGGGGATCAATCCTTTCTTCAAAGATTTGGTTTAATTAAATAGTTTATAATATAATAAAGCATCCAACAAAACATTTTTAAAATAGCAAATTAAATAATTAACAGTTTTAAGTGTAAGTACTTTCCTTATCAGCGAAAATCAAGAAATCTGAATAGTCGTGCTGGTGGTAGCCTTCGAAAGGATGCTTCATTGAAAACTAAGATACTTTTAGTTACCGAAGCGATGTTTTACAGACAGTCAGAAGCTGATCAAGACAAATACGACTCTTTTCTCTGACAAGGTGTAAAAACTCTCCCCAACTCATCTCTTATTTCTCTCTTACCCCACTGCTAGGAGACATTTCTCCTTCCAAGGAATTCGGGGTAAACGATCGCAAATTGCAGCTGTCAACTAAAATTTTTTATCGAAGGCTTAAATCCACAGTCCAGTCAAAACTAGCTACCTTAGATTTTTTCAGTCCCGTGTCGTTCGCGGGAAGATAGTATCATTCCCGGGAATACAAAAAGTAGGAAAATCTTATGATTTCCCGGAAAGGAAACCCTAATTAGAATGTGTCATCCATTTAATCGTGACCAATATCTCTAGTTTTTTTTTCTATTTTTCAAATAAGAAAGCATGCGTAATGTACGATTACTTTAATTGACGACAACACGAATGGAACTTAAATAATGTACATCGTATTTTCAAATAAAAAAATCGAATGTTTTGTTTATTTATTTTATATGCTTAGCTGTATTAAAATTATCAGGACGTTTTCTTTTAAACTAGAAGAAAAATATTTCGCACGATGTATTATATTCGCATCGCAATATGTATTTTATCAAATGCTTTGTATTCAATATAATAATAATTGTATATTTATCATAAAGCAATATGACAAAAAAATAGTTCTTGCACAGTCAAAAACATTATATGTATATATATATATATATATATATATATATATATATATATATATATATATATATATATATATATATATATTGTATAGTAAAATAAAATAACAAGTGAGAAAGTTGTACTACCTACAAGGCCAAAAAAGAAAGAAATTGGATTCCAAGAAACATAACAATTGAAGATACCAAAGAGTCTTTGGAATAAAATGGAGCCATATTATGATTTCTAAAGCTATCGCTAAATTAGACCAACGAAATTAGGGTTAAACAATACTGTATGGTACCACCTTTCCTGTTCAGCTGGATATATATATGTATATATATATAAACCTTACATTCAAAATGCAAAGATAAATAAGTCTCAAGTGATGTACAAGAAGAATTAATATTTCCCATAGCTTTAAATTTTACTTTGATTACAAATTATATTTCATTTAAAAAAGTGCTTTATAATACTTTTACAAATAACATATTTTTAAGATAACGAAACGGTTTAAAATTAATTCTTAAAACTTATTTTATAATATGTCCTCAGTAAAATAAAAACAAAAAAAAGTTTCTTTATAAGCTAGAAATATTTGTATCATGAAAAAAATATCTAATAATTGCTGTGATGATTTCAGGAATGTCGACAGTTAAAACAGATTATATCTGTAAATGTCCATAAATTAACGTTTTAATGTTATATTCACAAACATAGTAAACATGCAAGCATGTATTTTGAACATTTATTTCAAGAATGTGCTTTTTTAATCTCTCATTGAAAATTGCATTCTATACGAAATACTTTAATTATGTAAAACATTACGATAGATTTTTAATGTATTAAAACTTATATTGCACTTTTAAGGACACCTTAAGCAGTTTTCTCATTACTTCCTTCGCCGGATATTAAGTTGTATGTTTTTGAAGCCTTTGGAAAACTAGATTTACATCAGAAAAAAAAATTTGAGATTTTCATATTTCAAAAATTTATCGTTTTTCCTGAGTAATTATACAATTATTTTATCAAAAAACTATTTCTCTATATTTTGTTCATTGTTTTATATATGTGTGTAAAATATTTTGTATATTCTAAAAATATTTTTTAATAAAAAGTACCCAAATAAAAATATGTTTGATAAAATTATATGCATGCTCCGTTATTGTAAAGGGGGGGGATTTTAATTTAAAACTACTTTTGTAATTTTAGAGAATGTTTCAAGGTACATAAGAGTAGGCAGGAAAGAAATAATTGTGAAAAAAAACATGTGAAAACTTTGCTACTCATAGTTTTTTCACTTTTTCTCCAAAGCATAAGTTTGCATTTAGGTACATATTTAAAAAAAATTACGCTGTATATGGTTCTAAATTTTATACTTTTATGCAGGATACCTGTGCATAACCTCCTGTAGTGAACCTAAATGTTTTTAGTCTAAGTAGTATATAGGCTTTAAAAAAGTAGTTTTATGTGTAAAAGAGGGGAGAAAAATAAAAAAATTTTAAATTAAAAGTTTTATAATTTTTTTAAAGAAACTGTTCTAATATTTTACTAAAAAAATAGGTTCACTATCTAGATATATATTATAAATGCGAATGTTTGTGAGGTTGTTGGGCCGTCTTTCACGCAAAAACAACTGAATGGATTTTAATGAAATTTTATAGTAATATAGCTTATACAACAGAATAACACATAGGCAATAAGTTATCGCATAGGCTATAATTTATAAAGATATTGTGAGAAGTGTCCAAAATATAACGATATTTGTCAAGTAATTAGGAAAAAATTCTGCTATCTGCAAGCAATTCTGGCGTGCGCTGCAAAAAGCCCACGACAGCATATATCTATCTTTTGTTTGAGAAAGAAATCCTTTTTGTTTTGGCTACGCAAGGCGCTCGCTTCTAATTAATTCCTGTGATCAGCATAATCCATATTTTTTTTTATTTCAGAATAAAACAAAGTTTTTAAGGGAGAGGTTGTTATAAATCTCTCTTTATTTGAATGTTTTTTTTTGTTTTTTTTATGATTTTATTATGCACATTTGATAGTAAGAAATTGATCTTTTTTCAAAATAAATGCTTTTTTCGGTTCTAGTACTTAAGTTAAATAAACTCTTTATCTTTCACACTACATCATTTGGGCAAATTTTCAAAATTTGTTTGTGGTTAGTAGTTAATTATAACGCTATAATTTTAGTTGAATAAGGCAGATATTGCAATTTTAAATATAAAAATAATTATAACTACCGTACTGTATTTTTTGGAGTGAGTAAGTGAGTGAATATTAACGTCGCAATGTTCAGCTACATGAGGGTTTTTGGCAACGGACCACGTAATTTTGAACCATGGTCAAGTGATGTGGACGACACCTAAGCTGGCATCCTTTTCTCCTAACTACCACACCACACCAACTTAGAAGAAATATTCTACCAATACTTAGCAGGAATATTCTTTGAAATCCACTCTTCCAAGATATATGGCAGCATTGGTTCTATGATTAGTATTTTAGCGGGGAAGGCGAATAGTTTTGTAGCAGATATTGCATTTTCAGCTGACGATGTTTTCAGCGGATTGCAAAGATTATTATTTGTGTCCCAAAAAATAATAGTTTATGTCAAAATTTAAGTGTCTTATGTTTTTGTATGTTAATGAAGACCTTAGAAAACGATTTGACTATTTATTTTAAGTGAACGGTGTATATAATTAATTTTACAGTGAAATATCTTTAATTAATTTATTAGCTCTAACGGATTAAATTTCTCAAAATGGTGTATTTTGTTTATGTATATCCCTAAATTTTCAATGTAGTGATCCAAAAAAAATATTGTATGAAAAAAACTGCAGTAAATCATAATGCGGTAGATAAAGTATTAACGTGCATCGCTCCCCTATACGGCGGGTCTTACAAAGCTCTAATAAAGCTCGAGGTATGAAAGTAGCTGGACATTTGCCAACTTGATTCTATCGTTAACATTTCGCTATGTTTTTCACTGAATCGCCATTATAATTTAAGAAACGGTGTTGCTTGCGAATATTACATTTTTAACATAAAATAAGGACAACAGAAAGTAATATTAATGTATTACACATTCAGATATAAATTATTTTCACTATTTTAAGCGTTCATTACACAAAACTTTTAACAATGTGTTACTTTTGTTGAGCAGAGATAAGCTTAGGGAGGTATTTTCAAAATTCGACCCTCAAGAGTGTTACGGGGAGATATAAATAAAAAATAATCCATTTTATCAGCTATTAGATCTACATACTTAAAATTTAAAAAATATGTTTTTTTTCTTTCTTTTTTTTTTTTGTTTAGCTGAGATATGCAAAAAGCTTTTTTTTTTGTTTAATTTGAAATTCACGTAAAATTAACTCAATAAAAACTTCTTTATCCTTCAATCTGTGTTGTTTAATTTTTCAGTTTACCCGTGCGAAGAACGGGTATAATAGCAAGTAATTTCTATATTGTTTTATATAAGTGCAAAAAAATATTTAATATATTTAAGCGATACTTATTTTAAAATATGGTATCTAAACTTAAGTATTTATCATGAGATCTCAAAAATTATGTCCAACTTACAAACACACACAAAAAATTTTTGAACCAAAAAATTACTTTTGTAATTCTACAGAATGAATAAAGTATCTTTGCTATATAAGAACACAAAAATATCTAATCTCAATCGGAAATTTTTAAAGATATATGTCCCATAAATATAGAGTCTTAATTTTAGCATTTTACTCTTTCAAACATGTCCTGGTTCCCTCAGTTGTTTGACAGAACCTTTAAGATTACACGCAAGTGTTTGAATTTTAGCTTCTTCCATGTACCTTACATTTTGGCGGAAGTTATGGTGAAGACGGTGTATCCACACATACACGCAGCAAAGGCTGTGAAAAATTTATTCTTTCCAAACAATATTGAAATTTTGCTGTACCCAGTGAAAAAAAAGGCCTTGCTATACACTTTATAGAAAAAATCCAAGCAATGATCCTTCGAAAAGTTTATAAAGAAGGAAAGCTCTACGAATCCATCATTCATTCAAGAATGCGCACAATCAAGTTTGAGATAATTTCTGTCAAACTTAAATCCAATAAACCGTATGATTTCGTTCCAAATAAGATTTTTAACTATAAAACAAAATAGAAAAAAATTGTAACTAAAGTATTGTTGCTCACGCAAAAATTACAGTGTCTTTTTTTTACAAGCGTTTTTCTCTTCCAGTATTAAAATTAAAAATAACTTTAAAAATTTGTTAAATGTTTTATACGAACAAATTTTCAATTCAACTATTTTATATATAAGCTTCATTTAACCAAAACAAAATGTTTTTAAGACAATTTTGGAGCAATAGTCAAAAAAAATTTATTTTTCTTTAAAAAGTCAGGGTTTCTTTTGATTTTTACACAGTGTATACCACAGCACCTTATAATAATTACTTTTAAAACAAGATTTATATTATTGTCAAATATTTCTTTTCTAAAATGTATTAACGTTTACCTATATGAATTTCATCTCATAGAAATTGCCTTTTATTACCTGAAAGTAATTTAAAATGCTTAATATTTGTCCGATTCAAACAATTTTCACTTACAGTGAAAGGAAGATGTATTTTTGCGATATTTCATTAGTAAAAAATCAAAATAGCAAATTTATTTTACGCTTTATCACTTAAGAATAACAATCATGGGTAATTGTATATACTTAAAAAAATTAATGCTTTTACAAAAAAAAAAATTATATTGTTCTTAATTTGCAATAGTTGCATATCTTATTAAAACTTACCAAGAACTTATGTGCTAGATAAAATAAAACTTGGCTAAACTATTTTCTTTTGTTTCTATCTAGTTTTTCTTGAAGGGAGACAATATACAGGATGTCCACAAATATATTCCCCAAGAATATGGTAGGGATTTTACCATTTATAATGATTTGAACTTGTTGCCAAAAAAATGGACAAAATTTACGAAAAAACTTTCGATGGTGGTCAAGACTTGTTTGTCGTTAAATTGAGTTTGCAATATGTCACCCAATGAGTCGAAAGCAGATATTTCTAGCTATTTTTATTTTTCCAGTAAGAAAGCTTGTAAAAATAAGGGAGACTTTTTTGATTGCTGCGCCAAAGGAACTTAAAGTGATGGACATCATGTTTTCATACAAAACACAATCAAATGTTATATTTATTTATTTACACGATCATTAAATTATACTTAAGGTATCCGAATATTTTCAGAGCCGTGATTTTTCAAATGTGTACCAACGAATATATTTTTTTAATATTTATAGTCACTTAGATTAGAATACACGTATGAAATTGTTTGAAGAATATTATTAAAATTAAAAATAATTTAACTGCAATGTTTGGGAAAAAAGGAACATAGAATTACTTATTTTCCAAATATTCTTCTTTTACAAAAAATGCTTGTGTAATAATAATGTTTTACATCTATGTACCGCAGACCTCTTTGTACGGAACCTGAACTAGGATTTTTTAAACATATAATTTGGAAGTGAATTTATGCATATTTTAAAACATCAGAGTGGAGAAATTTTAACTGAAAAACACATAATTATTTCAATTGGTAGTAACTCTGAAAATAAAGTGAATTTTTCCAAAGTCGTAGTTCAGGCACTCTGGAAATTTATTAGCGACATATATGCAAAATATTGTTATCATAAAAGCATTTTTTATAAAGGGAGAATGTTTTGAAAAAGGTAATTCCAAGTTCATTTTTTTCCAAAATATTAGATTTAAATATTTTTTTACTATAATAATATTCTTAAAACAATTTTATACGTGTAGTCTAATCTAAGTGACATTAAATATTAAAAAATATATTCGTTTGTACGCTTTTGCAAAATCACGGTTCCAAACGTTGTCAGATAACTTAAAATGTTCAAGACGTCTTTTTTTAAGCTTGAACAGTTTTATTTTTCAGAATGTATTGCTTTCTCATTGCAATATGTTTTGTATGAAATTAATTTTTGAACATATTAAATTTGTATATTTGTCCTAGAGCATTGTGAAACAAAGGAGTGGTCCTTGCAATCACAAGGCTACTTGTACATATTTTTTCCAAAAATGTGAAGAGAAATAAGTTTCTAAGGCAAAGGATGCAAAAGAAGAATTAAAAAATCATGGAACTTTTATTTTTACTCTATGATTATATGTGATTATACTACATTTTTTAAAGTATCTGTAATAATTTTACAAATAAAACATTTCTCTAATAAAAATCCATGGGAAAATTAAATGTATAAATTTATTCCAGAAAGTTTGTTACTTCTCAAGAACACTCTCCGATTTAGTATATGAAAAAGAGAAAATATAAGAAAATGTTACTGATTCGAATAATTTGGTAAAAGCAATGAATTAGGGTAAGGGTGCCAAATTCGCGGCCCGCGCGCTACATGTGGCCCTTAACGAGCATTTTTGTGGCCCGGCCAGTATATTGGCACACAATAATAGAAAATAAATATCAAAATGTCTTCTAAAATAGGAAATATAGTAGCATAGAAAAAATGTCAAGTGTAAGAAAGTAAACACATTAAATTTTTCTTGGTCTTTTATTTATGTTTACCATAGTGTATTATTCGAAATAAAATTACATTTCTATGAATATGGAATTTTTTTTTGCGGCTCACCTACAGTTTAACCTTTTTTGTTTCACCCAAGTTAGCTTTTGTGTTTGACACCCTTGATTTAGGGAATGGGAATTTTTAAAAAACACACGAATTTCGTACGATTTCTTAAATACCGTTAGATAATCAAATGAGAAGTTAAATATCACTGATCCAGTGATTTTAAATTGGACATCAGTCCTTTTGCTCATTTTATTTCTAAAATATCTTTAATATCTATAAGAAATTATAGCATGTACATATTTTGATATATTGGTTGTTTGTTTTTATTGTTGGAATAATAAAGATTCCTTTAATAATAAAATAGTGAAAAAAATAACTTTGCTGTTCATTATTATTCCTGCTTTTAAGAAACGGAAATTATGAAAAATAAACTTTTTACGAAACATATACTAGAATTCATATATTCATACCTTCGAATAAATTTTTCCCAGACCTTCGCTGAGTATCCAACTTTATCCAATTTATTCGTCGACTTTTCGACTATATGCATGCATGTGGCAATATTTGAACACATGAGGTTCGTTTTACCAGAGTTCCCTCGATGACAAGTAAACGTCAAATGAGTTTAATCCAACTTAATTACTCTACAGTCTCAATTTTGCAAAAAAATGTGACTAACAGCCGAATAATAAAAAAGCCAAAATAATGGCTCAAAAATCTATTAAAATTAAAATGGTACATTAAAAGTTATATAAATTCTTATATTTCTCCCCACGGGAAACAATTATTTTTTATTATGTTTGTTAACATGCATTGCTTATTTCATACTCTCAGTTTTATACACTTAAGTGCCACTGAATTAGGGAGAGAAAGGACTATGAGAAAATTTTGTGTAGCTCTGAGCATCATTATTGCACAAGTGAGGGCACTGTAGTAACTGCATATAAAGCGCGTACTGTGGTTGTTCAAAATTAGTTTTTGGAATTTCCAGTGTGAGTAAACTGCCATATTTATAGCATGGAGTGATGAGTCTCGAATCTGACTACTCAGCACAGACAGAAGGCTGAGAATAGGGTGACAGGCTCATGAATCTATGGATTCTTAATGCCAGGTTCGAACTGTACAAGGACATGGTGGCTCAATCCCAGTCTGGCATGTTTTTTCCTGGCAATGTTTGGGATCTTTGGTGTATGTACCAACTTCCCTTAATGCAGTGCGATACGTAGGGTTGTTATGTGATCATCTCCATCCGCTTATGTTGTTTTGTTATCCGCACAGTAAGCAAGACAACTGTAACTGCCACAAGTCCGGTTGCCTACTGGCTGGTTGGATGAGTGTTCCTGTGACCTTTCTGTCATAAATTGGCCACCTACACCTAGAAGTGCAAACTTAAACCCTATTGAGCATCTTTGGAATGTTTTGGAACAAGGCATAAAAGGCCATCATACAGGACCAACGAGTCTTACTGAATTATGGACAGCTTTAACCAATATTTGGCAAGTCATTCCCGTGGAACGTTCCACAAACTTGTTGAATCTATGCCTCATTGTGTGGCAGTCATTATCAAGACCAGAGGAGACCGAACTCGATACTAGGTAGGTATGGCTAATTCGGTGGTACTTCAGTGTATTTAAACACAGAGTCTATTGATTGTTCATTAGCCTCTCACTTTGAGGTAAGCACGGATTATTGGTAGTGGGGTACACAGATGGGGGAGAAACACTTTCCTATGGGGAGGAACACTTTAAAAACACTTCTATGAAGGAGCCGAAGCTGAAACTGAGCATCTTTGAGAAATCTAACGTGGGGCGTTCCTCCAGCCCATATCGAAAAGTACACGAGTCCTTAGGATGTAGAGGCCTGGTTTACAGAGAGAGTTTCCTGATTGGTGGAGAGAAGGTGACAAAGGGGTGTGGCTACGGGGACTGCTTCGGAGACATCCGAGATGAAAATTTTAGTCCAGGAAAGCATACGAGAGACTCAACTGCTGTTGGTCCACGGTAGTCTGTGAGTTGGCCCTCAATTTACTGCCCTGACACTAAAAGAGGATGAAGGCACCGAAGGTTAACATCTACGATAAAAATATAAGGTGAGTTGAGCTATGGAGGGCTAAGCCCCAACCTCCTCTTCCTTTGGGGAAGTTACTGTTATTGGAGATGAGCCATAAGACTACTTTCCAGATACACATATACAGTGAGACCTCTATATAACGAAGTCGCTAAATTTCGAGAAAATGTCGTTGTAGGGAAAATTCGTTTTATAGAGGTTCATCCTTCAATTTATATAAAACTAATGAACCATATAAAACAAACTTTAAACTTATAAACACTATAAATTAAAAAAGTAATTATTCACACCTTTTTTGTAAATTAATATACATGTATTTTTTTATATCTTAACTATCAAAAAGAAAAGAAAGAAAGAAAATCTGTAAAGGAAGTTTCGTGACACCTTTATCCACTTCCTGAAGAATTAATTTTGTTTCCTTGATGCTAAATGACTAAATTTTTAACGTTTTCGAACCACAAGAAACGAAGTTGCCAGAAGACTGACAAACACTACTAATGAACACTGTTCAAAGACACGGGGACACGAGACAACTCCACAGAGGGTGAAAGGAGGTATCGAAGATGTTTCCATTGAAATGGACAATGAGTTTCAAAGATTGCCCATCCTGGATGAAATACCCAGAGTTCTACTGCTCTCGGCGAGTTAGGCACCTCATAAAACCACTTCAAAAGTTATGACCGCCATAAAATGAGTTAAAAGTGAGAATAACTTGAAATGTTTAGAAATACTTTCAAAATAAGAAGGAAAAAAATTGACTGACGAGAGAAAAAGCTCGTTACATAAAAAATCGACTTCGCTATTGGGAGGTTATTTTACGAAGAAAATTGCAAAATGTTCTTGGTTCCAGGAAAGAATTCGCCCTATAGAGGTTCGACTGTATTTAATTTTTAGAATCAGCTGAAATTGTAGCTGCTGTTCGGCCCTTTTTGGATTGAAGAGAAATTTTCTACCGTTGAGGGAAAACACTAATCTGTCCAATTTCGGCTCATGTGATACGTTTCTTTTATAAAAGGGAGAGGAAATAAAAAAATTTCCTACCAAATTACGAAGAATGATCAGGCTGTTTAAAAAAAATTGGAGAAATGGGAATGTCTCTGAATCTCTTGATGCAGCCCAATATATATACAAGGATTGCATACATGAAACAAAGTATACTTGGAAAGAAAATAAAAGCATACAATGCGAAAGATTTATCTATTCATCGAAAATTAAGTGATTTAAAAGATGCCGATAGTATAAAACAGATTACATCTTTGAATATACATTGGTTAATAATTGAATGTCATTGTCAAACATATTTTTGCCATTATAAGCATATAATGAAGTTTTTATTTCATCATTTGATTCGAGAATACTATCGAATCCAACATTCTCAATGCGTTTGTTTCGAAATATTTTCAATATGTAAAATGTTTTTCAAAAAACTTGGCACATTAAACTTTTTAGTGCACTTTTATGCACATCCCAGCAGAACTAGATTCACTATAGCTTAAGCTGTAGAGCCAGTAATTTCAAAAATTCATCATATGAACAGTACTTACGTATGAGCGTAACTGCAGCAAAGTTTGCACCCCGCCAATCGCGTCATGGTATCAAAACAACTCAAAGATTCTCGTTTAATTTGAAAGAAATAAGTAATGTAAGTAAGTCAATTCCTGCTTAGGTCAACAAAGAAAAATTTTATTAATATTTGCAGTTAATATAAATATGTATATGCATTGGACAGAATCATAAGATATTATGAAGAAACCAAACAGAAAGTGATTTTTCTTGTCATTTTCACTTTTTATCGAAATTTATAGCTTATTCGGAACTCAGGGTGCCCACGACAAACGCTCAATGGAGAAACCCACGACCTTTGAAGTAAAGTTCAACCGCGCTGTCCGTTGCAACAAACACAACGACGGATTTTCCTTTCTGTATAAGGTGTTGGAATAATTTATTGTTACTATTTATTCATTAATTAAATTTAATTATTTTAATAAAATATAGCATAGTAAATAAATATATAATAATTACATTCTCAGAAATTAGGCCATCCCAGATGGGATTTAAACCAATGCCGATTTAGGCTCATTGTGGGCCCTGGGTGCAGAAGATCTACGAGCCTCCTTGGCGCTGGCGGAACGAAATTTATAGAAATCCAGCTTATTCAGGCCCCGGGGCACCCGCCACAAACGCCCAATAAATAAACCGGCACTGATTCAAACCCACGATCTTTGGATTAAAAGTCCAACTAACAAGAGTCTATATATGTTGTTGGACAATTATTTTTGTTTGTTACTATTTATTCATTTTTTAATTTAATGAACGAATTAATATTTGAAAAAACTGTATTAACATCAAGTGTCATCCACTACAAGTTTAAATTTACTCGTATACAACAAAACTAGCGCACCAAGAAATAATTGCGGGCTCGTAACGAAACTTGGCATGAAAGTACATGTTGGGGAGATATGCAAGGGATTAGAAATTCAGCGTGATTGCGCTTTACGTATAGCCGGTAGAGGGCGTTAAACATCGTTCTCCATGGAGTTTATAAAGAAATAACGTAACGAAACTTGGCATGAAGGTACATGTCGGGGAGATATGCAAATGATTAGAAATGCAGAGTGATTGCGCATTACGTATAGCAAATAGAGGGCATTTAACGTCTTTCTCCGTGGAGTATAAAACAGGTAACCAAAGTTTTTTTGAGTGTGCTGAGTCATTTATAAAACAAGAGCTGAGGTAGACATGCCATTACGCCGTTTTCGAAGACAATATGAGTAGCTGTCGCAGTTTGAGACGGGAGAATCATCGGCATGATGGAAGCTGGATGGACAGCTAGACTAGCTCGTCAATTAGACCGCTTTGATTGTGTTGTGAGGAGGTGTTGATGGATCCAAGAGATGTCATTTACACGAAGACCAGGCTCAGGATGCCCTCTACAGACCAGTCGTCGAGAAGACCGCCACATCGTAATAAATGCACGCGTACAGCCAACTGCTTCATCGGCCGCCATCCATGCACAGGTAGCACCTTCATTAGGGGTCCCTGTGTCTTTCTTCTCCAACCATACGGAAGCGCCTGTCTTAAGGACATTTGGGATCGCGGCGCCCATTACGCCCTTGACACCCACCCATCGACGCTTCCGTTTCGAAGGGGGCTGTGCAGAAGGAAACTGGACTGCTGCGAAATGGAACCAGGTTCCAGGAATCTAGATTCGATCTCAGCTGTGATGACAATCGTGTTCGTGTTTGGAGACCCCGTGGTGAACGCCTCAACCCTGCCTTTGCTTTACAGCGACACACCATTTCCACGGATGGTGTGATTGTCTGGGATGTCATTGCCTACAATACACGGTCACCCCTACTATTGATCCGTGGGACCATGACAGCCCAGCGGTTTGTCCATAATGTCCTGCAACCACATGTGTTGCCACTCATACAACGGTTTCCAGGAGCCATTTTTCAACAAAACAATTCTCAGCCTCACACGGCAAGGGTGTCAAAAGACTGTCTCCGCATTGTTACTACCTTTCCTTGGCCTTCCCAACCCCCCATTTGTCTCCAAACGATCATATCTGGATTCATTTTGAACGGTGAGCTGGACATCCTACAAGTTTGAACGAACTAGAGGTAAGGTTACAGCAAATATGGAACGAAATGTTTCAAGACATCATACAGAACGTGTATGCTTCAATGCCCGATCGTATCGCATGGTGCATTCACGCTAAAGGGGGTTGGTTACACAGGTAATAAATACTCCGTTCTTTTGTCTTTTTCTCTGAAATAAAGGATCCCTTTTTTTCATTTTCTAATCATTTACTTATATCAAAATAGTCATTATGTATGTAAAATTTCGTTTCATTTTGACGACTCCTTCATGGTGCGCTAATTTTTGTTGTCCATGAGTGCACATACTCATGGCCAAAATTAAGGTCACAAACATATTTTCCATAATAGTTTTGAAATGCCTCCCTTAAAACTGATACAATCTGAATTTTATATATTTTGACGAACGGGAATTACAATATTAACCTTTAATTTAGAAAAAAATGCTGTTTAACGTCAGTTTTTACAGAACTACAGGATTGAGCCCGCATTCAAGCATATAATAATTTTGTTTCTAGTTTTGTAAATATTGCATTAAAATAAACAAGTTTGTCTATTTGCAATGAGAATGACTTCTCATAATCGTTTACATCATTCCTTGAGATTGAGAGCCAATGCCAGGCTTGAAGCTGGCTAGTCACAATAGGAGGTGGCTCGATGGCTTCAAATGGCCCGAAAGTAGTCTCCCGGTTATGGAATCCATTCCAAACAAGTGGCACTGTCACCAGGAAGGTCGGTCAAGGTCGCCACAGAGCATCGTTATCTGCACGGGATTGCTACTTGGCATTAAGCGCACTATGACAGAAGCAGACAACGGCTACTCGGCATTTCGTGACCTTTCTGCTGTGTCTGGAAGAAGAATTTCCAGGCAACAGTCTACAATCGTTCTGTAGAAATTGTCCTTCAGGCCCGGCGTCCAATGTTGTCCATCCCCTTGACTGCATCCAGCTGGAAGGGTCGAATATTGTGGAGCTGATAAAATAAGTCTCGGGCACCACAAGAATGGGGGTGTTCTTTTCAGTAATGAATTAAAATGTACTAGACAAAGTGATTCTCGACGAGTCTTCACCTGGAGAGAAAATGTGTGGGGGGGAGCTAGCTTTCATCCCTCCTACGTAATCAAAATCGACAGATTTGGTGGTAAAGAAATCCTTGTGTGTGGTAGCATAATGTTGGGTAATCGTATACCTTTGTACGTTTTCAATACGAGTACTTTCAACTCATAGCGCTATAGAGATAAGATCTTGGAAGCCTATCTGAGGTTTTTATGTGTGCTGTGGGCCCGGATTACATTTTTATGGACGATAATGCGTGGTCACACAGAACACATTGTTTGTGGCCACACTGAACACATTGAAGGAGGGGATATTTACCATATGGCTGGACCATCACGGTCTCCGGATCACCATTCTATTGAATATGCTTGGAATGGTCTTGGAAAAACCATTTTTCTCAATGTAGATTCCCTCCAAGGACACCCCAGGCTTTAAAAGTCCCACTTTTGGAAAAGGGGCTTGTTTTTCACAAATACTTTTTGAGACCCTCATAAATAGTATGTAAGCTCGTTGCGAGGCTTGTATTGTTGTTCATAGTGATCACACTTCATATTAGACAGAAGTTTCCAGAGGTAAATCACTTATCTCTGATTCATAATTTCATACCTTTTGATAAAACCATGTATTTTAATTCAAAATTAAAATCTTTTTTATATTTTTATTTTGCTGTATTATTTCTCACATAGTAATTCGCCTCTGTGCCAGATTTTGTGACCACACAGTGGATAGTTCATCAGTTTTCAAAGAATTTATGCTTGTGATCTTAATTTTGGACATAAGTGTAGTATTGTAAACGAAAAAAGATATTTTTTTGTTCTATTTAAAAAATATAATTCTCTATTTTTATGAATAATAGTATCTCATTATACTTTTTTCTGGTACATGATACTTGAGGAAGTCTGAATTGAGGAAAAAATATTTTTTTAAATTGTTAAATAATTTTAAAGTATTGTTGGGGATATTTTAAAAGCACTATTAAATATTTTAAAAGTACTTTTAAAGCTTTCAGTTGATATCACATATCGCCCTTACTCCTCATGTAGTAGACATTCAGAATCCTCTTTTGTATTTTTAGATGAAAATAATAAGACTGATTGAAATTTAAAATATACAAATTTCTTCCGTCTTTTCCTTTTTTTCTCAGTATCCTGACAAATGTTTGTTATTTTTTAAGTCTACAATCTCGAGCAAACGCCAATAATACCGTTCCTTATCGTATGAAAATATCTTATCCGTCCTTTTTCAGACGATACGATTTTTTTATCTTTATAGGTCAGGCACAAAAAAATGTCAACGCTTTATCAAAGAGTTCGATATTTAAAAAAGTTGCATAATTATATGAGGGCATGTTACTCAGTACGCATAGTGGTGTTGTTTCTTACCACAAGCCTTCTACCAACAGTTAGGCTTTATGGATAGTAGTAACATTATTTTATTTGGACAAATTCACAAAATCAAGTGAGTTACTTTTCTATTTTATAAATGTATTTGTTAAAATTGAAAATTATTGATATATTTACTTAGTTGATATTGCATGGAGGGTCACTAAGAGGCTGTTGTTTTAATGACAGATAAATTCTACCAAATAACTATTCAAATGCTACCTTCATAAGTAATTAACATAATTTACAATAACTTGCTATAAAAATGATCAACTTCTCTTATAACTCGTGTTGAAATTTAGTAAACCTCGTACAAAAATTAAGGAATATTGTATCATTTACACTCATGTCCATACATTAAGGATAATGTAAGTTCAGTCACAGAACGGGTCAAAAGCAAAACAAATGTGACTTATTTGTAAAGCTTTTTTTATTAAACAAAAGGTAAAGAGCACAAAAATGGTGCTATATGTGTGATATCATTAATAAAAATTGTTATTTTGTAATTTGCTCCCTGGAGCGAATTACCAAAAAAAAACTATTTACAAAAGCCAATATCACATGCTTGATATTTTGGTTAATACATAGTATGTCTCCCAGTCTATTGCAATACAGTCCGTACAACGTCTAAGCATACTGAGTATCCAACTATTGAGCTGATCTTGGGGAATATTACACCACTCATCAAACAATGGTTTCCGAAGTTCCAATAGACATGTAAGAGGTGGTTGACGGATTGTCAAGCATGTTCCACACATTCTCTACTGGATTCAAATCCGGTGTGAATGTTAGCCCGTTCATACGGGTGTTATCCTCCCATTGAAGGCATTTGCTTACGATGTTTGCATGGTGAGGGTGGAAGTTGTCATCCATAAACACAAATTCTGCGCTCATGTTGCCCCTTAACAAACGTATACATTGTTTCAGAATAACGTCCTGATAGATTTGGCCTGCCATGGTTCCAATTTAAATATGAGGTCAGTTCTGTAACCCAGAGTAATTCCCCCTCCCCAAAAAAACGAGCAAACCTGTATCACCAAAATGGTGTCGTTCAATGATGTCTCTTGGTGGTAACGGGTACCTGGCGCACACCATATGAAGGTCTGTCGAGAATCATACTGCAAGCTAAACCTGAACTCGTCGGAAAACAACACATTGAGCCCAATATTGCGGTGTCCATAATGCATGCTTTCTATTCCAGGCTAATCTCAGGTGACAATGAGTTACAGTAAGTGAAACATATCTGACAGGTCTATGAGTATGTAGACCAATCTGCCCTAAGCGTCTGTAGACGGTCTGCCTTGAAACTGTCGTACCAGTGGCTGAAGAGAGTTGCTCCGCCTGTTTCTTTTGGCAGTAACTGCCAAATACCTATCCTCATTCGGTGCTGTAACCCAGGGGTGACTTGTGCTGTAACGTCTACTCACATTCCATCATCTTGGAATCGTTGTGAAAGCCTAGAGATGACACTCTGGGCGATTTCGCGTTCCTCGGATACTTCCAGCTGGTTGCGTTCACATTCCAGACGACCGATAATTCTACCGCGTAAAAAATCATCCAAATGCGTCCTTTGTGTCATAACCATGCGGTTATTACACTGAAAAGCTTATAAAGCGCTTGCGAACAATTTTACTTCTTAGCCTGTATTTTTCATATATCCTCCTTTTACACTTTCGTCATTGTGATGTACTATCGGTGTTATCTGTTGGCTTCCTGTAATTTGTATATGATTCTTGAATATATCTGTAGTCATTTTATGGGAGATATATTTATATTTTGAAGTTCGATTTCCGCATTATTCTGTATTATCCTTAATTTATGGACATGATTGTAATTTACGTATTGTAGTAATTTAGATATAATCAAGAACTTGAAATATTATTATGTAAAATTATTAAGATATTAAAGACAGTTGTTAGACGATCCTGTCTATCTGAAGAAATGTTCCCATGTACTTTTACCTTTTTGGCATTTTTCGTTAAAACATTTTTTCCAATTAAAGATTTACACAAAACATCGGTCTTGATAAATATATATATATGGAAATCACCTTGATAAATTTTGCAGATGGAATACAACAAGTCATTAGTTTCTTAGAATCATTGAAATATATGATCTTATCTATCCACTCTCTTCTTTAAAGAAACCTTCCCTCTTGGGGTCAACCAAAAAAAGTTGTTTTTTTTTTGGTTGAAGAATATAACCAAAAGTCACAAATAAAAAGATCACACACAATAAAACATAGGTTGAATGTTTTATCACTTTCAATATAACACTTAAAAAATGCAACTGTGGATCTTGCTGAATAAAAAGTTTCATGATCATACAGAAACAAGAGACGCCTAGCATTAATTTCTTCATAAATTTCTGGAGAACACTTAGTGGTACGTCAGCATGCAATAACTACCTTTTTTATTTAAACCGTTACGACTTCGACCAGTCCTTATCTCTCAGAAAAGGAATGTTGCACGCAGAGATTTTTTCATTAATTGCTGTTCTCACCGGATTGATTTAGTGTTTCTAATATAGTTATTAGTACTTCCAGTGGGTAAGCTTTCCCAATTGTTCTTCATCTAACACTACAATTCACCGTCTGTCTTTAGCTGAGAATCTGAATAATGTAGAGCTTCATTCCCATTGACGAGAAATAACTTTTAACAGGAATAATTTTTTGATATTTCTATGAAACCTGTAACCATGAAATCCATCTTGACAGTCTCATTTCTCCATGTATCAATTACTTCACATATTTAACCATGCATTTGCATGAATGTCGAGAAAAACTCCTGTTTGTTTCAAAAACTGACAAATTCTGACACTGAAGCATCTTATTTATCCAAAGCAAAGTTGAATAATTCATTTTCGCATAAATAAAAATAATAATTCGAAATTTTTTTTCGTACTTGTGATTGTAGAAAAAAATTCAGAAAGTCAAAATAACACCGAGTTAAATTTTGAAAAGTTGTCGTAATTAATTAAATTTTATGAAATAAATTAAATTTTAGTTTATATTACTTATTTCGTGTTTATCAAAAAATTTGAAATTCATTTTAATACAAATTACCAATTTTTCAATAATTTTAAGATTTTTTTCTTTAAAAAAATTGATCAACAACTGATGAATTCCAATTCTTTTTAAACATGTTTACGTTTTCTAACTTTTGATTGCTGTATGAAGACAGATTGGATTTCGAAATTCAAATATATATATATGTATATATATAAATATATAAAGAGAATTAATTCTTTTAAAAAATATCTATATTTATAATCAGTGACAAAATCCAACTATTTCCAATATTCTCCAGGAAATTCTATAGGTTTCTTTATAAAATTTTAGTTCTCCTCTTAAACTATAGTTTTCATACTCTTGTAGATACTCAATATTAAAAATTATCAGCGAATAAAATATAGAAATTTGAAAAACAAGTAAAGTTATTTAACCTGTAACTAACTCTAACAACAAGGTTAACACTCTAACAAACAACTCTAACAAAGGTTCTGGTGAATGATTGATTATTTATTAACTGCGGTTTTGAAAGCGACACTAGGGCTATTGGTGACGGATCTCAATTTTAGTGATGGTCAAGGGAAAAGAACTACACCTGTGATGGCATCCCCTCAATAAACTACCACACCACGTCATGGGAAGACTTTGAGGAAGGCAAGACCACGACAGATTTAACGTGCAACAGCTCCTCTACACGGCGGTTTATCAGTGGCAGAAAGCTCAAACTCATGACACGCCGGCCAAGGCTACCTTGGTCAGCGTGTCATGAGTTTGAGCCTCAACTTGTGGTGAAAGAAATATTCCAGTTTAAAATTCTACATTTTCTTTTGGTTGTTACGTACGTGGCTCTTTTCATTAATTTTATTTCTCCCCCCCCATTTGATTAATAACTTATGCGTGTGCTTTTATTTCACACATAACAGACATACACGCACACATTCAGAATTCCTTTTTTTCGTATTTTTAGATAAAAGAACTCATAAGGATGTGATTCTAATCATGAAAACAACAAAGTATTCTCTCTCTCTCTCTCAATTTGTTTGGGTTTTTTTTTCTTTTACATTATATTTCTTCGCGATTACAAGGAAATTTCAAAGTCAACGGCGGAACTTCTTTTGCATTCAAAATTAAGCTTTCGCAGACGTAAATGGAATACATATTATTAAAAATCATAAAGGAAACTAATTTCGTTAAATAAGTTTTAAAAGATAAATTTAATCTCTTAATTTAACCTCCTCGGTTCCCTTGTATCACATGTGATACAAGGCTTCATAATTTTTTGTGAAGGCTGAAACACACAAACAAATTGGGGACCGGTTGTATGACATAAGATACAACGTAAAATATCTCATATAATTTCCTCGTTTAGTCAATAAATAGCATTACCTGTCCATGATAGCGGTTTCTAGCAGCGTCTCTCAATCAAAACAGGATGTTTGCACGTAATGCACAAGAAGTTCCAAGTAAGTATTTTTTTCTTATTTATTTACAAATATTATGTTTTTTCATTGTCTAAGTACTTTTTACTAGTTAATAGCAAAAAAAAAGGAATTTTTACTGAAATATTAAAGCAAAAGGACTTGTGAAATATGTTTGTATCTCTTATGTTACAATGGGACCCACAGTCACTTATGAACATACTTTTTAAGTCACAATATTGTTTTCATTATATTTTGGGTAGATTTAAAGATTGATACGTCGTCGTATTTCTTCAGTTAAATTTTTTAGTTGAGGTGTTTGTTTTCCATTTTTACCCATTTTTTCCTGATAAATTTTTAGTTATACTTCTTAATGAGCGTTTGGAAAAAAGGATGAGGATAAATTTTTACGATGTGCACGCATACCGTCACAGATGTGACGCAAAACCGTCACGGCACCGATGCACACACACACCGTTTTCTTATATTGTCAGGTAGAAAGGAACAAGGCAAAGTTACACAATACAATGTTTATTTTGTCGTAGTATCTTACACGGACAGCACCACAACTGAAGACTTACAGGATGGTTACAATTGATAAGGAAACCCGGATACGTTCATCCCTTCGTCCTCTATCTGGAACTTAGAAATGTGTCTTGGTGTTGTTACTTGGCTGGTGATGGTGGGCGTGGAAATCAGTGGCAAGAACCAATATGGTGACATGCGCAAGACTGTTGGAGGGAGGCTTTGATTGGATGATGTGAGTGAGCTTCGAAAGTTTGACTTGAGAATTTTGAAAAATTAACAATTGGTGGTAAAATTAGAGAAATTAATAGGAGAAAATTTAAAAAAAGGAAAAGATAAATTTTAGTAAGTGAATTTACAAAATATATAAGGAGGTTAAAATTCATCCATCATAGCTTCAAAAAGAAGCAAAGCCTTAGCTTTGTCATCTTCGGTATTTTTTAATTTAGTTAGTAGTTGCAAAATTTCGGGAGATATTTTTAAAATATTAGAGATTATGCTGACCAGTTCAATTACTTGAGCTGGGTCTGAATTATTATTTTCATTGAGCTGGATTCCGTGGAAATCTTTGTTATTTGAATTTTTATTTGATTTTTCAGTTAAGTTTACAACTGGGGTGGGGATTCTGCTAACAATGTTAGCGAAAGAAACACCCTCCCTATGAACATTGCTGTCAAAAGTTTTATTTGTGGACAGGGGCGAGCCCTTTTTTGGTTTTGGGAATTTGGGACATTTGGTGTAACAGAGACCGAATGGCCATATTCCTGGTAATTAATGCAAAATGGGCTTACCTGTCTTTCTATTATCGGGCATGACGAGTGGGGTGTTCTTTTCCAGACATCTTGGTTTAAGGTGGCAGTTTTCTGCCGTGTAAAAGAAATTGTTGCAGTTGAAGCATTGGGTAATTCCTCGAATGAGGTAACATTCTACTCTAACTTGCATGTAACCTATTGTTTTGAGGTCGAAAATTTTTTGATTAATGGCGTTAAGGGGGAGGGTGACTTGGAAAATTGAGATAGTGGTCTTGATTTTCTTAACTGAAGACTTATCCACAGCTGCGGTACTTTTATATCCAAACCTGGTGATGAGTTCTAGAATGACCACCAGGGAAAGATTAACATAAATTCAATTTACATAATTTGCAAATGTATATAATAATAATAATTAACGAAAGTCATAATCAAGGTTAACAAACAAGTATCTGGGAGCTCGAACCCGAGAATAATAAATAAAGTCATGATTAAAGTTAAAGAAGTATATATGGGAGACTCGAACTATCTGCATGATACAGCAGTGCTCTAACCGTTCGGCCGCTCAGAACTTATCCGTACGTGACAATATTTTAACATACCACTTTTTTGGTGCTAAGGCACTGATATTTTGGGGGTCGTAATAACTATTGTTATAAACCATATCTGTTGGGACGCATCCCCTCCCCCATCTACAGCTTTTTGGCCAATATCTCGGCACCCGAGCCTGACAGTCCATTCGAACCTGGCTCATTCAATCCCTCTTGATCTGCTCTTCCAGTTATTATAGTTTTATGTTCATGGGGCTATTTCTTCCATAGTTTTTAATTGTTTTATAATTTTTTTAACTTTTTAAATTTGTTTAAAGTCACAATATCTTGGCTCCTGTTCGAGTCTCGGACTTGAGATTTGAACCAACTGTCCCAGTCGTTGAGACCCATCCAGTCATTTACTTCATTCCCATTGTGTAAGAGGGAGAGCTTAAGCAATAAAATATCATGCTCCCATGTTAATCCTATGGGGACTGGAAACAAAATTCATCCCTCTAAGGAATTCAGCTTGGGACTTGATTTTTGGAGGTGCGCCATATTTTTGTATTAGCGCGAGCTTTACGTGGAATTGGTCCCCTCCGGTGCACCCCCTTCCTTCCAAGGGAAAAATGGCTTCAAATCTTTGGTTCAGGTCTGCATGACGAGCCATTTGGTGTTGACAGTAAGCAAGCAAATCTTCGTCGCTATTTTGCAATTTGAAACATTTGCAAACTTAGAACACATTCTCCTCTTCACTACTTCTGTTTGCACAGAAAATGTTTTGCAACAATTTTAGAGAATACGCTTTTAGTTTTAATTAAATTTAATCGATCATCTTGTAGTTTCAAAGAAATTTCGTTAAATTTAATAAATTAATCAGCCATATAGATTATGGCATTTTTTTGAGTTAGTTAAATTATTTTGTGTTAAACTGTTGTCTTTGCTTTCAAGTAATTCCAACATTGAACCAAAGAGTGGATAAAATAAGTTTTAACGTGTATTTTTAGATAACCAACGTACTTCTGCCGGAAAAAGTAGTCGATTGTAGTCTTTGTCATTTTCAAAATAAAGTTGAACAAAATTCTCTCATTAAATTCATTCCTTTTGATTTTATTAACTGCTCTAATGGCATAATCTCGTTATCCATGCAAACGTTCAAAAATGTTTTTGTGAAAAAATAATGTTGATGAATGCCTCAATGTACTGAAAATACATTCGGTACAGCTTATTTTAATTACACCAAAAGACCCTCGGTATCTACCATACATTGCCGGAGAACCGTCAGTAGCATTAGAAAAAAATATTAGGTAATAGCTTTTACATCGAAAAATCATTTTTAAATCAGTAAATAATCTTTCACTTTTCGTATCGGTTTCCAAACTTTTAGAAAAATATAATAATTTTTGCGAAATATTTTTTCTTTTACAAATTTTTCATGAGCTAAAAGTAAAGCTTCGTTTCCTAATAAAGTGGACTCCTCAAGTGGTATTAAAAAATTCAGATGCTTGTAAGTACTCCCATAAAGAATTGTTTATGCACTGAGCCCTTTCTCGTCAATCTTTTTGAAGTTGTACTTCTTATTGCGTGTTTGGAAAAAAGGTTGAGGGTAAATTTTTACGATGTGCACGCACACCGTCACGAATGTGACGCAAAAACGTGACCGTATGCGCCGCATACCGTCACGGCACCGATGAACGTACACCGTTGTCCAATATTGTCACGTAGAAAAGAACAAGACAATGTTACCCAGTACAAGGTTTCTTTTGTCGTAGTATCTTACACGGACAGCACCACAATTGAAGACTTACGGGATGGTTACAATTGATAAGGAAACCTGGATATGTTCATCCCTTCGTCCTCTATCTGGAACTTAGAAATGTCTTGGTGTTTTTACTTGGCTGGTGATGGTGGGCGTGGAAATCAGTGGCAAGAACCAATGTGGTGATATTCGCAAGACTGCTGGAGGGAGGCTTTGATTGGATGATGGGAGTGAGCTTCGAAAGTTTGACTTGGATTTTGAAAAATTAACAATTGGTGGTAAAAATAGAGAAATTAATAGGAGAAAATTTAAGAAAAGGAAAAGATAAATTTTAGTAAGTGAATTTACAAAATAAGGAGGTTAAAATTTATCCATCATAGCTTCGAAAAGAAGCAAAGCCTTAG
This sequence comes from Trichonephila clavipes, assembly GCA_019973935.1. NCBI lineage: Eukaryota > Metazoa > Arthropoda > Arachnida > Araneae > Nephilidae > Trichonephila > Trichonephila clavipes. The sequence continues at coordinate 348,094 of BMAU01000203.1, read as the reverse complement.
CTTTGTCATCTTCGGTATTTTTTAATTTAGATAGTAGTTGCAAAATTTCGGGAGATATTTTTAAAATAGTAGAGATATATTATGCTGACCAGTTCAAATACTAGAGCTGGGTTTGAATTATTATTTTCATTGAGCTGGATTCCATGGAAATCTTTGTTATTTGAATTTTTGTTTTTTCAGTTAAGTTTACAACTGAGGTAGGGATTCTGCTAACAATGTTAGCGAAAGAAACACCCTCCCTATGAACATTGCTGTCAAAAGTTTTATTTGTGGACAGGGGCGAGCCCTTTTTTGGTTTTGGGAATTTGGGACATTTGGTGTAACAGAGACCGAATGGCCATATTCCTGGTAATTAATGCAAAATGGGCTTACCTGTCTTTCTATTATCGGGCATGACGAGTGGGGTGTTCTTTTCCAGACATCTTGGTTTAAGGTGGCAGTTTTCTGCCGTGTAAAAGAAATTGTTGCAGTTGAAGCATTGGGTAATTCCTCGAATGAGGTAACATTCTGCTCTAACTTGCATGTAACCTATTGTTTTGAGGTCGAAAATTTTTTGATTAATGGCGTTAAGGGGGAGGGTGACTTGGAAAATTGAGATAGTGGTCTTGATTTTCTTAACTGAAGACTTATCCACAGCTGCGGTACTTTTATATCCAAACCTGGTGATGAGTTCTAGAATGACCACCAGGGAAAGATTAACATAAATTCAATTTACATAATTTGCAAATGTGTATATAATAATTAATGAAAGTCATATTCAAGGTTATCAAACAAGTATCTGGGAGGCTCGAACCAGAGCCGTCTGCATGTTAGAGCAGTGCTCTAACCGTTCGGCCACTCAAAGCTGATCAGTTTATATGTCAATATTTTAACATACCACTCTTTTTGTGCTAGAGGACTGATATTTTGGGGATCGTAATAACTATTGTTATAAACCATATCTGTTGGGACGCATCCCCTCCCCGGTGCATCCCCCCTCTACAGCGTTTTGGCCAATATCTCGGCACCTGAGCTTGACAGTCCATTCGGACCTGGCTCATTCGACCCCTCTTGCCCTCTTGATCTGCTCTTCCAGGTATTATAATTTTAAGCTCATACGGCTATTTCTTCTATAGAGTTTTTAATTGTTTTGCACTTTTTAAACTTTTTAAATTTGTTTAAATTCACAATATCTTGGTTCCTGTTCGAGTCTCGGACTTGATATTTGATCCAACTGTTCCACTCGTTGAGACCCATCCAGTCATGTACTTCATTCCCATTGTGTAGGCATGGGGAGGACTTAAGCACTAATATATCATGCTCCCATGTTAATCCTAAGGGGACTGGAAAAAAATTTCACCCCCCTGAGGAATTGAGCTTGGGACTTGATTTTTGGAGGTCCGCAATATTTTTGTATTAGCGCAAGCTTTACGTGGAATTGGTCCCCTCCGGTGCTCCCCCCTACAGGGCTTTCCCTGTAAGAACTCGAATCCTATGCCACCTTGGTCAACCACGCTGGTTGATATTGACTGTTCTCCTTATAAGCATCCTAGATATATTTTTTCAGGACCATAGCCCCATTTCTTCACCTATATTTTTTAACATTTTAAAATTATTTTGAAGTTTTAAATTTTTTTAAATTCCGCATAGCTCCGAGGATTTTTGAGCTTCATTAATGAAACTCGGACCATATGTTCTCCTCGTTGAGCTCTTTCCTCTGTTGTAATTCGTGTGTAGATAGTGGGCCTAGGGGGCTTTATTACTAAAATTATGATTTCCATGTTATTCCTATGTGGTTTGATCTTTTGATGACATTACGATATTACAGAGATAGAAGGATGAAACTTTGGGATCACCTACTACTTTGTGTATAATTGGGATGTACGTGACCGTTTATATCACAGTTGTCCCCCCGGGGGAGCTAGTTTCGCTTCCTTTCCCAAGCTTGTGCTGCCCCATTTGCAACAACAGGCTCCGAACCGGTTCGAATGGGATCCTCTTGTTTCCTCACAACCAGGCCGAGTTTCAAGTTTCTGGGTGCCCTGCTTCAATTTTAGTTAATTTTTTCAGATGTTTTAATTATTCTAAAATGGTCATAAATCGGGGCTCTTCGGGTGGATGTCTTAATTTTCTCTGAAACGATTCTTCACGCCGAGACATTGAATGTGAGGCCTCAGGTATCACATTCGGTTCGCCTCATCTCCAGATACAGTCTGCCGAAAAACCCCCATGCTATTGGTCCTATTGTCCCTGTGCGGGGGTGTTTAAATTTATTTAAATCGTGATTATCTCGGGTTTGGTTGGTCCTATTGATTTAAGGTTAGTATCGTTCAACTCTACTCGTGATCGCCTTTCGTCCTTGATCAAGCTTGCCCTGCTCAAGAGTTTTAGAAAGATTTTAATCTTGTTACGCCAAAGAAGTATAATTTCTTACGTGCATACATAATTACACACACACACTTTTCACATTTAAAAAGTATTTTTTATTAGTGATATATTTAACACCAGATAAAATTTTAGATCTGATGAACCACACTGATTCTGATTTGAGATGACTGTCAGATGAAGATGATTCTCAAAGCGATAATGGAAGGGAAATGGATGATGATAATGATGATCAGGATGTAACTTTTGACTTTTATGCTCCAACTCAATGGGTATTACATACAGATAACTCTCTTCAATCCAGTTTCATTTGATTTTCAGGAGGTACGATTGTCCTGACATTTTGTAAAAAATTACAACGATTACGTGTGGAGGGGCAGTGCCGATCATCTGGACCGTACGATTAGTTTCTACAGAATGAAGCCCCGAACCAAGTAATTCTACACATGATCGACTTTACCATGTTGAGTGCATGACTCGCGTACAAATATTCTGGACTATTTTGTTTTTAGACTCAGTATTGCATGTACACTCATCTACGGCTTGCTGAAGAAGCCGTCTCCGACTCCTTCGCTTGTCGAAGATAAAAATGATGAGTACCCTCCAAAACGCCGAGTTATGACTTGCATTCCACATCAAGCAGCTCGAAACAAAGAAGCTAGGTACATGCCTCAAATGGTTGGGGATAGGACTCATTGAAGTAGGTGCAAGAATGAGAAGTGCTCGACCTTAACCAATGTATACAATGTACAGACTGCAGAGTTCTCTATGCTTTACAAGTACTAGAAATTGTTTCAAAGCATTTCACGAAATTAAAAAATAATGCTATTGTAATAATACTACTAAGATGTACCTCAAACGCCAATAAAACTTAATTTTCATGTTGAATTTATGAATTGTATGTATTGTGGAATTAAAGACTAAGATTATAAATTAATTACTTCAATCTTGCTTAATACTTAAAAAAAATTTTTGATTGTAGTGTCTTGTTCCTGATGTATCACGTGATACATCCTCCTAGCTTTTATAAATTAAAAAAATTTATTACTCTTTTCTACATTATAGTGATCAAAACAACTATTGAAGTACCTCTTACAAAATATCAAATCTTTATTTTTGTCTCGGGTCTGGGGAGGATAAAAGCTTTTCATTTGACGAAATACATTATAAAATAAGTTTTTGGGATGCAAAAACTGTGTACAGTATAAGTATTCAAGTAATTTTTTTTATGTTTTACTTAGAATCACATTCTATATCAATAATGGTTGCGAAATACCAAGAAAGGATGAAAGCAAAGGGATTCTTGCCTTATCATCTGGATACTTTGCCAGCCAAATTTATGCAGATAGCCAAAGAAGAACTCGGGGAAACAGATGAAATACGACGATCCGCTTTAGAACAATTCAGAAAACGCATTCTAGGTGAGCTTTTTTAAAAATGTTTCAGTCGTTCACAGTTTTTTTACTGTTTTGTTCCGTACACTAGAATCCTATTTCCTTCTAAATTCTTTTGAACATTTTATGTGCTGCAATAATAAATAATTGATAACTATTTTAGTTTTCTCCAAGAAATCTTCTTAAACAACTCACAAGAAAGAATTAAATAAAGGCACAACAAAAAAGCATTTACCGAGAAACTTCGGGATTTAATGAATTTGAAATCTTTTTTGTAGTTATGCGACGCAGTTAATAGAAATTGCCACTGTTGCTCTGATAACCATCCCTAAATACCTATAGTTACAAATAATGGGCATGCATGGGTGTGCATGTGAATATGTGTGCTTAATGAATCATTCCCATATTTATCCCCACATTTTTCGCTATGTTCATTTTTTTAAACAAAATCTCGTAGTGTATTTAAATAGCTCTTAAAAATATTCTATCTCAAGGTAAAGGATTGACTGTGTATTTATATTCAAACTATTAAAGAGAGAAAAATAATTTAAAAGTAAGAAAACAAAATGCTGTGGAAAACTATATAAATTAAGCTAAATCAACCGATTTAGTAGAAACTGGTTAGGACAGAGAAAGACTATGCTCATTGAAGGAAGCAGAAAAAGAAAAATCTTAGCAATATGGTAAATTTATTAAGTTATACTGGAAACGTAAGAGATTGTTCTACTCGTTATATATATATATTTTAAATTTTCTGAAATTGTACTTTTTCTTCAAAGATGAAAATAAGCTGAAGTGTCCAACAGACGATGACTATCTAATTCAATTTCTGAGAGCTAGAAAATATGATGTGGACAAAGCTCTGTGTCTATTAAACAACTATTTCAACTTAATTACTTCGCATCCTGAAATCTTTGAAAACATGGACAAGGAAAAAGTTGATAAATTAACACGTTCCAATTTATTTTATATACTCCCCTTCAGAGATAACGATGGTTGTCTAGTTTTAGTCCTGAAAATAGGTAAGTAATCACTTTCCTAGTATAATTTCTTTCGATATTTATAGATAATTAAATACTCTCTTTATTTAACTTCGGTAAGAAAACTGAGTCTAAACTTTTCTTAAATCTGTTATTGTGGTGGTTTTTAATCTTTTCTCTACTTTTAAATGCTTTAATTCATCTAAATAAAACCTTTATAAAGGGATATTTACTTGCTGAGACAAATCAAACAAAGTATTAAATAATTATAATCATAAGACACTTACATAAAAAAAAATTGCTTCTTTTTAAAATTTTCTTACCAGTTTTGAGTGTCTGTATCAACTTGTAAAGAGTGTTTTTTTTCTAGGTATAGAAGTTTAAGTTGGCATTACTTTCCAAGATGGCGACCGATTTAACAGCTGTCAAGTGATTTATTCTCAGTTTGGTTTGGCAATTCATCAAAACGATCATCAAGCAAGGCGTAGATTCGTCGAATGGGCCCAAAACGAATTTGCCATTGTTCCCGATTTTCATAAGCGAATTTTCTTTAGCGATGAAGCGCACTTTTGGTTGAATGGCTACGTCAACAAACAAAACTGCCGCATTTGGAGTGAAGCTAATCCACAAGCGTATGTCGAAACACCGTTACATCCAGAAAAACTGACTGTTTGGTTCGCTTTATGGGCTGGTGGAATCATTGGTCCGTACTTCTTCAAAAACGATGAAAGCCACAACGTTACAGTCAATGGTGATCGGTATAGAGCCATGATTACTAACTTTTTCATTCCTTAATTGAACAATCATGATGTCCAGGAGCTGTGGTTCCAACAAGACGGCGCAACATGTCACACAGCTCGTGCCACAATCGATTTATTGAAAGACACGTTTGGTGACCACCTAATTTCACGTTTTGGACCTGTGAATTGGCCTCCAAGATCTTGTGATTTAACACCGCTAGACTATTTTCTGTGGGGCTATGCAAAGTCATTGGTATATGCGGATAAGCCACAAACGCTTGACCATTTGGAAGACAACATTCACCGTGTTATTTCCGATATACGGCCACAAATGTTGGAAAAAGTCATCGAAAATTGGACGTCCAGATTGGACTACATTCGAGCCAGCCATGGCAGTCATATGCCAGAAATCATATGTAAAATGTAATGCCACAAGATTATCTTTCGAATAAAAAAAAATTCATGTCAATCGAATAATACATCGTTGTTTTATTACAATTTAAAGTTCTATACCTGTAAAAAAACACCCTTTAGTAAAAATAATGTTTTCTTAATTATTTATAAATGAGTAAGAAAGCATTGTGAGGAAACTGGTGTAAGATTAACAATGTTTTCTTAATCTTACACCAGTGCTTCTCAAGCTTTCAAAAGGCCCTTGTGTAGCTGAACAGTGCGACGTTAATATTCACTCACTCACTCAAACTTTCAATATTTGCAACCCAATATTCAATCATAATTTTTATCATGCCCTCCTCATGCTACAGTTATGAATTGAATGGAAAAATAATGTACTTTGACGTAAAAGTTACAACGCGACTTTAATTATAAACTGCACGAATTATTAAGATAAGATTTAAATTTTTAAATAATTTTGTATTTGACAAGATCATGTAAATCACTAGTAATTACTGAACATGTTTTTAATTTAGAATTGATAAATAAATTAACAAATACTTTTTACCTTACTGATACATTTATAAGTATATTATATCAGTGTGAATATGTATTTTATTTTCATTATATCAGAGAATGTATATATATGTATATTGCTTCCTTTTAGTAAATTGATAATTTTATTAAATCTTTTTTATTTGCGACTTTTCGGTTTGCTCACGCCCCCCTACGGGCACGTCCCACAGTTTAAGAAAACCTATTTTATACTTTGTAAGTAAATATTACCGAGTAGATACCGGAAAATCGAGTTAAGTTAAACACATTTTTGGAAAAGTTTTTGAGCTGCAATTTTTTTTTACTGTTTTCAAAACTCATACATGGGACTAAATACAGGACGTTCGAAATTAAAGCATCCTACTTCAAAATAACTTACAGCGAAACGAGGCAGTAGAAAAGTGGGAAATTTCTTGGATGTCTTAAGAAAAATATTATGTATTATTATGTTTCAACATTTCCTTGAAAAATTTTTTCGGCTCTCTTGTGTAATGAGGAGGTTTGAAGTTTATAGCTATTGAGTTTTCAGAATAATGTGAAATGAAAAGGTTTTTGCAAAGATAGATATTTATTTGTATTGCTAGGTGATGCAACTTCGTTTAAACTTCAGAAATATATGTTCAGGACGGTGACTACGATTTTTTTTCCGATTCATCTTGTGTTGTATCGATTATTTGTCCACGTTATGTATCTTCTGTATTTCATTGTTCTGTGTGCTTTGATATAACCGTCTATGGTTGTGTTTAAAACCTGAAAAGGCAAAGTAGAGATATTCATTTGTCCGTCTTCTAAAATAATATTATAATCAAATTAGTCTGAATCACCGACTATAATTTTTTATGTCGAATTCATTATAAATAATATTTCACCAGGAAAAGTATTTCTGCGAAACTTTAAGTGAATTTTCAATTTTAAAGAACAAAAATCTACGTGCACGATAAGCCGCTTAATGATGCTGAACGTTAATGAGAAGCCTTATGCTTAATGGGGAATTTTACAACTTGTACTTTTGATGTGAACCATTCATGGCATCAAATAATATATTTAAAACAAATTTATAAGTAACGTCCCTTATTCGGTACCGTCAAAACATCATTTTTTATATAGCCAAATTAAGTTTTATTTAAATTTATCTTTTTATCATTTTACAGAAAATTGGGATCCAGATGACATCAATGCACAAGTTTTTTGTTGCACAGCAGGAGCTATCTTTTTCTGCTTGAATATTTATCCTGTGAGCCAAATATGTGGAGTCCGTGTAATTTTCGATGCTAAAAATTATTCATTTAAGCAAATGCGTCCTTTCGTTCCCAGATATCTTTCATTACTAGCTAAAGCTTTAAGGGTATGTTTTAGTTCTTTCTAATCTTTACTTTTTAAACTGTTTTACACTGTTGACCAATAAAATTGCAATACCATGCAGGAAAGCAAATACGAAAAAGATATTTATTATACTTAATTAGTATGACATGAAGATAAAATGTTTAAATTTGCATGCAGTTTGAGGATTTACACGGATTGGAAAATTATAGAAACACCTGCCAGATTAAATGGCCCTTACCCGCAAAGGCACGGAGATGAACTGGGCGTCTATGACAGAAACCGGTAACTCATTCCATGCTGCTTCAAGTCTAAACAACACTTCATCAACCGCATTAGTTGGAGAAAACGACATTCTCATAGTAATCCATCTAGAGACCAGGCAAGAAACAGCAACAATTGAATACCCTGTGTATAGCGAAAGGTCAGAACACGATGCATGACATGTGGTCTTATATTATCTTGTTGGAAGAAGGTATATGGCTGACTTTTAAGGTAGAGCACCCCCAATAAACGTGAGTCTGAAATGTACTGATCTGCATTAAAATTAGCGTCTATACAAACTACGGATTTGCGTGTTGGGTACCCAGTCGCTTCCCAGACCATCACACCAGGTGCAGGGCCCCTATTTCTATATTGAATGCAAGCAAGTGACGAGCAGCCTCCTTTGAACCTTCAGACACATATCTAAAAAAATGATATTGTGCCACTTCTGTATCCAGCTTTGTCTTTCAGGGCATCACAGTTTTCGTCTTTTTCTCTGCTGCATTTTCTAAGGAATCCGCAGTAATGGTCACCGTGCAAGGAGTCCACGCTGCTGCAAACGTTGCTGCACCATACCAACGAATACTATTCGTGCTGCAAACATGCAAGATTTCTGACTAATGGTCCGTGCTATGGTTGTATTGTTTTTTGAGAGCCGATCTCACAATATACCTGAGTTCGTGGGCGTTAGTTATTGAGGGCATGAAGATCCTGCATGTTGTTCAGTATGACCCTCAGCAATCCATTAATTCCTTATTAGTAAGACACTGGTTGGATTTCGGCCAGAGCGATGGAAGATATCAAGGAACGATAATCCACACTCTCGATAGGCAACGATCTCGAGTGTATCAAATTTCGATATTTGCTTCTAAGAAATTTCTTATTATTATTCGAGGCATAAAATGATATTCTTAGCAAACTTGAACTTTTTAAAGCCCTTTCTGGATGAAAAATGCACTATACATATGTTCTTTTATGCAGTGCTTCAGATGTCATTCCTCCCTCCTGTGTCGTCTTCTGCGTTGAAAAACTCTTCATTTGCATTCCCAACCTGTTTTTCCATTTATGTTATTTTGACGTTCGTTAGACCATTCCTTCCTGGTATTGCAAATTTAATGGCCAGGAGTGTATTCTCCACTAAAGATACTCTTTTTCTTTTCCCTGAAAGGTATTTCACCTCCCCCTTCCGGATGCTGTTAAAAATAGATCTCAAACTTCTTTTTTTTCAGTTCGAAAAATGCCCTAGAAATTATTAGACTTTATAAATGCGCAAAAACATCATGTATCTCATCGTCATCTAAACAAGTTTACATCGATTTTTTTTAACATTATAAAATATGTTTTATGATTCGTCTTCTAAAAAAGCAGTAATGATCAACAAGTCCTTCCTGAAGACAATTTGTGTCGATTTGTTAATAAATCAAAAAGAGGGCAAGGGATAAAACGTACTAACTATTTTGCAGAACGGTGTCAAAGAAATAATGAAAAAATTTTGTAGACTATTAATTGTAATTAATCTAAATATGACAGCATAATTATGAGAAGCTCAGGCATTCTAAGGTTTTAAAAATTTAGAAATGTACTGTGTGTGTGTCTATGTCTATCATATGATGTCGATCCCTATTTAAAATTTACGGTGAAAGTCGTTTGCAATCAAATTTAAGATTAAAGGTCGTTCTTATGTACACAAAAATTGGTTATCCATGTTCTATAGCATCATACATTTCAAAAGCATATACAAAAGAGAGCAATCGCGCGTTTTAAGAACCTGATATTATACATACTTGTATATACGGCACAATAAATATATAATTTTTTTAAGAAATGCATTTATAATTTTATACATGACAATATCTAAATTAATTATTATATATTGGACACTTTCGTTCATGAAAAATTAATATGTACTTAGTTTCTGTTCTCTTTCAATCAGGTGAAGACATTAAATGTACCATATACACTCTATAATAAAAAGAACGACGCACCAAGAAGGAGTTGCCCGATTGTAATATGAAGTTTCGTATGAAAAGACATTTGTACAGAACATGCAAATGATTAAAATTTGGTCTCCAATGAATGAAAAAGCGGGAGCTGCAGCGCATCGGAACTGCGCTTTCAGTACGGGTCTATAAGAAGCGATTCTCAACCTGCTGGTCAAAATTTCTGTTCCATTGCGATTTGGGATGCCTTTCAATGACTAAGAAAATGCTTCGCCGCAGGAGTCAAGCTCATTACGAGAAACTGTCAGAGTTTGAAAGAGGTCGTATCTTTGAATTGAAAGAGGCAGGCTGGGAAAATCAGAGAATCGCTCGTCATATGGGTCGAAGCGATGCGGCCATTAGAAGATGCTGGCAAGAATGGGTGGGCAATGGCAGATTTCAGTCATAGTGGTAGTGGTCGTCCTAAGGACAGATTGATTGTCATATCAGTTGTCACAGCGCCTGATTCATCGTTATCAACTATCAGACGTGTGATTGATTGATTGATTGAATATTAACGTCGCACTGTTCAGCTACACGAGGGCTTTTGGCGACGGACCACGTAATTTTGAACCATGGTCACGTGACGTGGACGACACCTGAGCTGGCACCCCCTCTCCTAACTACCACACCACACCAATGGGAGGACGTTTTAGCTCTCGACAGATTTAACGTGCATCGCTGCCCTACACGGCGGGTCTTTAGTGGTACTGGGATCGAACTCGTGACAAAGCAAGCCACGATCCGATACCTATACCACTCGGCTACCGCGGCCACTCTATCAGACGTGTGACCCGTACACAAGTGTTCCACATGAACATTCACAGACGGCTGATAGAGCGAAATTTACGCTCGTACCGACCACTACACAACCTGCCACTCACGCCTGCACACTGTCGAGCCAGATTACAGTGGTGCTTGGCTCGATGATGTTGGAATCATGCTAATTGGAGACGTATAGTGTTTAGTGACGAATCCTGCTTCCAACTGTGTCCTGACGATTATCGAAGATGTATCTGGAGACGCCCGGGGCATCGTGCCAATCCTGCTTTCCCTATTGCACACCACACAGGAGTTATGGTTTGGGGTGCCATTTTTTTGACAGCCGGGACCTTTTGGTCGTCATTAGAGGCACACTTACAGCATAGCGGTACGTCGACGACATTCTGAGTACTGTTTTGCTACTGTTCCTTTTGCAGTATCCTGACCTTATTTTTCAGCAAGATAATGCCAGGCCACATACGGCACGCGTTGCTATGAACAGTCTTACAGCTAGTCAAACACTTCCTTCTCCAACCAATTCGCCAGATCTTCCTCCAATCGAGCATGTGTAGAATATGATGAAAATTTGACTGCACCTACCAGGGAATGTTGACGACCTGGCCTGACAGAGCACATTTGGCATGAAATACCGCAGAAGACCATCAGGGGGATTTATCACTCTATGCTGCGTCGTGTGGCAGCTTTTTTCCAGGCTATAGGTGGGTCATCACCTCATTGAGCTCGGTACTTTGTAACCATATAACTCTGAAATAAATCATTCAATTTTTCTGAAATTTTAATCATTTTCTATTTTGTGCATACTCTTTCTACTCACCAATTTTGTCGCTATCGGATAACTTGATCTCGGTGCTTCGTTTTTTTTGGTTGCTTTTTTTTGCTAGAGAGTATATATATATATATATACATGTGTGGGGTGCTTTTAATCTGTTTTTGACCGATTTAAAGAGAACAAAATTAAGGACATCTATTTTCTATGCTTTAATTTTAATATTACTTAATTGCCATGTTAGAATATGAATACCATATAAATTTCTATGTACAGAGATAATAATTTTAGCTATATTAATCGTAATAATATATTTATTAGTGGTAAATCTAATATCATTATAAATCTTATTAAATTTATAAGTTATCGTATTGAACAAAAATACCCTATTAATTTACTTCCAATTACATTTCTAATAGTTTTAAGTTAAAAGACAATTTATAATAATATTTGCAGAAGTTTTCAAATTTTTTCAATTTTCTTCTATGTTATTCATTTCTCTTATTGATTTTTACTATACTCTTTCTCAATTTTCTATATAGAGTTATAAGAGGGCGCTACATGTAAAAAAATTAAACATATTTTATTTTATATAAGAATCGCTATGCATTATTGGGGGTTCTCTTCATTCCAGAAAATTTCGTATCAATATTTTAGGTTTTTAAGAAGACTTGGTACCCTAAAAATCACAAACCTATCGTTTTTTTTATTTTCATTTAATCTTATTCTTTGGATTATTATCTTTCGATTGATATATCACTTGTGCATGTCGGAAAGTTAGAAGTTGAATAAAACTTCATTTGAAAACAAATTAGGCAATTCAGCCACACCCCCTTTTTAGAAAAAAAAAAGCTAAAAAATGCGTTATGATAAAAAAAAATCTATTTTATAAATAGAAATAATAACTATAAAAAAGAATGTGTAGTATTAAAAGCAGAATATTTCCGAGGCAATACAATAATGTAATTTTTCTTCCTTGTGAAATGTGTGCATGTAAAATTTTTAAATTAAGGCATTTTATATTAATAATTTTATAATTTCAGTTCTTCTTCCTGATATATTTTTCCTAGAAATGTAATACTTTAATATTATAAGAAGAAAAACAGCTAAAATTTCTGTCGTGATAGAAAAAAAAAAATTTTTTAAGTTTTTCTTGAGTTTTCTTGTGCAATTAGTACTCTCTAAAAGTTGATCATTTATAAAAATGTGTGGGTTGAAAACATATGAAAATGCAATTATTTTAAAGAAAAACGTATAACTAATATCTTAAAGTGGTATTTTAAGTTTAATTAAGCTTATAATAATTACTTTTTCAGAATTATAAACTTTAAAGTGGTTTTTCTCAGTTTGTGTTTTTCGAAACCTTAGTGCATTCAAAATGCTACTCCTTCGACAATTATTTACCAATCACTTCCATTTTTTCCTGCGTGTTAAAAATAAAGCATGTAATAAAATTAGGGATCCGTTTTGCTATAAACTGAATACTTTTTAAAAAAAAAAAAAAATGTAAGACATGTTGGCTTTTTCGTTGATTTTTAGCCTGTATATCAACATTTTATTTTTTTTCTCAAAAACGAATGAAGTTATTCTAAAATCGATCCCTAAAGTTGTTAAGAACACCCATAAGAATATTATAAAAAAATTTCAGGTCAAAAAAATTAATTTTTACAAAAGGAGTAGGATTTTAAAATTTTCCCAATTTTCTTCAAAAAATTTAAATTTTTAAAATTGTGTGAATAATATATGAAAATTTTCATCTGGTAACATTTTCTTGAATAGAAACATTGTATAAAATGTTAAAATATAATTTTTAAATACGTAAATAAAGAAGTTTGCTCAAAGGGTGTCAAGTCCCCTTAAGTAGAAATAGACTTTTTCTTATAAATGTTTTTATTATTTACTAGTTTTCACTTTTATACGGTGCTACTCATAATTCTTTTTGTATCAAGGGGAATGTTAACCCATGTCGATACGTTGAGGTGGTATGTGTGTGTTTACTTGTTACTTTAAAAGTGCAATAATACCCCGCGTTTACTCGATATGTGGGACTGAGTGAAAATCGCGTAAGTCGAGGTATGATTTCACATATAAATACATATAAATTATACATATTTGGTTATGGCTTTATTTCATCACCAAGAAAAAGTACTTTACCTATGTGTCTTCTGTGTAATAAAACCATGCTAAATAATTCAATGAAACCTTCCAAGCTTAAAGAACATTTAGTCCAACGGTGACAAAAAAGACAAGGATATAACGTTTTTTTAAACAGCCAGAAAAAAAAATGTTTGAATACACTGTCTCTACAACAACTCATTGGGACAACATCTAAGAGAGATGCGATTGACTGCATATTTCTTATAACATTTCTTTATTGGTTGCAAAGTCCGGAAAGCCGTACACTATTGATGAAGAACTTATTTTACCAGCTGTAAGGGAGGTAATACAATCCAGCTTTCGATGTTACAAAAAGAATTCAAGCGAGTGAACACTATGAAACAAGATAGACGAGAAATGGCTCAGTACGTAGACAATTCTTTATGGGAGTACTTACGAACATCTGAATTTTTTTATGCAGCTTGACGAGTCCACTTTATTATGAAACGAATCTTTACTTTTAGCTCATTAAAGATTTGCAAAAGAAAAAATTCGCAAAATTTATAATTTGCTAAATGTCCGTAAATCGATACGAAATGTGAAACGTTATTTACTGATTTAAAAAAGAGTTTTCGTTGTAAAAGCCATATCCTTACCTAATATCTTTTTTTAATGCTACTGACGGTACTCCGGCAATGGAAGTAAGGTACTGAGAACTTTTGGCATGCTTAATCACAAGCTGTACCGAATCTATTTTCAGTACATTGTGTCATTCATCGACATCATTTAGTCGCAAAATCATTTTTGAGCGTTTGCATGTATCCCGAGAGATTATGCCATTAGAGCAGTTAATAAAATCTAAAGGAATACCTTTAATGAGAGAATTTTTACTCAACTTTTTTTTGAAACTGACAGGCTGCAATCGATTACTTTTTCCCTCAGAAGTTCGTTGATTATCTAAAAATGCATGTTAAAATTAATTTTATGCACTATTTGGTTCAATGTTGAAATTCCTGGAAAGCAAATACAACGATTTGCGACACAATTTAACTAATTCAAGGAATCCCATAATTTATATCACTGATTTATTTACCAAATTGAACGAAATTTCTTTGAAACTAAACTTTTTAATGAAGAGTCAGAGTTGGGTGACATTATTTTCTGAAACAGATTCAACTAGGTTAATTTTAACAAGGTAACAAGGTTTTCCGCATTTTCTAGAATATGCTAGTCATTAAAAAGCTAGTGACATGGAATTAGTTTTTTTTTAGATTTATTTTCACAAAACTGATAGGACTCTCACCTGTTTTACCGTTTAATTTCGGAACACTAATATATTTACATTGTTGATCAATAAAGTACATTTAAGAAAAAATATGCAACTACAGAGAAAAATGGCCCTGCCCTTAATTTTTCACTCAGATTTCCAAATTTTTTTTTCTCTTTATATGTTTTTTTTATATCCAACGTGCGATAAAAGTCTTTTGCATATTACAGAACTCTTTACCCATTCGTTTTAAAGGCTTCCATATAGTCAACGAAGGAATCCTCTTCCGTTACGCTTGGACACTTTTGAGGCTTCTTCTTTCGGATAAAATAAGAAATAGAGTAAGTAAATATACTATCACTACATTATCTGTCGTTTCCTCTATCCTCGCTATTCATTGCCCCCCCATTTCAGTACAATATTTTTGAATTTATAATTTATGTTATACAGCAGTCATTAGTTAAAACGTTGGTACGCAATTCTCTTAATGTTTTCCACATGGACGGAATATCCTTCCAGACCAGAGTGCCATTGATGCAAGGCTGATCAGGCCTCCCCCCCCGTAATATTTTTTACTTGTTTGAATTTTACAGTAGACGAAGTTTTAAAGAACCCTATTTTATTTTTATATCTTTTTTTATGATTTTTGGTTTTATTGAGATAGTGTAGCTAAGCTATACAATCTGGGATAAGACACAACAATCTTGCGTTCACGGCTTTCTTTGAAATGATTGATTTTCTTCCCAAGGTTTTCATTGCAAATTTCATTTCAAACGTTAGTCTTTAGAACAATGAGCTGTTTAAACGAAAGGTGCATTGCTTTATTTCTTGTTTGGTATATTTAGTTTGAGTCATATACAGCCTTCTGTTTATCCTTCTGACCGGAACATCCGTCTGTCAGACAGGATGATTTGCTTTGATGCCTGTAGATAACGCTGTGGTGTGAATTTTGGGGTGGGCTGCCTTGCCATCTTCAGTTAGACTCTACTCAGTAAGAGGATCACGAGGTGGCGATTTTTTTCAACACACGATCTATGCGATTTTTCTTATTTATCGCAGTCTATCAGATGGATATTTCTATAGTTTTTTCGCGTTTGGTTTATTATTATTTTTAATAACTTTTACATGAATATAAATAATTTTTAATCAGTTTTTATAAAAATGCTAGTCACAATTCTAGTGATAAAAATATATTCTTGTGCTTGATTTAACTGCAGACATCCTATTTGAGTCATACTTAATTTCATGAACTATAAGGACATTTAAAACGGTCCTTAAGGTAATAAAATTCAAAAAAATTTACGTACCCGTCTGTCAGAGGGATGTTTCTCATTGCGGCAAAAAATTGATGTTCCTGTCAGAGGGTTTTATATAAGTGTAATCTTATAACTTACTTCAAACCGAAGTTCAACTTCGTAAAATAAAGACGTCCGTAACAAATAAATCGTTAACTTTAAAATTTCTTCAAAGAGTCAACAAAAAAAAAGTCGAAATGAAAGTAAAAACTTTTACAAAATTACATAAAAAAAATGTATCATTATTCTGATTTTGTGTTAGTTAGAATTCTTATTAAGAGTTATTAAGAAACTATGTCTCGGATAATATAAAATATGGTTAAAGCATTTTTTCTGTTTATTTCTAGGTTTATTTCCATGGAGATAAAAAAGAGGAAATAAAGAAATATATTCCCAAAGAGATTATACCACGCGAATATGGTGGTGACCTTAACAATTATAATGATGATGACTGGATGACAAAAGAATTGGATAAATTTTACGATAGGTTTTTGATGCAGGTCAAATCTTGCTTCGAATAAAATTGTGCTTTGAATTATGGTTTCTGATTTTCTGGCTTTTTCAATTGCCTGGAATTTCCTGGTAATCCTAAGAACGAAACTGTCGTTCCCAAATTTCCAGAAAATACGTTAAATTTTCAAAAAATTTGAAAACGTTTTATTTTTAATTGACATCAATAATAACTATGTAAAATAAGGCTACATATAAATTCCAAAGTTTTTGTACCCATTTATATATTCATTTTAATTTTAAAAAATATAATATATTTTAATTATTCCTTTTTTCAGTGTGATTTGGGCACTGTGAAAATCAATCTATGCTTTAATCCCTCAGCCTAGTTCTTAGCATTATGATGAATACCCCTGCAGAAAAAGCTCTCTCAGCTTCAGCTGATGTCTAAGCAATTGTTTTCGAAACCTCACCCATTTACATGTTGGAGGATCGATTATCAATTACTCTTTAATCGATCCTGAATCAATTATTTTTCTAATGTTGCTACTTCTAATAATATATACCGGGTGTCCATAATTAAACGATACTACTTCAAAATTGTCTATAAACGAAACTATTGTTCAGAAAGTTGTAAAATTCTGTGTACGACATAAAAAAGGGACGGGAATTTGTTTGAGTGAATAAAAAAAATTGGTTCAAAATTTCGCCACTAGAGGTCGCTTTTGAATGAAGGCCACATTTATTACCGGTTTTCTATTTGTATTTTATCGCTTTTTTATCCACAGGACACGGTAACACAACAACTGATACTCATTAAAAAACACAATCTCTAAAATGAACTGCAAACTTTTTTTCGACGTCACACAGCAACTATTATAAAAGCAATAAACTTTCACGGGAGATTAGTCTATTTTCAGTGTGCTCGGTATTGCTAATCAGAATGTCATTACGTTTACCAGATCAAACGTTGTTAGTAAAGTTATTCTATCAAAACGATAATTCCACAATAGTTGCTCTACGGAAATTTCGGACTTTAAAGGGGATGCGAAAAGGTCCATTGACAGCTATAAATCTTCAATTAATGGTAACCAAATTTGAAGAGACAGGATCGTTGAATGTTCATTCTGGAAGAGGAAGAAACCCTGTTTCTGCGGAAGCAATAGAGAAAGTTGCACTTCAGGTGGAACGCATCCAACGTGCAGGCTAGTACAAGTGTTCGCCTTGTAGCAGAAGCATTGGATCTGCCTCGTTCAACAGTCCAGAAGATCATGCGAAACATTCTCCGTTACTATCCATACAAGCTTCAACTTGTGCAGGAACTGCTTCCACATGATTTCGAGACTCGACATCTATTCTCACTGCAGTTTCTTGCTCGTTTGGAAGTTGATCCAGAAAGGCCTTGGAATATCCTCTGGACAGACGAAGCACACTTTCATTTGGACGGTTCAGTGAATACTCACAACTGTCGAATTTGGGAATCAGACAATCCGCATTCCACCTTACAAGTTCCGCTACACTCACCAAAAGTAACGGTGTGGTGTGGGTTTTCCGCGTCTTTTATTCTTGGCCCGTATTTTTTCGAGGAATTAGGTGCTGGAGGTCCAGTAACATGTTCTATCACTGGACAACGATATGCATCGTTATTACGAAATAAAATTATTCCTTATCTGCAAGCACGTCCGTGCCTTTCACGCATAATTTTTATGCAAGATGGAGCTCCTCCACACATTACACGTTGTGTTAAGGACGTTCTTAATCATCTGAGGCCTGCCCGATCACCTGACTTCAATCCATGTGATTTTGGGCTTTGGGGCCATTTAAGACAGCTGGTAAGTTGTGATCAACCAAGAACTTTACCTGATCTCAAAGACAGTATTTCACGACATGTTCTTAACATGTCCCAGAACACACTGCGGTCAATGGTGGAACATGCTATCTTACGATTTCAAATAGTAGCTGAAAATGATGGTCATCATGTTGAGCCTTTATTGTTGTAACAAAATTTGTAATCTGTTATAAATGTATGCTAAGTATTAATGTATGCTAAATATGATCTCCATTAAAAACGCCCTCTAGTGGCGAAATTTTGAACTAATTTTTTTTATTCGCTCAAACAAATTCCCGTCTATTCTTTATGTCGTACACAGAATTTTGCAACTTTCTGAACAATAGTTTCGTCTGTACACAATTTTGAAGTAGTATCGTTTAATTATGGACACCCGGTACATATGTATATTAATATATATATATTTACTTGAAAATTTATTTGCTGCTGGAGTAACGATCACGTATTTTAAAAATATGAGTTCTTGAACTTAAAAGATTTTGTTTGTGTAACTGGTTTCTTGTTTTTGAAACTACTATACTTTTGTCACATAAAAATAACTAAATAGTAATGTAAGAATCTCTCACAAAAGTTTGGTGAAGGGAAAGGACAAATAAGAAGGTATTTTTAAAATAATCTCGTCCCCCCCAAAAAAAACAATTTGGAGAGGCTCAATCCCTTCTTTAAATGGTTGGTTTAATTAAATAGTTTACAATAAAATCAAGCATCCTAAGAAGAAAAAAATTTTAAAATAGCAAATTAAATAATTAACAGTTTTAAGTGTAAGTACTTTCGTTATCAGCGAAAATCAAAAAATCTCTATAGTCGTGCTGGTGGTAGCCTACGAAATGATGCTTCATTGAAAATTAAGATACTTTTAGTTAACGAAGCGATGTTCGGCAGACAGACAGAAGCTGATCAAGACAAATACGACTCTTTCCTATGACAAAAACTATCCCCAACTCATCTCTTATTTCTCTCTTACCCCATAGCTAGGCGACATTTCTCCTTCCAAGGAATTCGGGGTAAACGATCGCAAATTGCAGGTGTGCTGTCAACTAAAATATTTATTGAAGGTCTAAATCCACAGTCCAGTCAAAACTAGCTACCTCAGATTATTTCAATCCCGTGTCGTTCCCGTGAAGGAAGTACAATCCCCGGGAATACAAAAAGTATGAAAATTTTATGATTTCCCGGAAAGGAAACCCTAATTAGAATGTGTCATCCATTTAGTCGAGACCAATTTCTCTAATTCTTTCTATTTTTTAAATAATAAAGCATGCGTAACGTACGAAGACTTTAATTGACGACATCACGCATGGAGCTTAAACTTATAGACATTATACACTCATGTCCATAAATTAAGGATAATGAAGTTCAGGCAAAGCAAGAGACAGAAGCAAAACAAATTTGACTTATTTGTAAATTCTATTTATTAAACAAAAGGTAAAGAGCAAAAAAGATGCTATATATTTGAGATAATTAATAAAAACTGCGGTTTTTACTCCCTGGAGCAAATTTCAAAACAGAACCTAATTACAAAAAGCAGTATAACCTGGTTAGTATGATGTTAAATACGGAGTATGTCTACCGAACGATGCAATACAGGCCTTACAACGCCCAGGCATGCTGAGTATCAAATTATCAATCTGATCTTGGAGAATATTACACCACTCATTAAGCAATGCCCACCGAAGTTCCGGTAGACAGGTGGGAGGGGGCTGACAGGCTGCAATTCGCCGGCCAAGCATATCCCACACATGCTCTATTGGATTCAAGTCCGGTGAGTATGCTGGCCAATCCATACGGATGATATCCTCCGATTGAAGGCATTCGTCTACAATGTTTGCACGGTGAGGACGGGCGTTGTCATCCATAAACATAAATTCAGCACCCATGACGCCCCGAAACAAGCGTACATGTTTTTCCATAATGACATCCCGATTGATATGGCCTGTCATCGTTACACTCTGAACATGCAGGTCAGTTCTGGAACCAAGAATAATTCCTCCACAAACGAGCCATCCTGCACCACCGTAACGGTTTCGTTCAATGGTGTTCTCTTGGTGGTAACGGGTACCTGTCGCTCTCCATATGAAAGTCTGGCGAGAATCAGACTGCAAACTAAACCTGGACTCGTCGGAAAACATCACACAAGACCACTGTTGTGGTGTCCACAATGCATGCTCTCTACTCCTGGTTAATCGCAGGCGACATTGATTTGCGGTAAGTGACAGGCGTACATCTGACAGGCGTACGAGCATATAGACCAATGTGCCCTAAGCGCCTGTACACGATCTGCCTTGATACTGTCGTACCGGTAGCTGAAGACAGCTAAGGAGACAGGTCTGATGCTGTGCTCCGTCTGTTTCTTATGGCAGTAACTGCCAAATACCGGTCCTCATTCGGCGTTGTAACTCGTGGGCGACCTGTGATGTAACATCTACTCACACTACCATCATCTTAGAATCGTTGCCAAAGCCTGGAGATGACACTCTGGGTGATTCCAAGTTCCTCGGATGCTTCCAGCTGCGTACGTCCACATTCCAGTCGTCCAATAATTCTACCCCGTAAAAAATCATCCAAATGCTTCCTTTGTGCCATAATTATGCGCTTATTGCACTGAAAGGCTTTTAAAGCGCTTGTGAACAAATTTACTTCTTTGCCACCATTCCTTATATACCCCTCTCTTACACTCGTCATTGTGACGTACTATCCGCGCCATCTGGTGGTTTTCGGTAATTAGCATATTCTTCTTCAAGTTGTGTGTGATAATTCTGCAGATGAAATTTTTATTTTAGACTTCAATTTCTGTGTGATTCTGAATTATCCTTAATTTATGTACATGAGTGTATTTTCAAATAAAACGCAATCAAGTATTTTATTTATTTTATATATTTCTTCAGTTGTATTAAAATGATCAGAATGTCTTCTTTTAAGCTTGAAAAGGAATATTTCGCAAGATATATTATATTCGCATTCCAATATGTATTGCACCAAATGCTTTATATTCAATATCATAATAATTGTATATTTATCATAAAGCAATATGACAAACAAGTAGTTCTTGCAAAGTCAAAAACGTTATATATATATATATATATATATATATATATATATATATATATATATATATATATATATATATATATATATATATATATATATATATATACAATATATATATATACAATATATATATATATACAATATATATTTTTGTATATATATAAACATTATATATATATATACTATATAGTATATATGTATATGTATATTGTTTATATTGTTACGAATTTAGTCTAATTGTTTCTACTCATTTGTGTTCATTTTTACAGTTTAATTTGTCGTATCTAATGTGATTTCAACCCTGTTTACCTGTAATATCATTTCCACTGCATTGCACGGCCCCCATGCTTTAACATTGGTTTAAATGGTAAACTCGCCAAATATTGCAGCTAGCGCCAAGTTGGCAACGGATTTGGCGACTTAATTTTTGGCGCCAAATTTGGCGATATATCGCCAAATGTGGGCGATAAGCTTGGCGACCATGGCAACCCTACTCCTAATAACCCTGTCTGGCAACCCTATCGCGGTATTGTAACACTATTGTATCGAATGTATTACTGTATTGAGCTTTTCTCGTACGTTCCGGATTTTGCTAGACCTTTCTATTTCTCGATTATTCTGGCAAGTGCAAGAGGTTTCTGACCGAAAGGTATAAAAAGGCCCGGGCCGGCTAGTCAGTTAGTCAGATCTCAGCTTTCATGCAAGTGATACCTCTCTGTGCTTGAGAGAGAGAGACGATTGCATAGTGCGTGTGCTATTGCTTTTATTGAGTTATTATTTTTGTGCTGAGTGTTTACTATTGCTTTTGTTAGTGTATTACATCTGTGTTATCAGTATTTTCATCGATTCTACGTGACTTTCTCGAACTGTTCTACAATTTGTGGAGGACTGTTTTGACCAAGAATAAAATTGTTTTGGATCCCCGCTCTTCGGCTTCAATCATTTCGAACCCCCGAAAACGCAACAATTGGTGTCAGAAGTGGGATTGAATGCCAACAACAAGAGCGATGGAGGCCCAGTTCCAGACTCTTCTAGAAAAATTGACTGAAATGAAATCGGACTTGACCGCCAGCATGAATGCTAATATGGGCGAAATGAAATCGGAGTTGACCACCAATATCGCAGAAGTGAATACCAAGCTTACTAACGTAAACGAGCAGATCAGCGCCAATATGGACGAGTTGAATAACAAACTGACCGCGAACAAGGAAGAGTTGAAAAGTGATCTGAAGGGCATTGGCGACAAATTGACGACTATGGACAAGAAATTTGAAGAAATGGAAGGAAGAATCGAGTCGGTGGAAAATAAATTCGAAAACAAATTTGTGGATATAGAGAACAAATTTGAAAATAAATTCGAAGATATGGAGAGCAAACTAGATGCGAAAATTTTCGAAAAGGTAGAAGATGTTTCCATCTCGTTCAGGAGTGACCTAGAGAAATTGAAGCAGAAAGTCATGACTGGCCAAGGGGATGAATTTAAGTTTCAAGCTCCTTATTCCAAGCCTTCCATCAAGCTTTCTACATATGACGGAAAGTCCTCTTGGCAGGTGTATAAGACCCAATTCTCCATAGTGGCGGATGCAAACCAGTGGGACTCCCAGACCAAGGCCTGCCAGTTAGCTGCTTCTCTTCGAGCCGACGCTGCTGACATTTTGCAAACTTTGCCGGAAACACAGCGGCTGGATTTCGACGCTCTCGTTAATGCTCTGGAGTTACGCTTCGGAGAGAAATGTGTGAAGGATTACAGCAGACTCCAGCTGAAGTCACGGCAGCAGAAAGTGTCCGAAACGCTCCAAGAACT
This sequence comes from Trichonephila clavipes, assembly GCA_019973935.1. NCBI lineage: Eukaryota > Metazoa > Arthropoda > Arachnida > Araneae > Nephilidae > Trichonephila > Trichonephila clavipes. Next base: position 324,746 of record BMAU01000203.1, on the reverse strand, counting down.
GGCGACGGACGTCGAGAGGCTTTCTCACTTGGCGTTTTCTGACTGTCCGACTGAAGTAAGAGAAGTCCTGGCGCTGCAACACTTCATCGACGGGGTGCGTGATCCGGAAATCCAGAAAGCTCTCCGAATGGCGGATCTCAAGGACTTAAAGGGGGCCCTAGTGTTTGCTATGAAATTCGAGGCAGCCCAGCAAGCAACACGAAAAGACAGACACCCCATACGAGCCGTCAACGAATCGGACACGTCGAACTCAAGTGTGGAGCGGTTAGAGCGACAGATGAGAAGCTTCATGAATAGAGTTGAGTCTTTGATGTCCCAGAAAGCAGACGGGAAGAAGACCCTTAAATGCTGGACCTGCGGTCGAGAAGGGCATCTGCAGAGAAGCTGCCGGGCACGCCAAGGCGCTGAAACTAATAAGCGCCTCCCAGAAGGAGGTGTCGGAAAACTAATTAATGGCCATCTCGTGGGGCGGAGGTTGCCAGATTTTGGAAAGCCCCACTTTCAAGTGTGTCAAATTTCGACAAAGAGTACCGGTTGTGAAGGTCCCTCGAGACCTCACTTTGAGAACGAGAATAATTTTGAGTCACAAAAGAACCAGTAGCCATTTTTATAAATAACTTTCTTTATTTGGTTATCTTTCCCAAATAGAATCAAAGACTTATTAACAATAATTTTACTAATATTATGAGGTTTTAAAGATAATATCCTTTAAATTAACTCAATTAATTAATGGTCTAATTAATTAATTTATTAAATAACGATCACGCAGAAATTACCACGATAAGAGATCCCAGAATTATATTTAATAATGTTCTTATTGAACATTTAACTTTAATCTGACTCTTAAAACTTTAATGAGACTTTAAACTCAAAATAATATTTACCACTCGGAATCTCAATTCTTCATGAGATTAAATTATCGACAACAATAAGACTTCAATTCAAATTCACTATAACTCTATGTTTCAATATCTATCTCCTACTGCTCTAACTTTACTATTTCGTTTGACTTAAATACTGAATCTAATCTACATAACAAGGAATCCTGTCCGCTTTTTGGAGTTGATTGGAAATAGGTAGGGAATTAAATTTCCCTAAAAAGGTCGGTTCAGAAGGTAAGTGATAAAGTTCCGTATAGATTCGTCACACGGGGAGAATGGAATTTTTATAATGGGACATGTTAACGAGCTTCCCTGCAACATGATCATCGATACAGGAGCCAATGTGTCTATCATTCGGAACGATCTGGCTCAAAAATTAAAATAGAAACTTATCTGGACCCCGCCCCGCTTGGTGCTACAGACCGTGACGGGGGAAAAGATTGATATTCACGGAAAATTAAAAGTCAAGATCAAGTTTGGAGACACTACCTACCAACATGCTGTGTATGTCGCAGATATTGCAGACCCTTTCATTCTTGGACTGGACTTTCTAAAGGAGCATGGTTTCACTCTAGACTTCAACAAGAACGAATTACGTTCCATACACGAAGAAGTCACTATATTCAAAATTGAACACAGGACAGAATCTATTCGACAGGTAACCGCTAACGAGAATATTACCATTCCCCCAAGGACTGAAATCATAGTACCTGGATACATCGGTAACGATGTGAGTTTCAACTCTGGCCTAATTGGATCTGCGGAAAATAAAGCGAATGGATTGCTAATAGCTTCGACGCTAGTTGACCTTTCCAGAAAAACTATCCCGGTAAGAATTTGCAACGTAACTGAAAAACCTAGAATGTTCCAGAAAGGTGAAGTGTTGGCAACCTGCAGTCCAGTAACGTGTGTGTGCAAAAGTTCGAGCTTGCTCCTATCCAACTCGCCTCAACAGGTGACTCCGGACCTTCTAGAAAATGCTGAATTGTCCCCCGAACAGAAAAGCTCCGCAGAAAGACTGTTCCAAGAATTTGAAGACGTGTTTTCTAGAAACAGTAGCGATATTGGCCATACTACAGTGACACAACACAGAATTGATACAGCAGACCATCCGCCGATTAAACAGCACCCAAGACGCTTGCCGTTTGCTAAACAGGAAGAGGTCGGAACACTACTACGAGAGATGCAGGAAAATGACATCATAGAACCGTCTTCGAGTCCGTGGGCATATCCAATCGTCTTGGTTCGTAAGAAAGATGGCTCCACAAGATTTTGCGTGGACTATCGAAAACTTAACGACGTCACCAAGAAGGACAGCTACCCTCTTCCAAGGATAGATGACACCCTGGATACCCTTTCCGGTCATAAATGGTTCTCGACTTTAGATTTAAAGAGCGGATACTGGCAAGTGGAGATCCATCCCGAAGATAGAGAAAAAACAGCATTCACTTCCGGCCAAGGACTATGGCAGTTCAAGGTCATGCCGTTCGGGCTCTGCAATGCGCCAGCTACTTTCGAGCGCCTGATGGAGACCGTGCTAAAGGGTCTGACTTTTGAAGCTTGCCTTATTTACCTGGATGACGTCATAATAGGAGGGCGTACGTTTGAAGAACATCTTCAAAATATCCGGAAGGTGTTATCAAAATTAAGGGACGCTAACTTGAAGCTAAACCCTTCGAAATGCAAGTTCTTCCAGAAAGAAGTCAATTATCTGGGACACATCATCTCTGCAGAAGGTGTTCGTACCGACCCCGAAAAAGTGTCCGCCGTAAAGAATTGGAAACGCCCTGAAAACCTCCGTGAGCTGCGAAGCTTCCTGGGACTATGTACTTATTACCGAAAGTTTGTGAGAGGGTTCTCTAACATCACAAGACCCTTGCACAAGCTAACAGAAAGTAAACAAAAGTTTCAGTGGACAAAAGAATGTGAAGATTCCTTCCTCCAGCTTAAAGAAGCTTTGACGTCTTCACCGATCTTAATATATCCACAACCAGACAAGCCATTTATCTTGGACACTGATGCCAGTAATGAGAGTGTCGGAGCAGTATTATCTCAGGAAATAGATGGCCAGGAACGAGTCGTAGCTTATTGGAGTAAGTGTTTATCGAAACCGGAAAGAAATTATTGTGTCACTCGAAAAGAGCTACTGGCTATTGTGAAAGCCATCGAGCATTTCCATCACTATCTCTATGGCCAAAAATTTCTTCTACGTACCGATCATGCCTCTTTAACCTGGCTAATGAATTTTAGAAACACTGAAGGCCAGGTAGCCAGATGGATACAACGGCTCAACGAGTATTACTTTGACATCAGAGATCGTAAAGGCTCCTCGCATGGAAATGCTGATGCCCTTTCAAGAAGACCATGCCCAGAAAATTGTCGTCATTGTTCCAGAGTAGAGACCAAATATGACTATGCTATACGCCAGATAACAACTTCAACAGCGACGCCACCCGATCCCTGGAGTGACGAGAAAGTTCGAGAAGACCAGATGGCGGATCCTGATATTAAACCCCTTTTAGAGTTTATGGAGTCTTCCAGCAATAAACCAAGTTGGCAGGACATCTCGGCTTATAGTCCTACAACTAAGCAGTATTGGGCCCTCTGGAATTCTCTACATCTCAGGAATGGTGTTCTATACCGAAAATTCGAATCAGAGGATGGAAAGACATTCAGGTGGCAATTAGTACTTCCTCGATCTCGTATCCCAGAGGTACTCAAAGAATTGCATGGCAGCCCAACAGGAGGTCATTTCGGCGTCATGAAAACTTTGCACCGAGTTCGAGAGCGATTCTTCTGGGGTAAAGTGAGAGCTGACGTGGAACAGTGGTGCAAGTCCTGTGATGCCTGTTCAGCTCGGAAGGGGCCAAAGATACGTAGCCGAGGGAAGCTGCATCGGTACAATGTTGGAGCACCCTTCGAACGTATCGCTTTCGATATCCTGGAACCTCTGCCAAGGACTGCGTCTGGTAATAAGTACCTACTTGTTGTCATGGACTACTTCACGAAATGGCCCGAAGTGTACCCCATTCCGGATCAGGAAGCCCCCACCGTAGCGGAGGCTGTAGTGCAGCACTGGATATCGAGATACGGGGTACCTCTTCAACTTCATTCCGATCAGGGAAGAAATTTCGTCTCTGCGGTATTGAAGGGGGTCTGTGAACTACTCGGAATTGAGAAGACCAAGACCACACCTTTGCACCCACAGTCAGATGGCATGGTGGAGAGGTTTAATCGTACCATCCTGAATAACCTCTCACTGATGGTCTCCAAGAACCAACAAGACTGGGACCAGAAAGTTCCTCTCTTTCTGCTAGCGTACCGCAGCGCCGTTCACGAGACTACCGGATATTCACCATCCCAGATGCTTTTTGGCTGGGATCTTCGTCTCCCTTGTAACCTGCTGTTTGGTCGCCCTCCGGATACACCTTCATCGCCTGAGGAGTACGTGCAGAATCTCCAGGCACGTTTTGAAGATGTACACAATTTGACTCGAGAACGGATCAACCTGAGGAGGGAGAAGATGAAGCCACAGGACATCAATTCAAAGAAGGTGACAAGGTGTGGTTCTACAACCCGACTCGACGCAAAGGACTTTCTCCTAAGCTACAATCGCATTGGGACGGTCCTTATACAATTTTAAAGATAATAAACGACGTCGTAATCCGAATCCGTAAGTCAACGAATTCGAAGCCTAGAGTCGTTCATTACGACAGGCTTGCTCCATATTATGGCCATAATTCTTAGTGTGTCAATTATCGTGTAATTTATTTTGACCATTGTCTTGTATAAATAAGTTAGTGTGTAAATAATCTTGTAAATAATTTTGTTTATTGTTTTGTAAGTGTTTATTTTGAACTATGTATTACATGTTTATTATTGCATATTCATTTAGTTGTTTTTAATCAATTGCTTTATTATTATGTTAACATCTGATGAAGGGTTGTACTGCCCGGGACGTGCAGTTCTTGAGAGGGAAGCAATGTTACGAATTTAGTCTTATTCTAATTGTTTCTACTCATTTGTGTTCATTTTTACAGTTTAATTTGTCGTATCTAATGTGATTTCAACCCTGTTTACCTGTAATATCATTTCCACTGCATTGCACGGCCCCATGCTTTTAACATTGGTTTAAATGGTAAACTCGCCAAATATTGCAGCTAGCGCCAAGTTGGCGACGGATTTGGCGACTTAATTTTTGGCGCCAAATTTGGCGATATATCGCCAAATGTGGGCGATAAGCTTGGCGACCATGGCAACCCTGCTCCTAATAACCCTGTCTGGCAACCCTATCGCGGTATTGTAACACTATTGTATCGAATGTATTACTGTATTGAGCTTTTCTCGTATGTTCCGGATTTTGCTAGACCTTTCTATTTCTCGATTATTCTGACAAGTGCAAGAGGTTTCTGACCGAAAGGTATAAAAAGGCCCGGGCCGGCTAGTCAGTTAGTCAGATCTCAGCTTTCATGCAAGTGATACCTCTCTGTGCTTGAGAGAGAGAGACGATTGCATAGTGCGTGTGCTATTGCTTTTATTGAGTTATTATTTTTGTGCTGAGTGTTTACTATTGCTTTTGTTAGTGTATTACATCTGTGTTATCAGTATTTTCATCGATTCTACATGACTTTCTCGAACTGTTCTACAATTTGTGGAGGACTGTTTTGACCAAGAATAAAATTGTTTTGGATCCCGCTCTTCGGCTTCAATCATTTCGAACCCCCGAAAACGCAACAATATATATATATATATATATATATATATATATATATATATATATATATATATATATATATATATATATATTATATATATATATTATACATATATATATATATATATATATATATTATATATATATATATTGTTTATATATATATATATTGTATAATAAAATAAAATACACTGGTGTGCAAAACTTAAGCAACAATGTAAAAATTAAGCAAATAATCATGAAATTGCAGAAAAGGAGGTCTGGAGATCAGTACAGTGAACACGTAAGTCAGTAGAAATGTCATGCGTATGCAAATATCAGGAACGAAACATCAGAAGCGACGTGAGAGTACGTAAAACACTTGATGTCTGCGCGTGCTGTTCAACAGTAAAATAAAATGAAGGACGCAGACGCAATTCAACATATTCGCTGCAAGTGCCAGTGAGTCAGTTCGTGAAATATGGCTAGAAGAAATCTCCTGGACGACTTCACACGTGGAAGAATGATCGGAAAGCTGGAGGAGGGGCGTACCGTCACCAGTGTAACTGCAGAGTGCGGAATCAACAAAAGTGTCGTTTCGCGCGCTTGGAAAGCGTTCCAAACCACAGGTACAGCTGTTAGAAAGGATGGTGGTGGCCGCAGGAGGACAACAACTGCAGGGGATGACCGATATATCATCCTGCAGGCGAAAAGACGCCAACGGCAGTCAGCAACTCTCTACAGCAACGGGGCGACAAGTGTCGCGGTTTACTGTGGCCAGACGCCTTCAAAAAGGGGGCCTATTCGCCCGCCGTCCTGAACGCTGCCTCCCGTTGAAAGTTGACCACCGACGCCACCGTTTACAATGGTGCAGAGAGCACAAAAACTGGACAACTGTCAATGGAGTCGTGTCCTCTTTACGGATGAGAGTCGGTTCAGTACCAGAAGCGATTCTCAACGCGTTTTGATTTGGAGAGAGATCGGGACACGGTTTTATACCAGTAACGTCAAGGAAAGACACTATTATGGTGGTCCTGGAGTTCTTGCCTGGGGAGGCATTATGCTGAACGGGCGAACTGAACTCCACATTTTCGATAGAGGGTCTGTAACCGGGGATCGCTATTGTGAGGAGGTACTTCTTCCCCATGTGCGTCTGTTCCGAGGTGCCATTGGCCCAGACTTCATTTTTATGGATGACAATGCTCGGCCACATCGGATTCTTGCTGTTGAGGAGCTGCTGGAAAGTGAAGATATCACTCGAATGGATTGGCCGGCGTACTCCCCAGATTTAAATCCCTTCGAACATGTGTGGGATGCTTTGGGGAGGCGTATTAAAGCACGCTCACGTCATGCGGAGAACACCCAACAACTCAAACAGATGCTGATTGAAGAATGGGCACTCGTACTGCAAAAAATGTTGCACCAGCTGGTTCTGAGTATGCGGAGACGGTGCGGCGCAACCATTGCAGTGAGGGGAGGGCATATACCATATTAAGGAACATCTGCTTGTTGTTCTTCCTGTTCGATAAACCATCATGAGGCACGATATTATGCGTTCAATAAAGCTTGTTTTTGTTTGATTCCATACCGTATGCATTGTATTCCTTTTTCAGCGCCGATGCTTTCGTCATCCTTTACGTACATAATACTCTCCCTCATTTCTGAATTTCATGTCTCTCAGATGATTTTTTGTGAAGTTATGGCAATAAAAACCCACCTGTTGCTTAAGTTTTGCACACCAGTGTAGTAAGTGAGAACGTTGTACTACCTACAAGTCCAAAAAAAGAAAGAAATTGGATTCGAAGACACATAACAATTGAAGATACCAAAAGAGTCTTTGGACTAAAATGGAGACCTATTATGATTTTCAAAGCTATCACTGAGGCCAGCGAAATTAGGGTTAAGCAATACGTTATGGTATCACGTTCCCCGTACAGCAGGATATATATATATATACCTTACTTTAATGTGAAGATAAATAAGTCTTAAGTGATGTACAAGAAGAACTAATATTTCTCATAGCGCTTTAAATTTTACTTTGATAACGAATTATATTTCCTTTAAGGAAGTGCTATATAATACTTTTACAAATAATATATTTTTAAGATAACGAATCAGTTTAAATTTAATTCCAAAAACTTATTTTAGAGTATGTTCACAGTAAAATAAAAAAAAAGTTTAATTATATGCAAGAAATAATTGTTTGTTGAAAAATATCTAATAATTGCTGTGATGATTTCAGGAATGTCGACAGTTAAAACAGATTATATCTGGAAATGTCCATAAACTAATGTTTTAATGTTATATTCACAAACATATACTTTCTCATAGTAAACATGTAAGCATGCATTTTGAGCATTTATTTCAAGAATGTGCTTTTTTTATCTCTCATTTAAAATTGCATTCTATAGAAAATACATTAATTATGTAAGACATTACGATAGATTTTATGTATCAAAACTTATAGTGCACTTTTAAGGAACCCTTTAACAGTTTTCTTATTACTTCGCCCTATATTAAGCTGTGTGTGTATGTGTATGTGTTTTTTTTTTAATTTTTAAATCATTATGTACACCCTTAGTGCATGGGTATTCACATGTAGAGAATTTGTGCCAATACAGAGTAATTCGTATTTTCTTGAAAACCTTTTTTTTTAGATAAGACTAAAATAAATGAAGTGTGTGTAATTTTGATAAATCTAAGATAACAAAACCCATACCTAGACTGGTTTTTATAGTTCCCAATTTCGTCTTGCTAACTTAAAAACTGTAAAAAAAATCCTCATTAAAGAGTTCAAAAACATCCAACACCTACGAATCCAAGCACTTTTGACATTGTTCAAAAAGCAGGACAGTTTTTACTTTTAATCGTTTTCACACACAAACATTCTAAAGTCAATTTCCATTAAAAAACGCTATTTATTTTTTTTGAAAAAGGTTTTTCCTTTTGTCTGTTACTAGTTATTGTTATTGTTGAAATCGCAATGTTCCGGCAAAGTATTTGGGGGAAATTTACTTAATTTTAATCCTTGTTCAAGAAAAAATTATAAGTTAATTTTTCTTTAAGCTGAATTTTGTGAATAATCTTTGAGAGGAAGTAATAATATATAGTATGCAGTAGCCAAATGCTCGGGGACATAGGCCAATTGTTTTGTCTCACATGTTCCCAGTGAAGTGTTTCAAGATCGAACTCATGTATTAGCCCCCTTGAGTGAACGTTGAAATTAATCAAAACTTCGACTTTACTCTGGAGAAAGACAATAAATGTCCCTATGTGATAATGGTTTGCTCGTAGCAAAATCGTATCAAATAACAGTATCCAACATTCAGAAGTAACTTTCGGGAGTCTTTTTCTTAACAGTATCCCGTAAAAACCTATTATTGGTTTCCATATGCCGTTTGGCCAGTAAGAAATTTTCTTCCTTCGTCTGACTTTTAAAATACCTATCGCTATTTAATCATTGACTCAATTTTAGAAATTGATCTAAACTGACAAATTTTTAAGCTAACATCCAAAGTCAGCACCCAAACAGATACATTATACAGAGTCCAATTTATCCATTCTCAACGCAAATTTGCAAAAAATAATAATGATCTCAGTTGTCAACAAAACGTTTAGATTCTGGTAGTTTCAAATAATAATCAAATTTTTTTTACAATCAAATTCTTGATAGAGAAGTGGTGTGCATAAAGATACACTGCATCACCTATCTAAATTTGAATTAGGAAATTAAGAGTGGATAAACCTTTAAATTTTAATTTATCAAAAGTATCAAGATGTGAGTAAGAAAAAATACCCTTACGTTTCGGAAGGAAGCAATTTTTTTAAACTTTAAGGTATTTACAAATGTGTTTAAATCCTATTACAGACCACCACTTGTGAGAGATTTTTCAGGCCGTGCCAAAATGGCACAAAGGCGCGATTTTCAAATTCGATCTCATGGTAACTCGGTAAAACGTGATGCTTTCTACAAAGGATTTGAAAAGAATTTCATTTCCGACTGGAAGAATTTTATTACTTTAAGTATGAATTCATACAAAATTTAGCTTTTAAAAAAGATATTAAGAACATTTTAAAATTGCTCAAATAATTTGCTGAACCATGTACCTTTCCTTATGCTCTTGCACACACACATGCAGAGTCTCTTCTACTTTCGAAAGGGATCTTCAATCATTATAAAACCATACATTACCTTCTTCTGAATGCTATTCCCCCATTTCGGATTCATTCATATTTTACAGTAATCAAAACTTCTTGCATCTAATAATTCATTTTTGATTCCAAAGAATAAAAAAAAACTTCTTAAACCTTTCATTTGCATCATTCCAAAGAACAACCGACGCTCGCACGTAGTTATCAATTAACAATCAAGTGTAGAAGAGATAAATGGTTCAATTACCATTTTTATATAAGTAGGATTACTAAAACTAATTACTTATTGGGAATTACCAATCACAGCTAACTAACGGTCACTAATAATGATCTTGCGTTTTAAAACTAATAAAAATGGGTAGCTAGTTTGATAAACTCATCACCCTATTTGGCTTAAAAAAAAGGGGGAAAAACCGGGTTGGACTAAATTAGGATCGAATGTGAAATAGAGAAAATAATAGTCTTGAATGAGAGTGACTTAGCTTTTTCCATGCTAATCAATTTGATATTGATCAATTCGATAAATTTAGTAGGCTTTCATTGACAAATTTTGGTAATTGTAAATTACAGCTTGAATGAAAAATGTTATTCTAAGAAGAAAATTATGTCTAAATGAGAGAGATAACCTGTTTTTGAAGGTGTAAAGCTGTTCGTGATGTTTCACTCTCATTTCACTCGTTTGGAAGTTTGTTGAATATGATGCAATTATTAGCAACATAGAAAAACCCCTAAATTTAAATCTGATCACTCGTTTACTCAGGATGAGTATGCGTAGTGGCGCCGTTTCTTACCACTAAAATTTCTAGTTACAGTTAAGCTTTAGATGTAAATGTTTAGCTAAATAAACAGTGGTGTGACTTTTGATTTACATAAATTCGTATAACTAAGGGAGCTATTTTCACCAATTTCATAAAATTCAATCTTGATTCTTGAAAACTTCTACCAAATTTCAAAGTACAAATGAAGCTTTATGCATTCTATCTTCATAATGAAACACAAGTATTCCATGGATAATTTAAGTTTTATTGTGACTTTTTTTCTTTAGTGTAAAATTAAAAAAGTTCATCAAGTTTAATGCACCAAAATATATATGTGATAAAATATATAGTGACAAAATATATAGTGACGAAATAATTTACAAAGCAATACCAAATTTAAAAAGTATTTGCAATAGAGAGAAAAAATGTATACGATATGTATATCTTGCCAAAAATTACATACCGTAAAAACTACCGTTTAACTTTCTCATTTTAGCAAAATATTTTCATTTAGTTTGGGCTGTGTAGAGGTGTGAAACACACACGCTCAAAGTCTCTTTTATTAATTAGATAATAATAATTGCATTATATAATTATACTATATTATCCATAAAGTAACTACATAAAATATATTAAAATTAATCAATATTAAGTATCAATTAATATAATTGCTGATAACTTGCAATATTCCAAAAACTGCGAGTTCCTTTAAAGAATTTCACTGAACAAGGGAACGTTTAAAAATGCATTATTTAAAAGTAAAATACTGCGGAAATGCTCAATTTGTAGCAATAATTAAGAGCACAGCCCTCATGTTCTTTAAAAAATATATCCATTCACCAATGATAGAAATATCCACATCCGAAAATAGCACTAAATACAACAGAAGACTCAATCTGTAACTTGAAGAATAATTGCAATGAAAATGGTTAAATTTAAAAAAGAAAACGAATGCAAATCGTCTGAAATTAATATGGTTACCGTGGAAGAAAACAATAAAAATTAACTATATACACTGCTTAAAATAATTAAAAGATATTGCAGTTTTAGGTGGATCTTGTGGTTGGGAGACTTTTTAGCTGATTTTTGATACATGGTCGACAGACGTAGTAGGTTACATGAGAATAAATTACACATGTTTGGCAGAAAAAAATGCATTTTATTGCGCATTTGTGTACAAAAGGAAAAAATACAATTTATGCATATGAGAAAAAAAGAATAAGAAAAGGTGTTTTCTTCAAAGGAACTCATTTTCAGTAGGGGTATGGTTTCCATGGACGACCAGCAACGTTGAACACCTTTGAGGCATGGAATCAATGAGGCTATTAATCACGAGTTGGGGTATTCTGTCCCACTCTTCCAGAAGAACTCTTTCCAGTTCTTGGAGAGTTTGTGGGGGTGGTTGGTGGCCAGCAACTCGTCTTCCTAGAGCGTCCCAAACATGCTCTATTGGATTCATATCTGGAGAACACGCTGGCCATTCCATTCGTACGATTCCTTCCTCGAAAAGGGAATCCTCCACCAGGTTAGCACGATGTGGCCTGCAGTTATCGTCCATTAAAATGAAGTCATCTCCGATTGCTGCAGCGTAAGGGACTACAATAGGTCTGAGGATCTCATGACTATATCGGCGAGCAGTCAGAGGTCCATCTCGAAGGATGTAGAGGTCTGTGCGCCCGTCAATGGAGATGCCACCATACACCAATATTCCCCCACCGCCAAATCTGACACTTTCGTGCACAAACGCAGGATTATTCCTACTGCCACGGTCCCTACAGATGAAAATACGGTTATTATCCGGATGAACAGAATAACGGGACTCGTCAGAAAAAAGAACATTGCTCCATTCATTTCTCCTCCAGTTCATGGCCGCGGTAGCCGAGTGGTATAGGCATCGGATCGTGGCTGGCTTTGTCACGAGTTCGAGCCCAGTACCAATAAAGACCCGCCGTGTAGGGCAGCGATGCACGCTAAATCTGTCGAGAGCTGAAACGTCCTCCCGTTGGTGTGGTGTGGTAGTTAGGAGAGGGGGGTGCCAGCTCAGGTGTCGTCCACGTCACTTGACCATGGTTCAAAATTACGTGGTCCGTCGCCAAAAGCCCTCGTGTAGCTGAACAGTGCGACGTTAATCTTCACTCACTCACTCACTCACTATTCTCCTCCAGTTCACATGCTCTGTTGCCCACTCCCTGCGGTCGCGACGATGCCTTGATGTTAGTCTAACACATACCATCGGTCGGCGAGCATACAGACCTACACCATGGAGCCGGTTTCGGACAGTTTGAGTTGAACTCGTGGTGCCAGTAGCCGAGCGAAGGTGTTGTTGGTGAAGAGTAGCGTTCATATTTCGGTGTCTCCGAGCCGTTAACACTAAATAACGATCTTCATTGGGTGTTGTTGCCCATCTACGACCTTGTCCTGGTCTTCGGCCTGCACTTCCAGTCTCCAAAAAATGGTTCCAGATCCTGGAAATCACACTTTGTGACACTCCAATCACTTGCGCTACTTCGGCTTGAGTTTGGCCCCCTTCTAACCTACCAACAACTCTCCAAGCTTCTGAATTGCTTAAATGACTTCGCTGAGACATCGTACTCATCGAAACAAAGCAGTCACTGAATGCCGATCATCCTTGTCTTCATTTCAGTTGAAAGTCAAATTTCATTCGCTGCCGCTGAAGCGACATTTTTGACGTCGAACTCAAAATTAGCATACTCCACAGTTTGAAAATCAGAAAAATTTGTTTTTGTGATTCTCTCCTTCCATTTTCGGCAAAAAAAATTTCGCTTATATCTTTATTTTATATAAAACTTACAATATCCTTTAATTGTTTTGAGCAGTGTATAATATACGTCAACCTCATGGCATCTCATTACTACACGATAGAAATATTAAGGTAACAATATTGTAATGTCATCGCCCATCTTGGTGAACATAAACAACTTGGTGTATAGCACTCCGATATCAAATTAGCACCAGAGTAATTCCTCCTAAAAAGCCCTTTAAATATACAAATTTTCCATTTTTTTTTAACAAATAATTAAGAATTACGACTTCAAAAGAATTCTAAAAATCTAAATAATGCTACAATCACCATAAAAGTTTTCTGCATTTAATTTTGGAATCTTAACATCATTTTTAGATTCACTTCTAAAAGGTAATGCTACATATTACTCGCAAACAACACTGAATTAATTATATTTGTAACGTTATTTCATTTAGCATATACAGCTCCAAAGCAATTCTCAATTTTAGATTTCAACTCAATATCTTTATCGTTGTATCTTTATCACCTCAAACCCATATCAGCTGCCATATCACTTATTTCAGTTTTTAAATAAACTTCGTCATCAGTTTTAATTAAAACATTAAATTTCTCTATGAGCTGAGATTTTCAGTTCAAAAGTTAATTAACATTCATTTCTTTCATATATCCTTTCGAATTTTCAATTCCTAATGCATTTTCTATTTTAGTTACGTCTCTCTCTCTCTCTTTCTCCTTAGAGAAAGAAATTTTCTTAAACATTTAAACTTTAATTCGTTCTACTTCCATTTTTAATATCAAGCAGTTCAATAAATTGGAACAAAGAAAAATGATCTTACCTAAAATCTCAAGGCTTTATTCTGTACTATTTCTCATTGAAATTGCTTAAACATATTTCCAATAAATTGTTTCGGATTTGCATTCATAATTTCATCCAAAATTTTCGTTGAAATCACTAAATCCTTTTATCATGTACAGATTTATTTTTTTAATATATCTCCTTATTCCGCGGTGCATGTTGTTCAATTCCAAGCAGACTTTGCAAAATGTTCTTCAGTAATTTTATCAACAAACCAAACCACATAATATATAAAACAGCTATTGGAACAACGTAAAATCAGACGATAACGTTACGTTCAGAAACTGACTGAATAAAAATAAATTAGAATAATAATTATTATTGCCACCGAGCCAAACGATAGAAGAAGTTGGGGGGGTCTTTGGGAAACTGGATTTTATGAAATCCGCCGTCCCATATCGAAAGTAGTTGAATCATTAAAAAGTGGTAGTTGGAAATTCTAATGCACATAATGTAATTATAGTTCACTATTGTTCTTAAAAATCTATTGTCCGAAATGTTCAAAATGTTTAATCATGAGTTCGTTTGCTGTCTTGGGTGAAATAGTAGAGAGTCTTGAGAGTTCGTTGTGGCTCGCGAGGAGCCGTGCTTTCCTTAGCAGTGTGGTTGGAGCATGATGATTGATGGGGTGACATCGGAGGTGAAGCGCTTGTCCGGAGGAGTGACGTCATCTCGTAGAGGAGCGGGCTGTCAGTCTTGATGGATGGCCTTTCTGTCGTTGTCGATCCAGTTGTGTGAAAGAGGGCACTTCTATTGGATGTTAGCAGAAAGTGAGAATCCTCTCTAATGGCTGTGCCGAAGGTTGTGCAGAAAGTAGTGGGGGAAAGATTGAATATTTCCTGATAGATGCATTGAATTTAGGATTGATGGGAGTTTAGAGTAAATTAGAGTTTAATGAAAATTTAGAGAAAAGTAGATTAAAATTTAGTAAGAGGGGGTTCATTCGCCGATTGGTGAATGAACATTTAAGTATATTAAGGCGGATGGTAGGAGTCTAGGAGAATTCTCCTAGGTCTTTTTTGAGTATCCAGAGGGGTGTAATTTTCTAGATTGATGATGTTGGTATTATTGATGTTGGGGAGATTGTCATAAAAATTTTTGGCTAAGTCTTGTATATGTTTTTAAAAGGAGGTATTTTGATGGCTCTGTAAATATTTTCGTTTGAGTTGTATCTGCATGCTCTTACGATACATCGGATGATAGAATTTTGTGCAGTTTCTAGGATTTTTATGTTTGTGTTAGCTGCGTAGCCCCATATGGGACATCCGTAGCTCAGAATTGGACGCAAAACGGCCGTATAGAGAAGTACCTTATTGTATAGATACATATTGGAATTCCGGCAAATTAAGGGGTAGAGTTTCTTTAATGCGATCCGGAATTTATCGCGCGCATAAAGAATATGAGGCTTCCATGTGAGGGTTTTGTCAAAAGTAATTCCAAGGTACTTGGTTGTTTGAGACCAGCGTAGTGGTGTGGAATATAGAGTGGGCGGCGCAATTGGTTTGCGAGCTTTAGTGAATAACACCGCAACGGTTTTATCCACGTTGATTTTAATTTTCCAGTCATTGAAGTATTTTTCGAGTAGGGCCAGGTGTTTGTTTAGTGCAATTGTGACTGATTTTGTATTTTTGTAAGTGGCTGAGATCGCAGTGTCATCAGCATATAGATTAATCATAGTGCGTGGGTGTGAAGGTATATCATTAACGTAAATGTTGAATAACACAGGTCCCAAAAGGGAACCCTGTGTTACCCCAATGTTGACGCGGTGTGTAATTGAGAGCGTGTCGTTCACTCTGACTTTGTATTTCCTGTTAGTGAGGTCTGAGTACAGAATATGAATAATAGCAGGTGGAAAATTATACGTAATAAGTTTATAAATGAGTCCGTCTATCCAGACACGGTCAAATGCCTTTTGGATATCCAGGAAGACAGCACCAGTGGTCCTGCCTCTCTGAAATCCTGAGGAAATTTTCCGTTAATCGGAGTAGCGGGTGGTAAGTAGAAAGTTGTTGAGTGAATCCAAACTGGTTAGGGTTTAAAAAGTTAGTGCTATAGATGTGATTTTTGATTCTATTTAAAATTATGTGCTCAGCAATTTTGCTGAGCGAAGATAATAGAGAGATTGGCCGGTAGGCATCTGGAGAATTTTTGTTTTTTTCCAGGCTTGTGAATTGGAAAAACAATTGCAACTTTCCATTCAGTTGGAAAGTGCCTGAGTAATAAAATTTTATTAATAATGTAGGTAAAGATTAAGATAATTTTAAAAGGAAAGTTTTTAATCATTTTATTGGTGATATTATCGATTACAGGTGCTTTGGAGTTTTTAGTTTTTCATATAGTCACAGATCTCGTCTGGGTCTGTGGGAGAGATAGGAGATGAAGGTGGAGTAGAGAAAAATCTTGTTAGTGTATTAGTGACGTCAGAGTCTATGTTGGTAGTGTGCTTCCCTGGTCTTTTATTTTCCGTGTAATTGTCTATGAAAGTGTTTGCAATTAAGTTGGCCTTCTGTTCATCGTTGCTAGCGATGCCATTGGGTCCGGTTAAATTTGGAATGTCTGAGCGTTTTTTGCGAAAGTATTTTTGCATGCGCCAGAGACTGTTATCTTGGGTTTCAAGTGATTCGAGTTTGGCGTTCCAAGTGTTTTGTGCGTGTATCCTGATTTCTTTTTTAATTAATTTTTTGAAGTCTGTTGGCTTCAGTTTTGTGTAGTGGATTTAGTGTCTGTTGGTATAATTTCCTGGCCCTATTTTTACAAGTTATTAGATAGTTGATGTGTTGTGGCGTGTAGCTGTGTCGGGTGTTTTTAATTGGCTTGGAAGCTAGGTTGTGGGCGGAGCTAACCGCATCCGCGAACTTTGCTACTTTTTCTTCTAACGTAGATTCACTGTTGATTTTAGCATAGTCGAAGAGTTTAATTTCATTTTTGAGATTTTTTCTGAAAGCAGACCAACAGGTGGTAATTGCTCTAGGATTATCTTTATGGATGGGGGTAGCAATATTAAAGTTTAACATGACAGGGTTGTGGTCTGACGAAAGGTCGTTTATGGATACAATATTGTAGGGGTAGTTGAAGTTACTAATTATTGCGAAATCAAGAGTATTCGAGGAGTTGTATCCATATCTGGTTGGAGAGTTGGGAAAAGCAATTTCTAGGTTATTGTCGTCAGTGAAGTATTTTAATCGAATGCCTCTGGGAGAGTTTTGGAGCAATTCCATGCACTGTGTGTGGCGTTAAAATCGCCAAAAATCACACAGTTACTGTTGGCCTGAATGAGAGCCTCAATATCAACAGTGAATAAGTTTTTATCAGATCTAGGGGAATATAAATACAAGTAATTGAGAAGTTGCTAATATTCGGGGGAGTAATAGTTACGGTGGTAGCTTCTATATGATGCAGAGTGGGGGATGGGGGGAGAAATGCGGAATAGATTTTTAATAAAAATTATTGTACCACCGAGAGTAGGAGTAGTTCCGTTCGAGATGCGGTCGTTCCTGTAACATGTATAATTTGAAATGTTTATGTTGAGGGTGGGTCTCAAACGTGTTTCTTGGATTAGTAAGATGTCGGGATCGTACTTCTCTATAAAAATTTTTAATTCTGAGATTTTGCTTAGTAGGCCGTTTACGTTCCAAGAACACAAACTCAAGCCGCTTATTTGGTGTCTATTCATCGTAGTCATCTAGAAGAGCCTCTACTAAGGCGCGTATTTCCTTCTTTCGTTGAGATTTATTTTTATTGGCATTGGATGGTTGAGGGGTGTTAGATGAGAAGTCTATACTATTAATTGAGCCAAACGATATAATTAATTACTTCTCTTTATTTCTTTTTTTCCTTAAAAATTTCTGGTTATTATGAAAAAATAGCCTATTTATAACTGCGCTTATCTAATGTTCAGATAAAGTTGTTATTTTTTCTTTTTTTCTGATCTTGAAAATCCATCTCAGTATTACTGATAGAGTCATACCTAGGTTTTTAATAAGTTATTCTTTATTTAATTTTGTTTAAATTGTATGATAATATTCGTATGGTTTACATGTGATAAATTTTCAATTTAAACATAAAGGAATATTTTATGTAATAATATTTCTTAAAATATTTATTACTTTGCCTGTTTGAAATGCGATTAATTAATCACATATACATATCAGTTATTTCAAGAATTAAAATACAAAAACAATACTTTGTACATGTATATCAGTCTGAATACAAATTGGAACTGAAGGTGACCATAAAAATAACTTTGGGTATATATTTCTTTTAAAAAAATATTATTCATACGTACGTAACGAAGCAGAATCATTCACAATCTTTCACTTGAAAATAAAAATGCATTTAATAAATTGTAATGAATTTCTTAACGTATTTTAAAATTCACATGTTTTATGTACTTACTTAGAACAATATATTTGTCAGGAGTGGATCCTCTACCTGATTATTATCTTTGTTTTTGATGTATTCGTAGAAACTTAAAATTGCTAGTGGAAACAGTTGAGATTTTGTGGTTCTTATTAAAGTGAGAATAAAAAAAATGGCTTTGAGTGGTTATTCATGAGTTCCAGAGAATTAATAACTACTAAATAACAGGAGAATTTATATTTATTAAGAGTTTCATACTTTATGAGAAATATTTTTGAGAAGTTAAAACAAGAGATTAAACTGACCAATACCAATTCTCCTGATTCGGTATTCCAAGTGGAACAATATTCATGTAATGTTAAAATTAAAAGTCAGTAAATGATTTATATTAAAATAATTGTATTAAATATTGTTAATTATTGATTTAAACTAGCTATCTGAGAAACACATTTTGTATGTTCCTGTATGGGAGAAGTTTTCGTAAGAACAATTTAACATGTTCCCTGCTGCATAATAGTTTATTTCAAACAATTTATTAAAAAAGCCCATTTTTTCAGATGTGTGTGAGATTTATTTCTTTAATTCTTAATAATGAAGGAGTTTTTTCTGATGTTTGGAGACAGTAGTTTGCTTAACAAAATTTTTAACATTTGTAGATGATAATTACTAAGTAACACATTTGAAATGTTAAACGTTACCTTTTTGTTACAGGATTATTTCAAATATCTTTAAATGATTCACATAATATTAGTAAGTTATACTGTTGTAGAAAATACAATTTACAGGCATTACATTGTATTGTAAAAATAAAACTCATTTTCATCAAAGAATAAATCTTAATAATTAATTAAAAATTTTCATATTAACTAATTCTAATATTTTATGTATATGGTACCAAAAAAGTAAACCTTTAGTAAAAATTTTTCAAAAAATAGTTTATAACATGTACTTCAAAACACAAATGTCCATAGGATTGGTAATTCATTTTTTACTCAAGTCAAAATTTACCTTTACATACATAAAATTATGAATTTCTATTAAACTAAACTATTTTATGAATTACGTCTTTTTTTTAATTTTTTTAAAAGTTTCTAATGTATCTCAAAACTGTCTGTAGTATTTATATAAACCGTACTATTATATTTAGAATACCGCACAATTTGTATTTAATCCAATATGTAAACAAATACATTTATACAAAAAAAGGATAGTTTTTTTTTTACCAATAGGCTGCATATTAGTCAACTAAGCCTTTGCAATCACAGCAAGTCTTCAACAGGAAGCCATTTCATTAGTGGCACCTTCCGCAACCAAATTGTAACTCTAAGTCGGATGGTAAATAACGCCGTGATTTAATATTGCCGAGAGTACCAGACCCAA
This sequence comes from Trichonephila clavipes, assembly GCA_019973935.1. NCBI lineage: Eukaryota > Metazoa > Arthropoda > Arachnida > Araneae > Nephilidae > Trichonephila > Trichonephila clavipes. The sequence goes on along the minus strand of BMAU01000203.1, from coordinate 304,903 downwards.
ATTGATACTCAAGGGATATTTTACATGCCACATAATCATATCATATGCATGCCTACGATCTTCGCATTCAGTCAAACCCGCTAACTTGGGTTTGCGAAGCGAGCACGCTACATCTAAGCCAACAGAGCATTTAAACTGAATTGCTAAAAATTATATTTTGACTTTTCCAAGATACATTTCCCCCTAATAATATTTTAATATAATTTAGAAAAATTAAAAATAATTTTAATACATAGCAATTCTAAAATCGGTCCAAAAATAATCGTTTTATTTTTAAATGTTATGTCTGGTAAGTGAGTGAGTGAGTGTGTGTGAATATTAACGTCGCACTATTCAGCTATACGGTGGCTTTTGGCGACTGACCACGTAATTTTGAACCATGGTCAAGTGAAGAGGACGACATCTGAGCTGTATCTAAGCAATAAGAAATATATTGATAATAACCCCTTTTACGACAGATAAAAAGACGTGATTTCGTTGTATTTGATAACAAAGCTAGATTTACCAGCTGAAAGTAAAATATGGAGCAGAAGCATCGTCTGTTGATAAAAGTAACACTTTACACTTTCTGCAAACTGATTCAATCGTTAGATTTGCGATTTTCTTACATACGACTATTCCAGAAGCAAAAACGTATAAAAATATCTAACCCGCACGATCGTGCAGGTTGGGTCTTAAAGGGATATAGCTCAGACCTTTGTACAGAGGCTTAACTAGAATTTTTGAAATATATAACTTAGAAGTGGGTTTATCCATGTTTTAAGACAACAGAGGGGAGAAATTTTAAGAAAAGAACGCCGATAATTATTTCAATTGGTTGTAACTCTGAAAATAATGGGAATTTTTCGAAAAAAGTAGTTCAAACTCTCTAGAGAAGTCTTTACTTTACATAAGCAAAATATTATATTATTTTAGAAGCATTTTTTTATAAAAGGAGAACATTTTGAAAAAAGGTTATTCTAAGTTACTTTTATGCCAAAATATTGTATTTAAATAATTTTTCTTGTCAAAATGTCCTTAAAACAATTTTATACATGTATTCTAATCTAAATGGCACTAAATATCATGACGATTATCTATTTATGCACCTTTTTAAAATCACGATTCTGAGCGTAGTCGGAACCCTTAATTTATTTCTGTTCTATTTTTCTTCTTTTTAAGAAACGTTATTTAATTCTCTTTATTCTTCAATAAGTTATTACTTACATGGAAGTAGCATCCAAGTGAATTTGTTTTCGAGCATGTGCAAAAACGATAACAGCGTTTGGCGAAATTGGCTGGCGAGATAACACGTCAATACCGAAAACTCTGATACTTTTACATGAGCAATAAAAAATTTCTATCAGATAGTTAAATAAAAGGAAAAAACACATTTCTTTCAAATTCTTTTGATTAAATTTGAGTCAAACTTTCCACTACAGGTCTAAATACGCATGAATTATGAATTTGATTTCGTACAACTTTCTCTTTTTTTCTTAATTTTAGGTAACTGAAAATAATGCAGCATTATTTCAAAAAAAATTTATATTATTTACTTTCCAAAGAATATTTTTCTTTTATTTCAAATGGCAGATTATGAACAGATACAGTAGAGGCCAATATAAAGAAAAAAGAATACATCAAAAAGAAAAGTTGAAACAGAGTTCATTAATCCAACATATCTCTAGCCTCCCAGTAACTCTCTACGAGAACCGTCTTGCGCAGAGCAGGGCAGAGTAGAACAGGAGTGTCAAACTCGCGACCCGCGGGCCACATGCTGCCCACAACGAATATTTTTCCTGCTCAACCAATATATTAGCACACAATAATGTATTGTTACGTAGATCCGGGTTCGTGAATTTTATGCAAAACAATCACAAAGAAAATAAGCAGTTTTTTAAGAGCGATGCGAATTTATTAACCAAAATCCAAATCTTTAAATACAGGATTCAGCGGCAATATTCACAGGGTAAATATCCGAAGGCCTTTGCACCTTCATCAGCAATCAAAGACAATAATCAGTGTTTAGAAATTACACGTAAATAAAGATTATTCACAAGCACAGCCGAGCTAATCGCTAGTCAAAACAATCCTCACTACTCGCTGATTTAATCAAGACTCATCTCCGTACCGGCGAGCATCTTTATTTATAGGTGCGACAGAAACTTCCAGGAATATAACCTCTCGTGATATTAGTGGAGAGATCCACTACCTTCTAGAAAATTCCAGAGGGTTCCAAACTCGCCAAAATGGTCACCAAATTGGCTGCCAACTTGGTCACCAAAAAAGATGCCAACTTGGCTCTACAGCCAAGATTTCGCCAAGTTCTCATTGAATCGCCATTATAATGTAAGGGGCGGCATTGCTTGCGAATAGTACAATTTTAACATGAAATAAATATAGCATAGAGTAATATAAATGCATTAAACACTCAAATTCAAATTATTTACACTATTGCTTATTATGCTACCCACAACGAACATTTTTGCTGCTCAACCAATATATCAGCACACACACACACACAATAATGTATAATAAAATAATAAAAATTTCTCTCGAAATAGGAAAGATAGAGTAGAAATGCCAAGTGTGTTACGACGTAAACAAGAAATTTTACTTGTTCTTTTATATATAATTATTATAATATATTATTCGGAAAAAAACCTACGTTTATATAAATATTTTTTTTTTTGCAGCTCACCTAAAGTTAAACCTTGTTTGTTTGGTCCATGTTTTCCTTTGAGTTTGACACCCTTGGAGTAGAAGATATGAAGAATTAATGGCCTCTCTAGAGCTGCACAGAGGAAGGAACAACTCTGAGTCGTCGCAGATAGTTTCGCAGGCAATCATGTCCGGTGGATAGGTGAAATTCAGCGACTGCTCTACGCCTTATGCCATTACGCAAAGTCAGGATAGCATTCTTCCAAGACTTATAGGAAACACGGTTATAAAGGTCTCCCTGAGCAAAAGTTTATCAGATCTTTCAACAACATTTTTCAATAGAATGGAAGGACATAGGACGAGAAAATTTCCGCATGATAAAAGCACCCTTTTTTGCCAGAAAGTCGACTTTCTCGTTACCTGGAGCTCCACAGTGGGCCAGAACCCATTGCAAGACTATATTTTTCTCAAGTGATGCCAGGTTTTTAAGATGATGAAGACAACCCAATAAGTGATGTATTATGGGATTATTATCAGAAACGAGAGACACACACACAAACACAAACAGAGTAGCTCTGAAATCACTGAGGATAAAAGCTCTTGTAATTTTTTTGAAATATCTTTGCAGCTGGGACAGAGTTGTGCGAATCACAGCAATTTCAACGTCAAATGCAGTACCTCGGCCCACAGGGGCGTAGAAAATTCCGGCACCTGCACCGTGACTGTAGATCCACTGGTAAAGAATTGACGTCACTCTGGTTCAGGGTAAAGAATATTTATTTCGAGAAAAAGGGCTGTCAAAATAGAGGGGCTTGTATTACTTTTAGTTATCTTCTAACTCAAGTCAAGATTAATCCAGAAAAGTTTCAAAATCATTGAATTTTGTTGTGGAACGAGTAATTTTGGCTCTCTCTCACACACACACACATGGCTTAAACCAAGTGAATTTTTCTAAAGATTATTCACATCAAAGTAGCATATTCTATAAAAAGGCCTTCTGGAATTTAAAATATCATTATAAATTTTGTAACACATTTTTGTCAATTTGCATTGACAGTCCTTTCTTAGTCCTCCTTTCTTAGACAGACACAACTTAGTCCTTTCTTTCACTCAAATCACTTCAAAGCCCACCCCTTGGTGAAGAATTTTTTCAACCGCGCCAAAGTGGCACCAAGACGCGTTTTTTTAAAGTCGTGCAAGGAGAAACTCGAAAAATATGGCGTTATGTCCGAAAGAGCAAAATTGAAAAATTGTATTCCTTCAAGAACAAATTCATTGAAAACTGAGCTTTTAAAAATAGGAAATTAATGACATTTTGAAAAGAAGAAATTGATGCCCAAAGGACACAAATGGAAATTTTTAAAACTTTTGAAACAATTCCATGAAAAATTTGGCTTCTGAAAAAAAACCAGAAATTTAGAACATTCTAATAACGAAGAAATAGATGTTCGAAAGAGACAAATTGAAATTTTTAAAACTTTAAAAACAAATTCATTTAAAACTTAGTTTCTTAAAAAATATATTAAAAGCATTCTTTAAAAATAAATCATGCAAACCTCTTGACAAAACATATATCAATCAAGCTCTGTATTTTTATTAATTCGTACTTCTTTCACACTACAAGTTCATTCCTAACCCTTCCAAACCATTATTATGTAACAATGAAACTTTTGCACAAAGTTTTTACACTTTTGCTGAACCACGTGCCTCATGCTCTTACACACAACAAATAAACTATTTCCTACTTTCAAATGGCATCTCGATTCATACCCATCAATTGTGCGCATTCTTTTCTCTCAGTTACATACTATTCTAACATTTTGAAGGAAGGTTCGTTTTGGGTTTCGTTCTTCCGTTCCGAATGAAAATGCGAGTACTTAGCCGATCACGCCAAAACGATCGTCTTCCCGTGATTTTGGTACTGGTTCATATAGCTATCACACCGCTACATACTCCCATGCCAGTGATTCGGCGAATAGGCGAACGAACGATACTATATTCGTGGCGAGCATGTAAGCAGTTGCGTCACTTGGTGGGTTGCGTCAGTTTTGTGCGTGATGGCTTGAGAATTGCGTCATGTGTGTGACGGTTTTAATTGCGTCATTGTTTGAGGACTTCGAGAAGTAACGGCTTATTTTGCGTCAATGTTTGACGGTTTGGTTGCTGTTGCGGTGGATAGAGATGGCGTCACGACAGCGGCGCGTGAAGGGTGCGGTTCTTTGCACGGCCAGGGTCACCAATAAACTAAGGTTCGTTCTGGGTACCTTCCGTTCCGAATGAAAATGCGAGTACTTAGCCGATCACGCCAAAACGATAGTCTCCGCGTGATGTTGGTACTAGTTCATATAGCTATCACATCGCCGCAATTTCATACTTAGCACCAGTGATTATTTCTTACTCATACCATTCAATATTATCCTTTTGCCCCCTTGCAGTCAAAAAATAAAAAAGAAACCTGTTAAGGAGCTCGACTCATTCTAAACAGCAACCCAGTACACGCACGTAGTTATAAATTAAAAATCAAGCGTGGAAAAGATGCAAATGGCTCAATTACTGCAGTTATATAGTTAGTAGAGTTGCCAGAACTAATAAAAGATTAGTAATTACCAACGTTTGTAGCGGTAGTATCTACATAAACCACACACAATAGCAGCCTTCGTACAGAGGGGATCACTTTTGCCTAGTGGTATGTTGCGTGTTTAAGAAATCAAAGGTATCGGGTTCTGTACTCCGAATTACCGCCATTTCATTGGTGACCTTTACCAAATTAAGAAAAGCGCAACCTTCTGATCTGTCGTGTCGCCATCTACCCGCAAAAAGAGCAATCAAAAGTCATTAGATCCACTTAACGCAGCAGCCAAAGTTGTCAGACTCACTTGACGTAGCACTATCACTCGCATGCTACGCATGCTTGCCATAACAAATATCTCGTTCCTTTGCCTATCCACCAGTTCATTGGTGGGGAAGTAGAGTAGCGGTGATATCTACATAAGCCACAGTAGCAGCCTCTGGGCATGGATGATCACTTTTGTCTAGTGGTATGTTTTTTGGCTACGTACCCATAGATCACGGGCTCTGTCCTCCGGATATGCGCTACTTCATGTTAATTATCATTCACAGTTAGCTAACGGTCAATTATAAAGATATCTTATATTAAAGTTAAAAAAGAAAAGGGTAGCCAGCTCGGTAAATTTTACCCCCAACTTGGCGACAAAAAAAATTACAAAACTCATGATGGGCTAAAATAGAATCCAAAAAATGTATGTGGTGAAGTTTATTAATTAGAAAATGCAGTCTTTATTTACTTTCATAAACTTCAACAGGAAAACATAGTGCAACCAGAAAAAATAGAATCGATTTTAAAAATAACATTTTAAATCATAAGATCAGAAAGACGCTATAAAGACAAAAACGCGAACCTCACAAGAAGTAGACAAATATACTTTGAAACTTATAAACGTCATCTTTTTTGTACAAACTTTAGACACTCGCAGCGATTAAAATAATCAAGAAACTCAAAGTCCATTAAAGTCTCAGAAGAATAAATTAAAGAAAAAGCTCTTCTAAATGCAAATAAATAAATAAAAATCACAGAATACGATAAATTCCTGATTTTTTTTAAATAAAATGAGCATATCAAAGTAAGATCACACACTTTTTGCATGATATAATGTTTGCAATGATTTTCTTTTCAATTATATCAATCGAAATATTTTTACGATAAGAATACACGCGCGTTTCTTTTTCCTCAAGTTTATCATCTCAGATAAAATATGATCACTGACGTCAGTTCTTTAGGTTCATTTAATTCGACGATATCAAAGGGTATTCCGCAAATTCAAAGGTCATTTTTTTAAAACGTTAAATTGAATTTTAACTTTGCCTTCATCTGAACTGTGGAATTTGAACCTTGCTCTTTTATCACGTCTGTACTTTTATCTGTACCTTGGAAATATTTATACTTGTAACTCTTGTTTACCAATTACTATCAGAATGAGCATCAGAAACTGATAAAAGAAGACAAAATTTTACCAAACTAAATAATTTTAAAAGACTGTAATTTTATATGACTGCAATGTTATATAAGATTATAAAAATGTTATGGAATGAGATTATAATTTTTAAAGACAAAATTTTAAAATAAGATAATGTATATAAAATGATAAATCTGTGAGCCGTATGTATTTGAATTTTTACCTTCTGTTACGGAGGCAATGAACTTATTCATTTAAGACTCTCTTTGCTTGATTATGAAAGAAGATTAAAAAATATCACAATATATATGCAAATTTATTTGTTATGTTCATACGTATTAATTTTTAAGATACTGTTTGAAAAGTTTCCGTGAAAATACATGTGATCTCTCTATTTTTAACTTGGAGAAGCTACACAAAATAAATTTATACAGCTTAAAAAAAACAAAAAATTGCTTGAAAATCTCATTTTTTTATTATTATTATTATTTTAAATATAAACAAACTTCAAACTCTATATTCGGAAGGAAAAATATGCTTTTCTGAAGCTGTGATGGGTTTATCCGCGTTCTTTCAACTAATAAGCCTCTTGTGGAATTTTGGGTCTTTAAAAAGTTATTCTATTATAAACCTTCCCTCGAAGAAGATGTGAGTATGTAAATTAATTCTTGTATACAAAGATTAAACTTTCAAGTTAGAAGGAGAGAGAGGTTAGACTGCTAATGGATAGCAGTGACTGATTAAACGTGAAGTGAGGCATGAGTACTTCGTAGCTTATTTGTGTAATATTAAAGTTAACAATTTGGTCAACCATAGATTGAATTGAATTAAGTCGCTTAGTCTACCTCGCTATTGCTTTCCATATTTAGTAATTGGTGCATCGCTTAGCTTAGTTAATAGAATTTGTGTTTTTGTTCATAATAGTAAATAAATAGAAGTTATTTTGAATATGGCTAATCTTCCTTCTGACTCTCCCACACTATTGGACGTCGAGGGGTGACCATTACAAAATTAGTTTAGCAAGTTTCCACAATCATCGTTTGTGGGAATATGAAATCAGTATCAATACAATTCGAAATACTACAGGTTAATATTATACGTATATAAGCAGTAAAATAATAATAAAATGTATTAAAAATAAGTGGAGATAACATTTAAAAATATTTATAATGTTCAATTGTCAAAAAAAAATTATAGTTAATAGACTGATAAGACTGGGCCACTGTGCACACAATTATAAGATACTAGCTGGTATATCCGTTCTTCGTACGGATAAATTGAAAAATTAAGCAATAAAGATTGATGGATAAAGAAGTTTTTAAAGAGTTAATTTTACGTGAATTGCACATTAAACAAAAAAAAGCTTTTTGCATATCTCAGCTGAACATAAAAAAAAACATATTTGTTGAATTTTAAGTCTGTAGATCTAATAGCTGATAAAAGGGATATTTATTTATTTATAACTCCCCGCAACTCTCTTGTCAGTCGATTTTTGAAAATACCTTCCTAAGCTGATCTCTGCTTAGCAAAAGTAACACATTTTGTGTAATGAACGCTTAAAATAGTGTAAATAATTTATATTTGGAAGTGCAATACGGTAAGATTACTTTCTGTTGTATTTATTTTATGTTAAAATCTTGTCACCATCTCTCCCTTCGAAGTATAGTTTTATTTTAAAATAAAATGAAAATAGTGATTACACTGATCAAAGGAATAAATTAAAAGTGAACGCGCACTGAGACATGGCGTAGACAAAACAAACAGGGAAAGCTTTGCTTCATACAAAAAAGATAGATATATGTGGCCGCAGGCTTTTTTGCAGTTGGCAGATTTTTTTCCTACTTTCTTGATAATTATCGTTATATTATGGAAACTTCCCACAATATCTTTATAAATTATAGCCTATGTGTTATTTTGATATATAAGCTATATTATTGTAAAGTTTCATTGAAATCCAAGTAGTTGTTTTTCCGTGAAAGAATAACAAACATCTCCATACAAACTTTCGCGCTTATAATATTAGTAAGGACTAGGTGTTAATGACCCGCTTCGCTGGATATTGCGGGATGTTCTAGAACTGCGCACTGTTTTTAACTTATGATATCTAAGTCCTATAAATAAGCTTCCGATTTTACTAAAAAAATTAATATAGTCCTCGTTTGTTGGTTTTTAAAGCACTAGACTTGCATTTCTAAAATGAAAGTATAATTATCTGAACTCCCCCATAACCATTACCCATAGTCGATTTCCACATAAAACCCTTTTAACGAATCTCTATTCAACAAAATTACCATCCATCCCAAATTTCAACAATGTAGGTCTAATAATTCAAAAACTGAATTTTTTTTTATCCATGCGCCTCTCTAATCCCCCTCAGTCTTCCTTTAGGCCTTATCACACATGCATGTTTCAAACAATCCGAGTCTCTTTCAAGCAACCGTTTTGGGAAATTTTTCGAGCAGTTATGAGGGTAAATGGTTGCCGTAAGCAAAACAATACATTCTGGCGTCAGCCACGCCTTATCTTCACATTGAAAAATTACTCGCCGACACCCAATATTATTACTTTTATTTCACTCGCTTTTTTGTTAACAGTCGTAAGCAGAAATGTAGAGCCATTCTGTTTTAAATATTGTATGCCATTTTTGATAAGTTTGACGAAGCCGAGGCAGTTATCTTTACCGACATCTTGTTTAAGACGTAGGAAAATAAAAAACTCCATTTGTTGGAATTTCGAGCTATTCTTTCAGCTCACTAGGAAAAAGTTGTTCTAAGCTGTTGCTATGGCAACTGGATAGAAATTGCTCGAAAGGGCTCCTTGAAAGAAAAAATTGCTCCAAGTACGTGTGATAAAGCCTGCAGGAGTCGATTTCGACAAAATCCGTCCTTAATAGATTTCTATTCAACAAACAAAACAAGGTTTCCAAATTGTTGGAAATATACTTAATCAAAGACGGATTTCTTTTTTTATCTATATGCCCTCCTTAACCCTTCTTGGGAGTGGAAATTTGGTAATATTCGTTCTTAAGAAATTTCTACTAAAAAAGAAAATTAACCAAGTTTCAAGTTTGTAGGTGTATTTTCAAAACCGAAATTAATTTTTTTTTTTTTAATTTTTAACGGCCCCGTAATCCCCCTTGGAATTACGAATACTTTAAAAGTAATCTCATTGGAGAAGGAACTGAAATGCTCCTGATCAATCAAATGAAAATGAAAATCTTAATTCTTACAATAAAAAACCGCCGGCTGAGTGGCATAGTTGGTTAAACACTGTTCATGTACAGTGTACGCCTAAACTTGAGGGTTCACCCCGGCCCAAGTCGGTGGATTTTCTTGATACAAAAATCGACATCGTCCATATCGCATGACTAGGCAGCATGTTAAAAATCCCTAGTTTGCCTGTTTGGCTTGAATGCTATCTGCAAAATTAAATTCCTAGTACAATTTCGCATTATCAGAGCTCAGGTGTCTTCTCTCTGGGGAGGAAAATGGGTGTCAAAATTAAATTGTGGCAATTGGTATACACCCATACGGTGCCGCACTAAAAAGTAATGCCAGCTCCCAGGGAATGTTCTCGATCTGTCATTGTAAAATAACCAATCTGCAATCCCTTTTGAAAAGAAAAAACAGTGAAAAACCAAGATAATTTTATCCGAAGCAAACGAATTCCCGAACTTTTATAGCTAGCTCCAAAGCTTAAAGCTGCTAAGAGCGGCACCTCTTCATGGGGAAGGAAGCGTTCCTTAATAAATCACTTTTAAATATCCTAATTTGCCTAAATTCTAAAATTTTCGTCCAACTTTCATTTGATTCTCAAATGCTCACTGCTAAGTTCGAAAAAGGCATCTTTCAAATCCATTTCTTTCAATCAGAGTGCGCCTTTCTTTATTATTTCAAAATTTTCTTTACAACTCTCCCATCGGTCCCTTTCTACCAGAAGCTCCCTACTACTAAATTGATAACATAGACAGTCACATGAACACGATATCATGTGTTGCGCCGATTTCCACGTCAATGCGAATACTTCTGAATGCTTATTATATAACATTAGTTCTGTCTGGTGTTTTGTGATGTCATTCTGAAGCGCCACCTAACGACACAAAAAAAAATTTTTTTTGAAAACCGAATTCACAATGTTCGTTTAGACGAGCAACATTTTAATGAGTGCTCCTGCACTGAACCCATTATTAGTCTCTTGTGGCCACAGTATCCCTTCTCTGGAATTGTGTAACTAACTGATCGAACCACTGTTGCATACAAAAAGTAAATTTTCTATCAGCTATTCTGATTAGTTCCTGAAAATACACATTTAAGAGTTTTCTTTTTTTATTCACAATTAACATATATAGAGTAAAATAGTTGTACATAAACTTTTCCTTTAAAAAAGGGGTTTTTTTAAAAAAAAATTATTTGGGGTTTTGAGAAAATATACCAAACTCTGACAAATAAATTCTCTCAAAACTCTATCTGCATAATTTTATTTTTTATCAGTATGAACTACATGCACCAGGATTTCTTTGAAGATGAAAAATGATATACCTTAAAACTAAACACAAATTTAAAAGTTAAAATATTTTAACTACATATTATTTTAAAATAGTACAAATATAATTTAGTATTCAACGAATATAATTAATTCATTATATAAATTTCGAATAATATAATATGACTTAATATAACTGTTATTGTAAGTTACAATTAAATTTTAACTTGTTATGTACATTTTACTTGTTATATTTTGTTAAAACTGTATTTGCCTCAGTAAAAAGTTTGAAAGATTTTATGAACTGAAAAAAACACTTCTAGGGGAAAGGAATAAATCATACATTACATTAAATTTGTGTTTAATTTTATTATTTTCAGAAAGAAATGAATTTAATCAAAAAACGAATTCAAGTAAAATCAGTACAAATGTAGACATTTTTAAAAAATCAAATTATTTGAAAAATTACCTTTTAAAGCCAATTTTGGATTAAAATTGCAAGTTGGAAAGGGAAAAGGTTGGTAAAAATTTCTCGTAAAATTTAAAATGTGACAAAATTTCTTTTTCAATATATCAAACTGAATAAATGTAAGGAAAATTTAATACCCAATAAATCTTATCCTGAAATAAATTATTTATTTGGATAAGTTTATAATTAGAGGGAAAATGATCATTCGCACTAAACAGATATGAAAAATATGCATAAAAAACTAATAAAAATTCAGAAAAAAATTATTTAAACTTTTAAAAACCTTTTTTAATTACAATCGATAATTCATTCGAACGACTCCGAAATTTTATGCGGGAAAAATGTCTTGAAGTTTTAGTTCAAACTCTTCTCTATAGATGGCGCTTCCAACTATATTCAAAATTAAATGAAAAATATGTTTTTAAAAAAAGAGAGACAGATAGAGAGAAATCGTCTATGTGTTCTGAATAATTGTTCGTTTTTACTTTTGCAGAATTTCTCAGAGAAAAAAAAAACTATTTTACACGAAATTTCAATCTCTAAACGTTTTGGACAAAATCAAACTTAACAATTTTTTGAATTTTGCGGAAATATAATTTTTATTTTCCAGAATATTCAATTAATAGAAACAGATAAGGAATTAAATCGTATGATTTTACGTTTTCATTGCAATAACTTTTTTTTTCAATTCACTTTTATCATGGCATTTTTAGAATTGTCCCGAAATTGATATCATAATGATCACTTTATCAGTCGGTAAATCAGTTGCGATATTTCAATATAGAAACAATGGAAATACCGTTGTTATTGTTTGAAAATTTCATTGTCACTAAAAATTACGTCGGTGACCAAAATTATGGGAATATTGCTTAAAAAGGGCGAACTAAACGTGACAAAAAATGATAACTAGAACTCGGAGCAAACTTAAACACTGATTTGCTTAAGAGGACAGATATGAAAATTCTTGGTAGTGGTTTTGACAAGGCTCATTTAGCTTAATTTAAAAGGTACTATCTTGCGTATTATACCATCGACCAATTCCATCAAATCAAAAGCCGTCGCTAAATGCAGCGATATGCAGCTAATAGAGAAAAACCACTTCCCCACTCTTCAAAACATAATAATCTTGTTTACGCATGCTCAAACACTATAACCATTTTCTATAGGTTGAACCGATCCCGCGCATGCTCGAACACAATAATCTTAATCGCACATTTTTGAAAGTAACAGCGTGGTTTATGATTTATAATATTGTTCTTTCACTTTGTGAGGAGAAATGTTATTAGAATTCGGGGTCCATTTTCTACGGAAGAGAAAGCAGTGGAGTAATTCCAAAATAATCTCCTTCATAAGTAGTAGAAAAATTATGGGCTTATAGAGATGGTATCGACATAAGCCAGTGACAGCCTCCGGACTGGGGTAATCACTTTTGTGTTGAGGTATGTTACGTTCTTACGGAACCGAGCGTTGCGGGTTCTATCCTCTGGATATGCGCCACCTCGGATTTTACCAAAATAGCGAAATAAGAAACATCTCGAACTTGCTAAAGAGCATTAGATCGAATTTATGTAGCGCCGTTTCCATTAAGAAGACTCATTTGTAATGCTTTTGAATGTAATAATGACGTTTTGGCCGCACTGAATAATCTATTTGTTTGATCTTTCGTTTTTTTTTCAATAATATGTGTTATTTCTAAATTTTCGCCAATTTGTTTATCGTTGGGCTAATGTGGAATGAGCATGCATGGAAACAATGACAGCATTTGGCGACGTTTTTTGTTTTAGCGATGTCTTTTGATTTTGCGAAATTGGTCGACGGTATAATCCGTAAGTACCTATAAATGATTTGAAAATTGACGAGAGCTTTCGGTTCTCTAAAGGTAAGCAGGCATTCTCATATCTGTGAGAATTCATACGCGTATCAAAATATTAACTATATCAAATGGTACTTAATTCATGTAAAATCTTTCGAACTGAAATAGATAATCATTTATTGAGATCAGGGAAAAGAAAAGAGTGCACTTATACACTTAGAGCTATTGGGAACTTTAAAACTTATAGCACATTTGGAGGGAGTATTTAGAAATAGTATGACTTTCATGAAATCCTTTGCACTCGTTCCAGTAAACAAAATAGTAGATATACACTTCATCAATAGAAAAATTATACACACCTATCCGTGTTAATTTTTCGTGAATTATTACATAATTACCCAAATATTTTCTATTATTTACATTATAACTTTTCTCGAATCTAAATTTCTTCAATTTTTGATTATACAGAATTACTTCAAAGATAAAGTGTGTTACATCCCGAAAGTTATAATACCTCAGAATATATATAGAACTGTCCACATTTTAAGCCATGTTTGTTTCATACGTTTGGGATAGTTAAGTATGGTAGTCTCAGAAGTCCTTCATAAAAAATTATTATCATGACTATTATTTTTATACATTATACATCACTTTGTTAGTTTTTTGCAAACTCGTTCACATTCCCAATTGTTTTGTGTTCTCGATAGCCTTGCGGTAATCATCAATGTCGATTAAAGATTTCTTGAATCCTATATGCAAAAGTAGGCCCTACCTGCGGCCTTTTTATGAAGAGAGAATAACGCTGTCAAACGGTGATCCAAAGTAAATAAATGGGCATGACTCTCAATTTCATAAACTTAAGCACAAACCGATTCGACCTATTACCTTCTTTTGTCTAAAAAGTAGTATAGCGTTGCAGACCTTGGTTTAAACTCTCAATGTACATGACATAATAATGCAGCCTTGCTACTGTTGCCAATTGAAATATATTTGTAAATTCCCGATTTTTTGTGTCTGGAAATGACATTTCACGATTAAAATTATTCGGATTATGATCTTATTAAGGCCGAATTAAGAACAAGATGAGGCCCCTACCGAGGCTAAGACTCTGGGCCTGGGTCTATTTGGTCCATGCTATGAAACGTCTCTGATAGTGGTTGAAAACTTTGTGACTGGCAATGCTCAAATAAATTGTAAAAGTTGCTGTGTGTTAAAAAAATTGGTCATCGATATGTCAGCAATCTCTAAACATTTTTTATATCACATACTTCAAATACAAATTTATAAGATGTATCCAACATTACATGCTATATATCATAAAATTCTTTGTACACCTTAAAGCCGTTGTATTTATATTAGACACCAATGAAACCACACAGCGACGAATGAGAGAGCCTCACATTCACATGATACACGACAGTAGCGCACACAGGAATTTTTCAAGGGGGGTCAAGGGTCGAAAGTCCACCCTTCTTGTATCATGCTCCTTTTGATTTTGTCGATTTTCGGGAGCAAAAAACAGTAAAAAACTAATTATTGAATAAATAATTAACATTGATTAATAAAATTAATCATTAATAACAAATATTTAATTCAATTTTACGTACTATATACTTAGAATTATAATCAATCGGGGGAAAAATCAAGGGCTTTGGGAGGGGTCTGGACCCTTAGGTCCCCCCCCCTTGAGTGCGCCACTGATACATGATCATACTTGTACTTAATATCTTGATAAATATCAAAAAGGATTTACATAAAAGCGCTCACAATGAGCATAATTCATGAAGATCACATGATAAATGTAATAATTTGTTATGCAATGACATTGGACTTTTGAAATTAAAAAACACAATTTTAAAATTTAATCATTGGGCCAAAATATTCAAATATTGCAATTCCTTAGGAAGTTTTTCAAAATTAAAAAAAAAATCTTATATTAAAATGCACTTTCAAATCAAGGGTACTTTGTTTACCTGTGTGCGTTATTATTGCTGACAAATGTATACTTTTAAAAGAATTTTTTCTACAAAACTTAAAGGATGGCAACAGTGACACAATACAACTGATTGGCTGAAAATAATGATTACATTTATTACGTGACTTTGACATCGTATGAATTCATAAACTGATTAGCTGGATAGAAGTGATTGCAACCATCATGTGACTATGACATGAATTTAGCCTATTTCTTCGTGATTTGTCGTTATAATGTGCAAAATAAAATCCTTCGTATCGACATTAACTGTTAACATTTTGTCTCTGGAATTCGTAATTTGTTCAAATCGGAAAGATTCATCTTCAAAAATAAAAATGGCTGTGTTTAAACATTCAAAGTTATTTTCAAACTTTTGGAAAAATACTGTCGGTTATCATAAATATTAAATAAAAATGTTCCATTTCCGACTTAAGTGTTACATTTATGTAAATAATCCTATCTTAAATCAGAGTTTTAAAAGAGTATTTCCATTTTGTTCGCACTTTAAGATAAAAGATAAATAGTAACAAAGTAATCTCTGTCTGTCTTTTGCCCACTCGGAATTATCATTTCATATATGTACAATGTACCTACCTCTATTTTGACAGAAAAGCGTTATTCGATGTAAAAATTCGTCATGAATTAAAATTGCATATCTGGCAAAAAAGTTATCAAGAATAGGTTTCTAAAAATATATGTTTGGAACGTTTTAGATCAAAGGCTGTATGCGCACAATATACTCACAGGTACAAATGCTACATGCATTTACTTGCGACATTTACTGAAGTAATATTATTGACATAGCAGACACAAAAATTATATGAATTGCTCACATAGTTTCAAATATTCAAAGAAATAATTCCAATAAATAACTGAGTGTAACATTATAGATGTTGTATGAATTATTAATCTGTGATACACATACTGTAGAACAAAAGAATCAATTTACCCAAACAACAATTAAAGCCCTTTCACAATAGTAGAAGGAGCAGACAGTCAGGATCTAATTTTGAATAGAAATTACACCTGGGACCCTTCACGTCATCAACTTGTATTCCTTGCTGTGAAGCTCTCGAAAACCAGATTCTCCTATCCACCAGTTGACTCAACTAAAAGGACATTGTGGAAGCTACTCTCTTCACATGCGGCTACTTTTGTATTAAGGATAAATATATTTTTTATTGCTTTTCGGACTCAATCATTGTACCAATGAGATTGTGGACTTCACTACTGCATTCCTTTTTGAATCAACTTTGTGTTTGGGTGTGTAAGGAATTCGCTTCCCTCTTCACACTAGGGGGTAAGAGGAAAGGAGTTGACTGGTACAAAGTTGCCTCGTGTAAAAGCAGAATTTTCCTAAATAGTATATTTAGTATTTTCCCATTCATTAAATTTTGTACAGTAGATTGTAGATCTATTCTACAGGTTCCTTCTCTTATATCCCACAGAACATTATGCTGGTGAATGCTGAGAAATTCACAACATTTACGTAATAGGGTGTGATCCTACCTAGAAATTTGTATAATTTTCTCGTGCCCTCCTACTTTCGGTAGACTTTGTAATGTCACATAGTGTAGTTCGAAATCATTCTTTTTATAAATGTAATATTATATGTCTTGCAAATACTAAAAAGTATCATTGAAAGGATTTGCTTCTAAAATAATTCTCGACAGAATCCTTTGATGATTTATTTTACTAACATATTCCTCCATTTGCTTTTCCTTCCAGAAATGGATCTACCGGTCGTTTATTGAAGTGCACTCACATTGAATATCAGTAACCAAATACATTGTTCCCCACCACTACAATATTACCAAAAACGATGCACCACCTACTCTTTTGAAGAAAGTGTAGTATATTTACTTATTCAGAGGTCCATATTGTTCAAATTCAAACAGAGATCACAAAATTTTCTTCCATCATTTTACTAACAAACCAAACCTCAAAACGCGTATAGAACAATTATTGATACGACAAATATAAAATCAGAAGACAACGTTACGTACAGCAATCGATTGAATAAAAATAAGTCGGTACAATAGTTATCGTTGCCAGAGTGCCAAACAAATAATTAATTACTTCTCTTTTTAAATATTTAATTGTTCCTATCGAATTGAGATGATGGGCTTAAATCTCCCTTTAGTAGTGATTACCAAGAATCTGTGGCACAAGTTGCCACAGACATATTTAACAAAATCATGGGCTAGAGAAAATCACATCGTTATAGTTGTAATATGAGTTAATTCATTGCGTGAATGGCCGGTTATAAGCAAAAGCACTACTAAGTCCGGTTAATGCTGAACAGATAAACCATGTAAAACGGATTCATCCAGAATTTCCATTGTCTAACATAAGATCATATGTACCCCAAAAAACATGTATTCGAGAAATTCTTAATTGTGTCTAAAACAGTATTTAATGAGGATAAAATACTCAGAACAAAAGTTCTTGAGATAATAATAACTATTTTGCGTGAGCGTTAAGTGGACATTCCAGATAGAATCTGAAGTTTTAAAAGATAAATATATTATTATGGAACATATTATGAGCGTAATGATTTATAACGGTTCAGAACGAATTGCTTTCCCGTTTTATCAAATTACCCACAATTATCTACGAGGAAAACTTACGAATCTATGATAAAAAAAGGCACTATCTAGAGATAAAACAAACTGTCATAAATTAGAGTTTTCCTACATAATGAAAAATCTCATTAAAACACTTCAATAAATGATTCAGGATATAGTGTTACAGAACATTAAGTTGAATGTTTTTAATTGAATTTTCTTATTTTATGAGCAGATAGTATATTGCTTGGGTAGAAGCGAGACATTTCTTTTTGTTATTCCTCAGTTTGGACTTTAGTAAAAATCATAGTACTTTTTGTCATTGATTTTAAATAAACTTTCATGAGATACGTGAAGTTTCGTACTGTGAAGCATCCCCAAATATTAGATGAATCTATATTAATAGGAATGTGAAGTAAGTTTCTTTAAAAACTGTAATTGTTATTTTTTGTAGTTAAAATAAATGTTTACATGCCAAGTTTTTATTGAAATTTTAAATTTCATTTGACAAGTTTTAACTTCAACAAAGTTGTTTGTTCACGGTGTTAATATACATAAATCTGTCCCAAAATTGTTCATATACTTTTGTTTAAAGCATTCAAATAATATTTTTGTAAAATAATATCTGAGTTTAAGAATTCTAATGTTAGTTATTTTTAAAAATATCGTGATCTTTAATAATTAAGACTGTTCAATTGCTATAATTAGAAAATATCGTTCGCACTTTATGGAAACGATTTTGATAGTTAATTTTTATCAATAAATACCGTATTTTTTGTGGAAATCTGCTTCTATCTGATAGACATGATTCTTGACAGTAGCTCTAGCTGGAATTTTTCATGAATTTTTCTTAGTACTGTCAATCAAATTTTACTCCATTCCTCTTGAACCGTTTTTTCAAAGTCCCTTCGGTATTTTTGGATGCCGTTTTCTTAAAGCTCATTTTAATAAGCCGAAAGCACAAAAGTCCGTTACAAAAACGTGAGGGGATTCTACACGTATTTCATTAAATGGAATACACTTTATTCTTCTTTCTGATTCTTTATTTCTAAATAAGCGGCAGTTGACTTATACATGTGACTAGAGGCTTTTTTCATATGAATGTGATGACCCCCCTGGGTCACACCTTGAACACCAAGATTAATTTGAGGCAAAGAACCACTAAGAGCCATTTTGAATGATAATAATATTTATTTATTATTATAATTTTCTCAAAAAAATCTCTGATAATATATAATAAGATAATGTTACGTCACTTAAAAGGGATTTGCCTTTATATTAAATTAAATTACTAAGAATGCAATTAATTAATAATCAAGCTCAAGCTCAAGTAAGGTTTACCGAAATAGGAGATCCGAGAAATACACGTATTCGATTTCTTAACTTTCATTAACTTTAACTAAGTCGCTTAAACTGACGCTTATTTTAAACGTACGTGAATTACATTTACCGCTGGCTTATATCAGCTTTCTGGTACGTCTCGCAGCACGACGTCTTCATGAATCTAATCTCCTTGAATCTTCTAGTAATGCGTTTAAAGTTACTGGCTCAATAGCCTACCGTCATCTCTCTTGCTATCTCGCAACACTCGACTTAAATACCTTATCTAATTTAAATATCTCGTACATCTTTTTGGAGTTGATTGAAAATAAACGCGAATTTATATTCCCCAAAAAGACGCCTATGAAGATTAGTGGAAAGGTTCCGTACAGATTCGTCACATGAAGTTCAACTTTATCGATCTCTTTTCCATATAAAGTTGGAATTTCTTCTTCAAATATTCGTTCTAAAATATGCTGCTGATAGTAGAGTAATTAATTTTGGTTTTACTTTAGACTTTTTTGATGTTTAATTTGCCGTCGTTAGAAAACCCTGCATGTATCACGAATCCCTTTAGAAACTTTACACTGAGAAAGCCCTTTTGTACAGCTATTCCCTTCTCAGTTGAGCATTATAAAATATTGATCATCTTGTACTACAGTCACTTAAATATACCCATACCTCATCCAGTGTTACCCCAAATTTCCATTTTTCAGCAGCTATGTGTTTTTTACATAATTTTCGAAAATGTACCTTTCTTTCAGCAATATGTATTAAGGAAAAGGAGACAAACTTTAAGTGTCAACATCTGTTTTAACTTTTAATCTTTATGAATGATTTTAATAACAGTTCTGGTAGATATTATTAGTTTCGATGTAATAAATCTTTGAGTCGGCGGATTTTTTTTAGGGTCATTTTCCTGATAATTACCTGTGTTTGGACAGTCTTAGGATGAAGTTTCATGGTCATATTTTCATTTACTTTCAGCTGCACGTTTTGTTTTCCTTTTAAATTTAAAATATAAATGTCTTTTTTAAATGCAATATCAGAGAGAATTTTATACCACTTTATAATTTATTGATACGAATATTTCTCCTCGGAAAGCTAACTTACGTACTTTGAACAGATCTATCAAATTTAAGAGCTTTTTTCAAAATATAAATCTTTTATTTTTCATTCCAATCAAAAGAAAATCTTAGCAGGTGATTATTCTGAAGATGTCAAAGTTTTATCTTAAAATGCAAATGGGCAAATGAATTACAAAATCGTTCCATAAAATCTAAACGACTTTCTGTATATACGATAAAATAAAGCTTTCATAAAAATGCTATAACTTGGCTCATATTTGTATTGTATTGACATTTTTGTACGGTCGATATTTTTCATATATTAGGACCTTCAATAATTGTTTTTAGCATCGCGCGCGAAATAAAAACGTCATCAACATAACATCCTTCCTCCAAAAAAAAATTCCTAAGAACTAATTTCACGGCTATCAAATTACTTTGTATTTTAAAATAAATTCTTTGTATTAATTGTTTATTTTTTAATTTAGTTAAATCTAAATAATATTTTATAGCTCTAAAATGTGCATATTAATTTGATAAAATTGTATAGCCATCATTTTATATATATACTGGTTAAGGTATCAGACTACGTTTGGAGCCGTGATTTTAAAAAAGCGCATAAATGGATAACTTTTATGATATTTAATGTCACTTGGATTATAATACAAGTACATAATTGTTTTAAGAACATTTTGACAAAAACAATTATTTAAATACAATATTTCGGCAAAAAATTAACTTAAAATAACCTTTTTTCAAAATGTTCTCCTTTTGTGAAAAATGCTTCTATTATAATAATATTTTGCCTGTTTGTCGGAGTCCATGAATAGCGATTCTGATGCAGAAAATGATAATAAAATCCTTTTACCACTAATATTTTCTAATGCATTGTATTGTTTGAAAATTGTGATAATATAATATTCCTTATACATCAGGTTATAAATGACACAATTCTTCTCTTATAGCATCGAAAAAAACTCTTTTGAGTCAGGTTAGGTTGTTACTTATTATAGAATTTCCAAAAGGTAAGTGTAAAATATTTGTGTGTGGGTTTTTTTTTAACTTTGACATTACGAATAACCCCGAATTGACGAACAAAGTGCTCGGTCAGGAAGAATTCGTAATTTCGGGGTCCGACTGTATGTATATACATAGGTACTTATTAAAGGTGTTACCGAATTCGACCGAAAAATTCAGAGGGGTGATAGTAAGCAGCCTGGAGACAACAAATCACCAAAGAAGATGGGGTTTAGGAGTAATTCGCAAAAACAGTTAAGAAAGGTGTGATTTCGAGTGGAATGAAAAAGCGCTATATATCAGCGATTTGGACGTAAAACATGTTTACAATATGAAAAATACGCCACAACTCGACATCAGCGATTGTCACAGGGATTGTTCGAAGTTGCCGCCGCGTAAGTCATAGCACAGCCGACACTGACGTTCGAAGGATTGTCGTGCGCGTTCAAACAACTGGGGGCTGCCAATTGTCCTGGTGATATCAGTTGAAGCGATGATCCGTGACCTGAGATCCTTCGCTGTAGCCACCGGCATCTCATACACAAGCGATTGCAGGTGGCCCCAGAAAAAGAAATCAAAGCATTTGAGGTCCCGGGAACGTGGAGGACAAGCAACAGGTCTATCGCGTCCAATACACCTCCCAGGATATGTGGCATGAAAGTAATTATGCACAGTAGTCGAAAAATGTGCTGGTGCACAATGGTATATGAGCCACACATTCTGATGCGCTATGGCGGGTAGATCCCTGCAGCAACTTCGGGAGGATTATCTATAGGAAAACAAGTTATTTTACGCTATTGAGGCGTTCAGACAGTATATGTATATCCTCGTAATCATTTGGCCACCAGGGATGGCGATCTGAGATCGATTAATCGAAAATTCAATTTTTTAAATCGATATGTAGCACTGAATCGATTCAGTGAATCGATGTTTCATCCTAGAAAATCGACATTCGATTTTTTTCCGTTTTGGTAAAAACCATAAAGTTGGGGAAAACCATAAAAACGAAAAATTTAAGCACTATTTATCGCAGGCAGTTGTGCACCTGAAGTATGATCGTATGCTTTACTGGCAAGAACAAAATAACTCTATTCATCATCCCGTTCACCCAATAGCCATGGTATATATGAGTATCGTGGGATCATCTGTTCCTTGTGAGTGCCTTTTTTCGACTGCCGTCAACATTGCAAGTGATGAGCGGAACCTCTTAGATCCCAGTAGACTTGAGAGACTGTTGTTTTTAAAAAGTTTCTGTAATAAGCATTGGGAACTATAAGCTGCATTATCTATTTTCTAAACTTTTTAATGTAACAAATACATTTAAAAAATAATGTCTTATTTTATACCTAATTCTTTGATATGGTAATAAAAATAATCGTAATTGTTGAATTACCTGAACTAGAAAATCCCCTGATTGTACTAATAAAGGATCGTTTATTATGTATTTTTCTTGTTTTTCATAAAATAGATTTATATTTACATTGTAAATGCAAACTTGAAAAAAATCGTTTTCGAAATCGATCTTTTAGACCTCGATTTTT
This sequence comes from Trichonephila clavipes, assembly GCA_019973935.1. Taxonomy (NCBI): domain Eukaryota; kingdom Metazoa; phylum Arthropoda; class Arachnida; order Araneae; family Nephilidae; genus Trichonephila; species Trichonephila clavipes. Next base: position 282,038 of record BMAU01000203.1, on the reverse strand, counting down.
TTTGTTAATCGATTCATCAAGTTACGATTCGAAGCGATTTAAAAATTGATCTTTTTCTAAAAGAATCCCCATCTCTATTCACCACTTACCTTGTCTGGTTCATCGTCCTCTGGACGACTACTATTATCGCAATTTTGATCCGCTAAACGTGGTTTGCGACCCCATGTTATATGGGAATTTATCGTCCTCATGCTGCCTACTATCACCCCTTCGATTTTGTCGGTCGAATTTGGCAACACCCTGTATATTTAGATATATTCACACACACATATATATAGATTGTATTTATAATAAACTGATTCTCATTTATAATAAATTGGAATCCTTGTAAAGGTATCCTCATCAATGAAGTACAAAGCGTATTAAATATAAACCATTAATCTTTAACACAAAAAAAATTATACAAATTCTTGCGATTAATGAATGCTATTATGATTGCATCCGTCATTTAGGATCATACACATAAGATTTCGAAAAAAAGTTAGGCTTTTTTTGGATGTGTATTGGGGGCTCAATTACAAATAACAATTTCAGAAATTAAGATTTCACTATTTTATTCAAGATGCATTCATCATCCTTTTTAGTTATATTTATATCAAAGCTTATTTAACAAATCAAGTTTTGAGGTGTCCACTGTGAGTATAGTAAAAATATATAGATTTACCCGAGAGAGAATTTCCACATTTCAAAGTACAAATGAGCTACTCAAATGGAACTGAGCAATACAGTCAATATTCACTTCAAAGCAAAATTCGTTACTTTCATAAAAAAAAATTTAAAAGCTAAAAACTGACTCAATTGAGCGTTCTTCTTGTCTTTATTGAGAGCATTTCTGTAATGTTCCAATAGCCCCAACAACAAGCGAGGCCGGTCTGGAGCTTGAAAACTGTAAAGAATATCCTGTGGTTTAAAGTTTTACACACACACACAAGTAATATAAAAAAAATTTTAAGTCAATTCCTACTTAGATCAACAAAGAAAATTTTATTTTAGTTATTTTTTTATTAAATAATTACAATTAATATAAACATGTATATACATAAGACAGAATCACAATATTAAGTGGTAATTCATTTTTATTAATTATTATTAAAGTATCGTATTGTCATCCAAAACAATCGTGTCTATAAAATTTCAGTTCAACTGAATGCTTTAAAACGTGAGAAAAAAAACATTTTCAAGTTTTGACACAAGTCGCCAGAAATGATACCAACGTGGCTGCAGTTGTAATTCTTTAAATAATTAGTTTTAATCAATTAATTTTTTAATTATAATTATATTACTGTATTGCCATCCAAATTAATCATGTATATAAAATTTCAGCTCAATTGAACGCTTTTTTATTAACGATTGAAAATTCCACGAAGATAAATAAAGAAATGAATACATAGAGAGAGAGACCAGCTTGATATTGCCTGGCGTTGCACGGGCTTCTTCAAGTCTACAGCTTTATGCCTTGGAAGATTCCCCTTCCCTTTCAGTGTCGGCACTTCCTAGTGTGTGTGTGTGATTTCTATATTAATGTCATTAAAATACTCTTTTTCTCGAAATTTCTTCCACGTCTTTGTCCTGTCGGGCGAGTCTGTTTTCTCACCATTTAGTTCGGCGTTGCAAGGGCTTTTTCCGTGGGTACAACTTTATCCCTATAGAAATTTTCCCTTTCTCTCTGGACACCAGTACTTCTCTGTGTGAGTGATTTCTATATTTATGTCATTTAAATCCCCTTTTCAGAAATTTCTTTCACTTTTTCTCTTTGTCACAGACAGTTTTCTTTCCCCTCCGTTCAGCCCAGCGTTGTACGGGTTTTTTCAAGCATAAAACCCCCTTTTTTTCACCGATGGATATCTTTTTTTTTTTTTTTTTTTTTCAAATTTTTATTTTCGATTAAAAATTCTTACAAAGCTAATCCAGTTTTGTTATCAAGAAAACAGACAGTGTACGAATTTATTATTAAATAAATAATTTAGTAATAAATAATAAAACACAATATAAATTTAATTCTTAAAAAAAATTATTAATTTATATCAATTTTAGTTAAACAATGAATAAAAAATGTGTGTGTGCCGTTACTATTCAATAAAAACAGGGCAGCATTTTCCTATATATTTTAAGGTTTTTCAGTAAATTATTTCTCTAAAAGAAAACTATCAGTTGCGATGTATTATTAAAAACTAAGGTCGTATTGATTATTTTATACATGAAACAATGAATACTTTCTTAAAATTCAAACTAATAAATTGGATTTGGAAATTTTATTATTTACACTCATTATAAAAGAAAAAACATTCAAAAAGAAAACATCTTTTTATCTGACAGAAAAATCTTTTATCTTCTTACGTACTCTCCGTAAATTTTCTTTCCGCACAAATTTTTTTTTGAAGTTTTACAATATTTTGTTTAAAAATTAAAAAAATTGGCAAGAACTAAAACAATGTACCAATCTGCTTGAAAAATAGTTTTATCTTTTTTTTTAGGAATTTAAATTAGAAAAATTTAAAACATTGTAGAAATTGAGATTTTAGTAATATACTTCAAGTTAATCACATGTTAAAAGCATTTATTTTTTTTAAAAAAAATTAATACAGTCCATACAGCAATGTCAGGAAATTCCATTTTGGCTGAAAACTGTTTTTCGACACCAACTTTTGGCATTGTTGTAACAACAGCAGTGTTACAACAATGCAGACAAATCAAAGTTGGTGTCAAAAACTGGTTATTAAAACTGGTTTTAATTAATATCTTTTTAAGTAATTCCTATATCGGACCGAATTGCGAATCTAAACCGTTCTCGAATCCATTTGAACCCGCATTAAATATGTCATCAAAATCGCTCCAACCGTTTAGGAGGAGTTCGATCATAAATACACGCACAGATATATATAAAGGGTGTTTTTTTAGAGGTATAGAACTTTAAATTGCAATAAAAAACGATGTATTATTCGATTGACATGAATTTTTTTTTATTCAAAAGATAATCTTGTGGCATTACATTTTAAATATGATTTCTGGCATAGGACTGCCACGGCTGGCTCGGATGTAGTGCAATCTGGACGTCCAATTTTCGATGACTTTTTCCAACATTTGTGGCCGTATATCGGCAATAACAAGGCGAATGTTGTCTTCCAAATGGTCAAGGGTTTGTGGCTTATCCGCATAGACCAATGACTTTACATAGCCCCACAAAAAATATTCTAGTGGTGTTAAATCACAAGATCTTGGAGGCCAATTCACAGGTCCAAAACGTGAAATTAGGCGGTCACCAAACGTGTCTTTCAATCAATCGATTGTGGCACGAGCTGTGTGACATGTTTGCGCCGTCTTGTTGGAACCACAGCTCCTGGATATCATGATTGTTCAATTCAGGAATGAAAAAATTAGTAATCATGGCTCTATACCGATCCCCATTGACTGTAACGTTGTGGCCTTCATCGTTTTTGAAGAAGGATTCCACCAGCCCATAAAGCGCACCAAATAGTCAGATTTTTCTGGATGTAACGATGTTTCGAGATACACTTGGGGATTAGCTTCACTCCAAATGCGGCAGTTTTGTTTGTTGACGTAGCCATTCAACCAGAAGTGCGCTTCATCGCTAAACAAAATTCGCTTATGAGAATCGGAAACAACGGCAATCTCGTTTTGGGCCCATTCGACGAATCTACGCCTTGCTTGATGATCGTTTGGATGAATTGCCAAACCAAACTGTTGCGCCCCCTATCCAAAATCCGTGAGAGGTAAGTTTCTCTGTGAGGGAGTGGCAACAGTTAGAAAAACGTTGTTGTTTTTTGAAGAGTGTAATGGATGAAAAGTGTTATGGATGAAAAGAATTTAATGTGTTTTGCTGTGCTGTTTTGATTTAAAATATATCTTGTTGTTGTTCTCTTCTCATCGTTGTCGTCTATGGACGAAACCCCCACATTATTTTCACGAACAATAGTATTAGAAACTATATTTGGCGGACTGGGCGGGTTTTGGTTTGGATTTTGATAACGGTAAGCGAATTGAATTTCCATTTTGAAGTTATTGATATAATTATATCTTGAACATAGACATATATTTATTATTGAATGTATGAACTGATTTAATGATTTAATAAGATAGTAAAGATGGAAATTATTAAACGAAATAAAACAGCACAGCGCACTGCGTTTACGAAAGCATACACTAAGTTAGAGAGTGTGTTGATAAATGAAAACGCTGACGCGGAAGAAATTGATATGTGTTTACATTTGCTTAGGCAAAAAACGAACTCGTTAGAGTTAACACATAATAATTATTTGGATGCTTTAACAAATAAAACAGAATTCAAAATTGAATTTAATATTATAGAAGAATATAGAGAAAAGGCTTTGAGAATAGAATTAAAGTCTAAACGTGTATTAGAGAATATTAAGAGTAAACAAAATAATAACGAAGGTAGTAATTCCGGTAATAATTCTCATTTGGCTGATTGCGAAAATCCGTATAAAGCGATTACCCCACGACTTCCTGAAGTTGAACTGTATAAATTTGGAGGTGAATTAAAAGACTGGTTAACCTTTTGGAATCAGTTTAAAAACATACACGAAAATAAAAATTTAACTAATTGTGATAAATTTCATTATTTAGTTCAATCGACAAAAATTAAATCGGAAGCCAGAGAGCTTATTGAATCTTTTCCTATAACAAATGAAAACTATCCTTTGGCGATAGAAAGCTTAGTTGAAAGATATGGACGAAATGAATTATTAATTGATTTTTATGTACGAGAGTTGTTAAAACTTGTTTTAAATAACGCTACTAAAAAGAAACAAGATTCTTTAAGAGGTTTGTATAATAAACTTTCTACTCAACTTCGGGCTTTAAGTAGTTTAGGTATAACCACGGATCAGTGTGGAATAATATTATATCCGTTTGTCGAAAGTGCGTTACCGACCCATATATTGCGTTCATTTGAAAGACAAAGAAAAAAATAATGAGACTGCAACACTTGATTCTATCGTTTCGTTTCTAAAGAGCGAAATGCAATCAGAAGAAAAAATAAAATTAAGTAGATCGGACATATTTCCCTATCCGCGGGAATGCAAGCAGTTGGCAGAGAGCCAACGCTCACTCCCGTCTGCTAATGAATTATTCATTAATGAACCAAACGAAATATGTGTGTTATGTTTAAAGAATCATCCGGTTCGCTTTTGTAAAAGAGCGTTTTTTATTCCATTAGAAGAAAAAAATGCAATAATAAAAAGGAAAGGATTATGCCGAATTTGTTTGGCTAAAGGTCATCTTGCTTCTAGATGTCGATCTCAAATAACTTGTCAGTTGTGTTCTAAAAGACATGTAAAGTTCATGTGCCCAAATATTGAATGTAATAAGTCTAATTCTCTCAAACAAGATGTGAATGATAAAAATATTAATGAAAACACAGTTGATTCGTTACATTCTCGTGCAACGAATGAAGTTATATTACAAACTCTTGTTGTAAATGTACATGGCATCAAGAGAGAGCGTAAAGCTAGGGCTATCATCGATACCGGATCACAAAAATCGTATATTTTGAGATCTACAGCTGAAGAGTTGGGTTTTAATGTGCAGAGGGAAGAGGAATTTCGCCATTCCTTATTTGGCGGAACTAAAACAAGGATGTATAAACACAAGTGTTATAAAATCTACTTGAGTAGTCTTGATGGTAACTATATTTGTAAATTGGATGCTTTAGATCATGATGTCATCTGTAATGACATTTCTAGTGCAAAAAATGGTTCTTGGATACATGAATTGAAAACTAAAAACATATTCTTAACAGATATTCAAGAAAACACAGGTCCCATTGAGGTACTTTTGGGTGCAGACGTAGCCGGTAAATTAATTACTGGTCGACGAGAAGAATTAAAGACAGGCTTAGTAGCATTAGAAACCAAGTTAGGTTGGACTTTAATGGGTAAAGTACCCCGATATACCGACAAAAAAGGATACAAGTATGAATATTGTAACTATGTTATCTCAAGAAGATATTCCTGTCTCTTCACTGTGGGATCTAGAAATGCTTGGTATACGGGATACTATTGAGCAAAATTCAAGAGAGGAAAAGGCGGTTATGTCTCACTTTCTAGAAACAGTCCGGCAAAAGGAAGATGGCAGATACGAGGTCCATATGCCTTGGAAAGTGGATCGGGCCTTTCTAACAGACAATTATGAGTTGTGCTTAAAAAGACTTGAATCTACCACCAGGAAGTTGGAAAAGATCGGTTTTAGAGAAAAATATCATGAAGTCTTTAGAGAATGGTTAGCGGAAGGAGTTATTGAGGAAATTCCTGGAAAGGAGTTACCTGTTCGTACCCATTACCTTCCACACCGACCTGTCATCAAGGAAACATCCGCAACATATCTTCAATGAAGATAAGACCGGTCTTCGACGCTTCTGCTAAGATCAATAACCATCCGTCGTTAAACGACTGTTTAGAGACTGGAAACAATTTAATTGAATCAGTTCCTGCTATTTTGGCTAGATTTAGACTGAAACAGATCGGTGTAATTTCAGACATCAGAAGAGCTTTTCTCCAAATATCTTTACATGAAAAAGATCGAGACTTCGTAAGATTTCTTTGGTATGACAATGAGGGTAATATACGAACTTACAGGCATGCTCGAGTTGCTTTTGGAGTCACCAGCAGTCCTTTTCTCTTAATGGCGGTTATTAATTACCATTTATTAAAAGAATCAGTATAAAAGAACGTTACTCTGAAGAATTTCTTAAAAAATTACAAGATAGTTTTTATGTCGATAATTGCGTAACTAGTGTACAAAATAATGCCGAACTTAGAATATTCGTCGAATCTGCAACTAATGTAATGAAAGAAGGAATGTTTGATCTCAGAGGATGGGAAAGTTCCGCCATTCCTTCAGAAAGTACGACATCACTAGTATTAGGACTGATTTGGGACAAAAATTCTGATACTTTAGAAATAGATTCAGGATCTTTGAAATTTGATGAAAAAGAAAAGATAACTAAAAGGAAAATACTTTCACTGGTTAGTCGAGTATTTGATCCCATAGGTTTCTTGGCACCTGTTATGATTCAACCTAAGATTTTGCTGCAAGCCACTTGGAAAACTAAAGAAGCATGGGATGATGAAGTGAATGATAAATAAGGAAGAAATTTTTAAAATGGGGAAAGAGAGCAGCTGAAATACTTCAAAAATATAAAAATTCTCAGATGGTTAGGCGTGATGGAGGAATCCAATTTGAGTATCCATACTTTTGTCGATGCCAGTAAAACAGCTTATGCGGCATGCATTTTCTTAAGAAGTGAATCCAACACGGGCTCAGTGACCGTTCAATTACTTCAAGCCAGATCACGAATAACTCCCATGAAGACTATTACTATACCACGTCTTGAATTAATGGCCGCTATCATCGGGGCCAGGCTTTTTAGTTCTGTGAAGCATGCCCTGAAAATTTCCAATATCAAGACTTACTTTTGGACCGATTCTTCTACAGTTCTTACGTGGATAATTCGTCGAGAACAGTGGTCGGTATTCGTTGCCAACAGAATAAGTGAGATTAGAAAATTGACAACTTCGGAAGATTGGTTCCATATATTTCAACTGACCAGAATCCAGCAGACATTTTATCAAGAGGTTGTGGACCTAAACAACTTCAGAAACGCAAGTGGTGGCAAGGGCCAGATTGGTTAAAAAATTGGAAGGAACAGTGGCCGAAATCAGCTGTAAATATTAACGAGAAATAAGTAGAGATAGAAAAACGAAAGTCAGTCATCTCTGCTAATAACATAGAGGTAGAATCAATTTCATCACAGTTAGCCAGAAGATTTTCTAGATTTTCAAAGATGATTAGGGTTATGGCTTGGATACTGCGTTTCCAACCAAAGGCCAAAGACTTAAGAAAATGTGCTGAACTTAAAAATGAAGAATTGTTAAATGCACAAAAGATTATTTTCCGTTTAATACAAAAGGAATGTTACTCTAATGAAGAAACACGAAAAAGTTTAAAAGGTCTTCTAATATTTGAAGATGAAGAAGGAATATTACGATTGAAGTCCAGATTGATAAATGAAGAAGAATCGAAAGATTTTATTTCACCAATAATTCTACCATCGAAACATCTGGCAGTGAGAAGATTTATAGCGCAAGAACATCTCGTTAACAAACATGCAGGGACATTAACTCTTCTGACTATTTTACTTGAAAGGTTTTGGATAGTGAAAGGAAAAAAAAACTGTCCGAAGTGTTATCAAAGAATGCTTAACATGTAAAAGACAAAAGATTAAACATCTTGAGGGGTACCTTTTCCTCCTCTTCCAAAAGACCGAACAGAAGTAGCAGCAGTTTTTCAAGTTTCAGGTGTAGACTTGGTTGGACCTTTTTTGACTAAATCTAAGCAAAAGGCGTGGATAGTACTTTTTACTTGCGCCGTATTTAAAGCGGTCCATCTTAAACTAATAACTTCACTTAGTACCACTGACTTCATCCAAGCTATGCGTAGGTTTATTGCCAGAAGAGGACGAATTTCTGTGATGTATTCAGACAATGGTACTAATTTCACAGGTCTAAACAACGCTTTGAGACAATTAGATTGGACTACAATTGAAAGTGAATTTAGAGTCCACGAAATACGTTGGAAGTTTAATCCACCCTCTTCTCCATGGTGGGAGGCTTCTGGGAACGCTTGATTGGAATTTTGAAGGATCTCTTAAGAAAAAATCTTGGGCGCTCCTGTTTGTCTTACGAGGAATTGCAAACTCTCGTCTGTGAGTGCGAATCGGTCATGAATAGCAGACCGTTAACCTACATATCCGAGGAACAAGAGCTGAAAACCTTGACTCCCTCAATGTTTCTTCAGGACATTCAATGAAATGATGTTCCTGATTTGGATCAAATTCAAAAGACTAATATTGTTTTGAGATGGAGATATATTCAAAAGGTTCGCGAAAATCTAAAACAACGATTTAAAAGAGAGTATCTGGGTTTCCTTCGTTCCTCAGTTATCAAAAGAGAAGATAAAATAAATGAAGGTGACATTGTGTTAATTGGTACAGATGATAAGAAACGGCTGCATTGGCTGCTAAGAAGAGTACTGGAACTCTTTCCAGGAAAAGATGGAATAATTAGGCTTGTGAAATTGCGAACTGAAAGGGGAGACATGTTAAGACCAATCCAACGACTGTACCCTTTGGAAGTAACATCAAACCAGTTAAGAAATTTATAAACACTTAAAAAACACCTTTGAACTTTTTTTTACGTATTAGAACTTTAAGAAATTAATTTCATTCCAATATTTTGAAATATTTGTATGTACTTTTTTGTAATCTAAAATTGTATGCACATATTATCTTTGTTTATTTGTTTTTGAGTTTGCATCCCCAAACTCAAGGTGGGGAGTATGTTGCGCCCCCTATCCAAAACCCGTGAGAGGTAAGTTTCTCTGTGAGGGAGTGGCAACAGTTAGAAAAACGTTGTTGTTTTTTGAAGAGTTTAATGGATGAAAAGAATTTAATGTGTTTTGCTGTGCTGTTTTGATTTAAAATATATCTTGTTGATGTTCTCTTCTCATCGTTGTCGTCTATGGACCAAACCCCCACATTATTCTCACGAACAATAGTATTAGAAACTATACAAACTGAGAATAAATCACTTGACAGCTGTTAAATCGGTCGCCATCTTGGAAAGTAATGCCAACTTAAACTTCTATACCTGGAAAAAAAACACTCGTTATATATAAAGATTGAGAGCAAATAGTAGGAATTGAAAAAGAGATGCAAGAACGACCTTGCAGTCAGAAATATAGTCTGGTGTTAATTGGATTTGTGGACAGTTTCTGATTCTCCATTAGAATAACATCCATATAGCCTGTCTGCAAGAAACCAAATTAAATCCTTAACTTGACATTGAAATCACAGGCTATTCTACAATTCATAAAGACAGAAAGGACCGTCCCAGTGGAGGACATGCGTTCCTCATTAAATTCAATGGCATTAAATTTAAAACATACCTGACCATCAGAAGCTACAACTCGGAAAGTGATACTGAGGTTCAAGCTCTCTATCGACATTCTCTTACCACATCATTCCATAAGAATTGTAAATACTTATCATCCGAACAACACAGATATTAATGCCGACCTACTTTGTTGACCTGAAACGATTTTTGTTTGGGTTAGACTATGATGGGGCTTTACGAAATTTTCTATTAATCCTCTTGGAGAATCTTTGGGGCCAATGAGTTATTTCACAGCCATCTCTCTCAAGAAGAAACCTTGATTGCAGATTACATTTTATATATATATAATGGAAGTTTAGTATTCGAAAGGAAGGAGGAAACGAAGCTGAGTTGCTGAACGCAGAGCTGTTATGGTAAGGATCGGAATTTGGACGCGTGATTAGAGGAAGAGCTTTAATTATTGAAATAAATTAAGGAAGTTAGGATTCTTAGAATATAACTTTGAGTAAAGTTAAGTGATTAGGATTTCATGCGCATATTCACATAAGATTTTGAGCTACGTTATATCACTCAAGATTTTCCCTATATAGTTGGATTGTCTTTGTTTATTATATTTGGTAATAATAAATTAGATTTCTTATGGCTAGCTTGGGTTATCAATCTTTCCCTCCTACAGATTTAGGTCGAGTAGATGAAGAGATGGTTTCCCCAGGTGGGAGGCCATTACAAGACTTCAATGAAAGAGTCCCACATAGGGCTCTGATGCTGGACAGAAAAGCTTTTCAAGTGAAGGGTCTTCTTGACGATATAGGTTTCTCTGGATGTACTGGATGACAGCAAAATTACTTACGTCTCGTTGTTGTATGTGATTACATTTATGAACTATTTAGTGAGTCGTGAACAAATGAACATGTTCGATTTATCCAAATTTAAAAACGCTTTCTTTTGGGGGAAAAATTTCTTTTAACATTTTATTTACCAGAAAAATATAATTTCTAATTATTTCTTTTCGTAATTTTTCCTCGTTATATCTATCTGAATATAGCTGTTGCGATTTACATTTAAACCAAAGTTTTTATGCATTTTATACCCAAATATCTACGAAGTAACTACAGTGTGCTAAAATTTTTTTTCTTTGTTTGTTTGAATGCATGTAATGGTTTACACGCTTAATTCTTTAAAACTAAAAATTTTTAAACACCTAAAAATTATTGTTTTAGCCACTAATAAATTATTTTACCATCTAAGTTTAAATGGTGGTGTGATTTTATTGTATTTATTTATTTGTAAGTTAATCATGAATTTTTCTCGATGGATTTAATCCATAATGATCTTGAGCTCTACAAGACTTTGCATGATAATTGATTGTGAGTGCGTGCGCGTGTGTGCTTGTGTGGGGGAGGAAGCTCAAAACGTTGTAGGCGACAGTAAAAATTTAAATACTATTACAAACCGAAAAAATAAGATACGGTGTTTAAAATTCATTTTAATTCGTTTTTTAATTAATTTTCTGTTATTCATTCAAAATTTTCATATCGGGGCTCTTTTAGCGCAATGAAGAATTTTTTTCTACTTAATACTGAATAGTGGATATCTTTGTATCTTCTGTTACCATTAATTGTATCTTTTCATTTTACGCGTGAATAAATTATCTTGTTTCAAATTAATTAAATTACAAAAAAAAGTGCATTTAGGATTTCTGTTTATTTTGACTCACCGCATCACTTACCGTGGTTCAAAAGGGCAAAGTCAATCACCAATAATCTTTGTATTGCTCCAATTTTAATTTTAAAGCACAGTCATTAAATTCAGGGGTGGGTAAATAGCGGATCATAAAGAGTTTTCTTGCGATCCACCAAGACAGTAAAAAAAATCCGATGTGAACCAAGATTTCTTTCCAGTGCATGACCAAAGATTAGTCTTGTATTTTTCGTTACTAAGAAAACAGAATTCCTTTACTAGGAAAACAAAGTAACTGAAAATTTTTCTACTAAGAGATAATCTGCAGAGTATGGAGACGAAGTCACAAGAAGATTTCAAGATTGTACGAAAATTGAGTCCAAATTCAATTTGCTGTTATCCCATTGCTGCATATAATGATACAGCACCTGAGGAACTACAGTTAAAACTTGCAATCAGATCACAGAGTGAAAGAAATGTTTTTAATGCTATGTATGACATGGACTTTTTAACAAACCATTGTTGGCTCAAGTGTAGTATAGGAGGGCCACTTTGGATTTGGCGATTTTTATCTAAATGTCACGGTGAGATAACGAGTTCATTCTAAAATAAATAATAAATAGTTCCGAATAAAGTACCTTTGCGACCGCTTTCAGTCGCAAAAAAAAAGACTGCGCCAAGAGGCACACATGATAGTTAATACAAATAGTAAATAAAATAGTACATTTTGTAGTTAATATTTATCATAATTTTATCGTTAAAAAATATTTTACGAGTTGGAAAGTTCGATATGTGTCAAGTACAGAATTCAATCGTCTCTTTGATAAAGAAAAACGTGACTAGTGTGCGATGAAAAATATTTATCTTTAACCTTCAATTTTTTTTATTTTTTCCCGAATACTTTGGTGAGTACAACAATGAGTGTATTATTCTGTACATCCTGCTTATAAGATATGCATGTAGCCGGCTGAGTGGCGTCGTTGGTTTGTCACTGGCCTTCTCTGCACTCAAGGTTGCGGGTTCGACCCCATCCCAAGTAGGTGGGATTTTCATGATGCAGAAAGTCGACAGTGGCCATCTCATATGATTGTACGGCATGTAAAAGTCCCCTAGAGTCTCAGTTTCACTTGAGTGCTCTCGGCAAAATTAAATCCTAGTACAGGTTCACATCTTCATAGCTCAGGTGCCTCCCTTTAGGCAAGAAACTGGGCGTCAAAATTACCTGCGGTGATTGGTATCCGCCTATATGGTGCCTCACTAAAATGAGATAACAGCTTCCAGAAAATGTACTAGGTCTGCAATACAATCAGAAAAAAATATTATGTATGTGTAAGCAATTTATTTATTCATGCAATATGTAAAGTTTATTTGTTAATGTTATTTGTATGTAAGCAGTTTGTTTAATTTATTATCACAATTTAGGGGATGTAAAATTTATGTTCACAAAACGAAGATAAAAATTAGATTCTCAGTGAGAAAATGAATTAAAAATTAAAACATCACAAAGATCATAAGTTTAAAATTGTTTATTTTTAAGAAATACAGACGATGAATAAATCCATTATGTGATCCTGTGCCCTTATGTAGACCATTCTAAGGCACAAGGTAAATTTTTACTGCTTGCAGAAGTTGTCCGTCTTCGGTAGACCACCGATGAGTCAAAAAGTGTAAATTAGTGCCATCAAACGTTCTTTTTAGTCAAAACGATAAAAAAACCTGAACAATGGTATTACATAAAGTTTTTTGGCAATTCTCAGAAAGAAATCATCTGAAAGCTTCTATGGATCTTCGGGGATAAAGCAATGAGCATATAGATAAAGGAGTGTTAAAACCGAGATTCAAAGATCATCACATCAGTGAAGCATGTTCTTATAGGCCCTCAATAACCAAAACTAAGCTCATAACGGATTAAGTAAAAACTCAATATCGTCGAAACACTATCAAAGAACTTGTAGTTGAGTCATCAACATTGGGTCAATTTATTATATGTTCCTTAAGTTTCGGGAGATTATTGTCAGGCGTTTTTTATCCCACCATTCTTTCCCGTTTCCTGCCAAAACACAACATATATATGCTTCATCTGATGGCACCGTGAGACTTCTGGTTTATCCTTAATCTAAAAATATTTCTCAAAGAATCCAGGGAAGATATCTAACAGAGCACGATGGATCTACAGCATCTCAGAATGAACTACTGCCAACTGTAAGAGTAAAGTAGTCCCATACGGACTACTTAAATAGATATTAATATATGATTGTTGCATCTAAATACGAACATTTTTTAATGAATTATGTCGAATATTTTTAACACAGAGTGTTATGTTACAGAGTTTCTATTATATCTTTCTCCTTATTCATTTTTGAAGTTAAACTGCTGTATTCAGCACAATTCTTTTTAATTAGCTGTTTTGTTACTTTACCATGGACAGCATCCCACGGACGCCATTTAAAAAAGTACCAACTGAACAGTAACTTCTTAAGGCACATGGGTCAAAGGGGCTCTGCCACAAATTCAGTTTAGTCTCGTTCTCAACTCGGTTTCAATATCGTCATTATCCAAATAATTTAAATCGTCAAATGTTATTCCTGGTTATATTCTCCAAAAAGAGTGGAAATTTTGAGCTATATGCCAAGTGGCAAGATTGTATTATTAATCCATGTCTGTGTCCAGTCCTAGGCCTACCCTCATACACTAGCATTACTCATTTAGTCAAAAGGAAGCAGTCAGTCGTGTCGGTTAGTCCCTGGGCTTATGAGTCACGCACATTTATTTCTTAGGGTTACCGTTTAAACAAGTATTTGACAACATGTGCTGTATACTGTTTACTTAAAAGGATCGCAAGTGAGGATTACCGAGACGCGAACTTTCGCCCGCGGTCGTGTGAGGTTTACCCAAAGGAAGAGTCATTTTAAACCAGTGCTTCTCAAAGTTTCAATATTCACAACCCAATATTCAGTCATAATTTCCATCTCCCCCCTCATACAATAACAATGTACTGAATTCAATAATACTATACTTTGATGCTAAAACTACGATACGACTTTTACCTCTTAAGTGTCACCGGTGTACGTAAACGTCTCGCTCAGCTCAAGCGTTAATACATCCAGACGTATATATACATCTTTCCGAAGTACGATCTTTTCTGTGCCCTGCTTTCCACAAAACTATTCCGAAGTAATAATTTGCATTTCTTTATTTTCCTAATTGATGAATTTACTTATTTTACAAATTATTTACTTTTTTATTCCTTCCTCCCCCTTCCCCCTATAATACATCACTTATGCACGCCTACGTGGATAACGGTTGGCGTTAGGAAACGAATCGTGAAACTTTTAATCGGCAGTTAAGGGGTTTATTATAAACCGAACAAAAATTATCAAGATAAGTGTTAATTTTTGTATATAATTTTATATATGGTAATCCCATGGGGTCACTGGTAATTATTAAACTTGTTCTTAGCTTAGTAGTGTTAAATTAATTATAAAATACATTGTGTAACACTGATACATTTATAAGTGTAATATATCAATGTAAATATGTACATTATTTTTTTTACTATGCCATAATGTATTTTGTTTGTTTACTTTCAGTAAATTAATAATTTTTTAAAATAATTTTTTAGTTTTCGACTTTTCAATATGCTTGCGTTCCCGTCGTATAGTTGTCACGCCCCCTCATGGGGGCACGCCCCACTGTTTGAGAAGCGCTGTTATAAACAATAAACACTTTTACTATGACTATCAAATCACTATCTAAATTCGCCCTAAGATAGAGGAGCCATCAAATGAATTACCGTATTTACTCGAATCTAAGCCGCGCTATTTTTCCAGTGTTCATGCTATTGAAAATCGAGTGCGGCTTAGAATCGAAGGTAAAACGCATATTGGATGGGAAAAGTTGAGTTTCTGCCTTTACAAAAGGGAAAAATGTAACCATCCATTTTGGCCACTTGCATCAAAAACTTAACCCATTCCGCAGCTTATCTCATACTCAGTCTATTCTAAACATCGTTGTCTGCTAGTAAAGGGTGTTTTTTAGAGGTATAGAACTTTAAATTGCAATAAAACAACGATGTATTATTCAATTGACATGAATTTTTTTTATTCGAAAGATAATCTTGTGGAATTACATTTTAAATATGATTTCTGGCACATGACTACCACGGCTGCCTCGGAAGTAGTCAAATCTGGACGTCCAATTTTGGATGACTTTTTCCAACATTTGTGGCCGTATATCGGCAATAACACGGCGAATGTTGTCTTCCAAATGGTCAAGCGTTTGTGGCTTATCCGCATAGACCAATGACTTTACATAGCCCCACAAAAAATAGTCTAGTGGTGTTAAATCACAAGATCTTGGAGGCCAATTCACAGGTCCAAAACGTGAAATGAGGCGGTCACCAAACGTGTCTTTCAATCAATCGATTGTGGCACGAGCTGTGTGACATGTTTGCGCCGTCTTGTTGGAACCACAGCTCCTGGACATCATGATTGTCCAATTCAGGAATGAAAAAGTTAGTAATCATGGCTCTATACCGATCCCCATTGACTGTAACGTTGTGGCCTTCATCGTTTTTGAAGAAGGATTCCACCAGCCCATAAAGCGCACCAAATAGTCAGATTTTTCTGGATGTAACGGTGTTTCGAGATACACTTGGGGATTAGCTTCACTCCAAATGCGGCAGTTTTCTTTGTTGACGTAGCCATTCAACCAGAAGTGCGCTTCATTGCTAAACAAAATTCGCTTATGAAAATCGGGAACAACGGGAATCTCGTTTTGGGCCCATTCGACGAATCTACGCCTTGCTTGATGATCGTTTGGCTTCAATTCTTGCACGAGTTAGATTTTGTAAGCACGCAAACCAAGATCCTTCCGCAAAATCTTCCATAAAGTGGATGGACACAGATCCAATTCCTGTGCTCGATGGCGGATGGACTCATTCGGGTCTTCCTCAATGCTACGCTCTACAGTAGCAATAGCTTCTTCTGTACGCACCGTACGGCGTCTCTGGGGATGTGAGTTATCAATTAGAGTAAACGTGGTGCGAAAACGTTCCATGGTTAATCGAATTAACTGCTCTGATGGACGATTTTGTCGACGATAAAATGGACGTAGTGCGCGATACGTATTCCGCACAGAACCTTTATTTTCGAAATAAAATTGCACAATTTGAAAGCGTTGTTCAGGCGTGAATTCTATCCATGATGAATTGCCAAACCAAACTGAGAATAAATCACTTGACAGCTGTTAAATCGGTCGCCATCTTGGAAAGTAATGCCAACTTAAACTTCTATACCTGGGAAAAAACACTCTTTATTTAGGAAATTTTTTTGTGTATACGCTTTTTTTAATCGCCTAAACATCAAAGATATCGGTAAAAGCACCAATACGAGTACACTATTAAGCAAGTATGAAAAGCAAAGGCAATTTTGTATGCAGAAAAAAAAACGGAAACAGAGCAGTGGCCACTGAAAATTTGACACGGATAAAACAAATATAGGTCGATGGTGTAAGCAAAATAATATAATTTTTGCTTGTATATGTTCAACAATCTTTAATAATTTTTTCACAATCTTCTATAATACATTCTCTTTAAAAAAAAATGTTGCGGAAGACCCCGTGTGGGAAAATGGTGACGCCGGCACCCATTCCGAAGTCAGCTGTGACAAAGGGAACAACGAGTCATTTTCGAAACATGATTCTAAAGGTTATAGGTTCATGTATAAATTTGAAAGTTTTTAATGCTTGTGTAAAATAAAACAATTATTAACTATTTATTATTTCTCCTTCAAATTTTTGTTAAAAAATTCCTTAATTATCTGATACTGATAAGCTTTCTCCTCAATTTTTCTCAAAAATGTGTAGAGAATTGGGGATGTTGCTTAGAATCGATGACAACATTTTGAGAATTTGGGGTATGGCTTAGAATCAATGGAGGCGAGTAAATACGGGATTAATGTAAGTATCTATAATAATACACGAATTCAATACTTATCGTGACAATTAAGTACGGAGCAATACTAGGCGACCTAAAATGACTCTTTGGATAATTTTTCTTGAACTCCGGTACCCATCTATTACATCTCTATCTCCGTAAATGCCCTATGACAGGGATGGCGAACCTTTATGAATCAACGTGCCATTTTTCCTTAAAAAAAATATACCTTTATAAGGTATAGACGTGCCGTCAAATAATTTTGACTTATGATTATTGAGAAAATAATAAAGCAAAATACTAACAACACAAAATTTTTATATACTACGAAAAAATACATTTTGTACTGTATAATAGTAATTGTTTCAGTTATACGTGTAATTAAATTTAAGTAGCATTAGAGTATGTGACTTCTGCTGTTGCAGATTATAGATGACAATTATATTAGGATTGTAAGATGTTACTTTAAGCAGAATGCATGCTGAATTAGAGTCATCTTCCAAACGGTTTCTAAACGAGTCTTTAATGTCTAATCATGGAGTTTTTACAACAAATTTTACAACTTTCCGTACTTTAAAATATTATCTTAATACATCGTAAAACACTTCAGGACACAAAAACATGTGAGGTTTTTATTTTTGTATATATTTGTATTTTGCACGCATTTGTAGATTTTTCTTTCAAAATCTACAAATATAGATAAAAATCATTACCTTGAATTCAACGATAGTGTCAATGCCATTATGTAATGTCCAAAATTACTGTCCCTTTTGTTATATCTGTCTGTTTAAACCTCCATCGAGAGAAAAAAACCGATTTTTTTTAATCTATCGACCTTTGTGTGTGGTTTGTGCTTATCAATTCAGTATTGAAGAGAGTGAAAGCAGGAATCTGAAAAAAACGTCACTTCCGACTCCAAAGTCCTTAATAATTCGTATTTATCAATAAGATGTAGGTTGCTTAACCCTATGATCTCTCTTATTTAAACAACAACGGGGAAATCGGCAACTAGTTTGACAATTTTTTTAAAAAGAGAGTATATGACTTTATTTTTCTCACAGTAAAGTTCGCCAGTTTTTCATTAGACATATCGGATAAATTGGATACAAGAGATTATAATTATACCATTTTTAAAGTATTTTTTTCAGATAAATTTATTTATTCTATTAAATGGATTGGAAAATCATCCGGTGTAAACTATAAATATTAGATTTATTTGGTTCCAGTCTCTGTGTTCACTTAAATACATTATAATATCGGTAAGTTTGTGTGGAAATTTTATTAACTTCATTGACTTGAATTTTTCTATTTCTTTTTTTTTTTTTTTGAATATTTTCAAAATTGAGAATTTTCAGTTTCATACATAAATTATTAAAATTTGTTCCCTTAAATAATTATTCAGTTTTAAATATATATATAAATTTATTAAAAATCGGAAATGCGTATAAGAGGTTTTAAAAAAATTATGTATACCGTTATAAGAATTTAAAAAAAAAATTTTGGTAATTTTCAAGAAAATTTGTCGTAATTTTTAAAAAAAATTATAATTAGTAATCGAAAGCCGTTAAAATTGTTATAATTTTTAATGGATTTCGGAAAAAAAAATTTTAATATTTTTTTAAAAACTTTATATAAAAATATAAGTAATACAGCATTTTTTTTATCACAAAAATTATTTTTATATTAAAATATAATTAAAATCATGAACGATAGTTCGTTAATATTGTATTATTTCTTATCTCATTTTTCATGTATTTGTATTAAGTATTACATTTCAAAAAAAAAACTTACCACATCAAATGTTTTTTACGGAAAACCAAAATAGTACGTATACGGAGTTTTATGAGTAAAACCACGACTTATATCAGTTATATGATCCGTGGCTTTATTAGTAATATCTAGTGCATTAATATTAATGAATTATTAGAATTTTTGCAGTCTTTATGCTTGATACTGTCCACTCTGAAATCATACACGCGTCTTTTATTATTTGTTCATTAATAATTTTTCGGAAATGTATCGCAAATGTTTATTATTCAGTGAATAAGACATTTTTTTCTCTTTTTTTTTTTGTTAACACATTAACCCACTGTAATACTTTCATCGTGTAACTTCGTTAGCAAGTAATCTTCTGAATTAAATCCATTAATATTTTGTGCGGCATGCTCTCTTATTTTCACTGATTCTTTGCAAGAAGGCTGTCTATTACATTGCTAATAAGGGACAATTATTTGTCATTTCATATAATGTACATGTTAGTTTTTTTCCACGTGATAAATATTAAAAAAAGAAAAAGATGGACTCGTCTAGAATATTAAATGGTTGAGCGTCGCTTTGATCACATTGTTCTCAAGGTAAACCATACTCAGTTCGCCTTTTACATAAACACACATTAATAAACAGTAAAGTTAATTGTACTACCTTGAAACTTCCGAAAAAGAATTCTAAAAAAAGCAGTTTTATCGAAGCACTCATTTCCTGTTCGCTGTGAATTTAGGTAAGACGTATATTTTCACTCATTTCCGATATGGATGTTAATAGATTTAGATTGGCTTGTGTATTAAATTGCTGATATAATATTGCAAAACACTGTTTTTAAATGAAATTTTTAAGTTTTAAAGTAAGTTTATTTTAGCTTAAGTTTTCTTTTTTATATTTTCATATTATATTTTGCAACATGAAATTTACTTAAGTTCTTAAAACATTATCCGCATGTTTAATGTATAAACATATGAACTTTTAACTTATAACTCAAAATCTTCGAAATTTATTGTATGCTTTTCAAATTAATCACTAGTATTTTATTTTATAATTTACTGTAATAATGATGTATTGTGGAATTGTAAAAATTTATATTGAATTTTTGTTCTCAAAATTGTGTGACAACTTTAACTTCGTTGTTATGTATCGTCTGCATTTATGTTTATGGCTCACGTTTTTCAATCACCTATAATGAATTTTCTTTTGATTGTAAAATTGTTTAAGTAATTTCCTAATATCTTAATCACATAAGGTGAAAACCTTTTTTTTTCCTAATAACAAAATTCATTTTCCTTTAAAGTATAGTAATTAAGTTCCATAATTTGATTTCTATACTTCTTTCTTCGCGATTAAAAAAATAACATAAAATGCTTCTTTGTATATAATGGCATTATTATTTCTGTAATACTTTTCTTATTACCATCGTTTTTTCTTTCTTTCGTTCAATGCTTAATTTAAATTTCAACTAAAATTATAACCAATTTTGTTATCCAATCATATTATAATAAGTTTTTCAATTTAAAATTTTCTTTCGTTTTTCAGTTGATTAAAACAGATGATAATTTTTTTTAAATAAAACTCTGTTATGGATAAATTATTAATTTTTTTAAAAACTGATTTTTATAAATTTTATTTGGATCGAAAAATACTATTTTTTTTCACACCAATAAGAAATATGTTCTTTTTTCATATGGTTATATGAATTTGGCTTCACAACTCATTCTGGCTGCATTTCAAAAACAAAAAAAATTGCGGTTAGTCTTTCGAAAGTACAAAACGAGGCTTAACAACATCTGCGTCATATCTTCCATCTTTCAGCTGTTTATTTTTCCGAGAAAAAAATTAATTTTCATAATTTTGTCGAGTTTCAAGGCTCATGCTAAAACGCACCGCACTTCTTTCAGCAGCTGACTTCACTCTGCTGATTTTGATAAGAATATTAACAAACTAAAACTGATAGCACACATCAAAGCAGCTGTTGCTGTGTCAATCATTTTTTCTTTTTAATTTTTTACACTTAATTTGTACCCAAAGGAGTATCATCGAAGCAATAGCAGATTTATTATTAAATATGACGATTTTTTAAGCTTCTTACCTGTTGTCACTGCATTTTATGCTGCACAAATGATTAATTGAAAAAAATTGTGGTTTCAGAAATTGGCAAAATGTTCTTGCATTTTAATAATTTTCTTGCCGCAAAACACATTTTTACCCCCTATTAGTGGAAGATTAGTCACCACCTTTAATTTTTTCTAAGCAATGCGTGTCGTAGGTTTTCGTCTTCTTCGAACCATCATAATCATTGTTAATGATTATATGAAAGGTTCTCATGAATTGACAGTTAAGTGTTTTCTTTTCAAAAGTATTAAATGAATGTTTATTCACATATCTGATTTAATTTTTACTACGAGACTGCTTTGCAACATCTCTTTCGTTTCGTTTGATCGTTGCATCAGTTTTTGTTTTTGTTTTCAAAACTTTAGAGCGTTGCCACTCACTTCAAACAAAATTACACAAAAAAAAAGTAACTCGCTTACCGTAGATGATGTAACATGGGTCGTGTTATTATTGCGTTGCACGTAAGAATATTTTGTCTCGTTTACAGACGCTATTTCCCCTTCGATTCTAATTTCTTTTATTTCAAAATATCGGGGATCATTTTCATCCCATTTGCATATCTCATAAAAAAAAAGATAAAAATAGTTCATGATTTTATACAAATAAAAATATAAATTACTCATGGTTGAAGGTTTAATGATAGTATTTTGTTCTCAGAAACCATTATTATGTCCTTCTGAATAATTTTATATCTGATGAAATAACTATAAAAAAATTTCGATTATTATCTTTCCCAGAGAAATTAAATGATGATTTTTACGTATTGTAAATGCAATAGAAAATTATTTTATTTCTTACACTACCGGTTTTTAAATATATACTTGCTTAGAGAGGCTAAAACTTGTAATCATGAAATTCTTTTTAACATTAATGGGAATATAATTATTATTCTCTGATGTTGATCTAAACAGCTTTATTATATGACCTTTTCCCCTTTATTTTTTTGAATTAGCATTCTATGTTCTGCTCAAAACAAAACTTTTGGCCTTCGTATTTCCAAAGACAATTTCTGGAAACCAGTTCTTCGTTCCAAGATTTTTATTAAGAAATATTAAAGAAATCGGCTGTATTTATAGTTTATGATATTAAATTAATTTACTTAAGAAGTAGTGCATTGAATACTTCATTAAAGCGGAATTTAATGATTTAAATATTTAAAACTAAGTAAATTAATTTTTATATGCATGGAAAGGGGGAAAACATTCGAAATGTTATATGAAAGGTTAAGTGAATATTTCTTTAAAAGTAAATATTGTTTTGGAAACTGCTCTCTGCTGGCGACCGTCGAACTTCCATAGAGAGAGGTTTGCTTTGAGGGTGGTGGTAGGGGTGTCAATTTTCATGTCGTCCATGACTGCAAAATGTATAAACTCCAACCGCCCTGTGAGTTTTCCATAATTTAACTCATTCTATGTCGATGCCATTGAGTCTTTCATGTCGCAAATGGGTATTGACAATAACATCTAAAAGTCCTTCGTAGTTCTCTGACAGTATTTAATGGACCATAAGTACTAAGAAGAGAATATTTTTTTTAAAAAAATTCTTCCTTGTTTCATGACCTAATTAGATAGAGGTTTTTCGCATCACATAAAATTTCATTTATTTCATTTTCAATGGTTCAAATTTTAAAAGCACTATTCTGTTAACTTTTAATTCCTGCAATAATGTATTCATCGATCATAGACAATTTTTTAAAAAATGATGATATTTAATAATTTATATTATTAATAAATTCACATTGTATAATCAGGGGTATAACGCGCTCTTTTAACTCAAAGAATAAGATCGAAATTTATGGTGCACATTATACGTCGGGAATAAAAATGATTGCTTTAAACATAAAAATAAAAGGATGAGCATAAAAAAGTTAGAATTCTACATAAATCAATATATTGTTTATTTAAAAAGAAAGGACATACTTATATATATAATGAATTCAAAGGGTGAAATTCTAGAAGTATACTATTTTTTCAAATGTCTGGGATAATACCTTGAATTAATGTCTTCAAAACACAACAGCATTGCATACGCGTAAAAAAGGGAGTGCACATTATACGACGAATATATCTAAAAATTTAAAAATGCATCTTGTGTGCGTGAAAGTATAGATGCGCGTTATACGCCGAATTATACGGTAATGCACTAGTTTTGAGGTTATTAATAATAATTTTAGTTGAGTTTGTGTGTTCATAGAATTTTTTCAATTCATAGCCTCAACACAATAAAAATTTTAATTTAAAAAAAAAAATTTGACTTCTTTGTCGAGATGATAAATTTTTAGACAAGTCTAAAAAAAAGAAGGTACTCATATTTGTCGGTTGCAACACAAAACAAAAAACACTTACAGACAAAACAACAAACAAATGTGTGTGTCAAGTGGTTTAATATAGGTCAGTTGCAAGAACTTTGTAGTATATCGCTTTTCTTCAGCAGTTAAAAATTTTATCTATTACTCTGTGTTACGAAGTTAAGAAAAACTTAGCATAACCGTGCTGAACCTCCGAAAAAATTGAGTGTAAAGATAAAATATTCCACACTCAACCTAAAATTAAGATAAGAATTATGTAATACGAACTCATTTAAAAGTTAAGAATGCAAAAATCAATAATTTAGATTTGGAACATTTTTTTCTATTCGTTAGAATTATCTTTTCTGATATTACTGTGAAATGCTATGCAATCTTTTTTGATAGAGATAATTCAAAGTATTGTTTTTATTTGTGTTTTTCCCCGATTAAAGCGTAACCCAAATTTGTATTTAAAAAAAAGGATTTAAAAAACCCACTGGAATAAGAGCGGTAAGAAAATATGCAATAATGAAACCTACCGTATGTATCCATATATAAGCCGAGAGTGCGTTTTTTATTTAAAAATTTACCCAAAATTCAAAACTCTGTATATAAGTCGTATTGAAAAAAAATTCTCTTGTTTTCAACCATGTTGCCTTCAGGACAAATATCTTGTCAACCGGTGGATAATTTTCCAGTTAAATTGCTGCAAAGTAAATCTCCAGACTACGATAATTTTATATTTCTGGTAGTTCAGTCTGAAGCTAATATATTTTTCCATTCATTTGTCACCATGTATACGGTCTGCAATAGTCGTACCTTCTGTGCCATTTTTATTTTGCAAGCAAAAGGAGCGGGAAAAGAATTTTGTATACGTCCCGTGATCGTCGGCCTATGTTGCATGCCTTGAAAGAAAAACTCGCTGATGGATGATCATATACACTCAGACACCCCAATGAGTGAATGTGAATTTTACGAACTATATTCGAAAACTCGAATTCAGACACTGATTTTGAAGGTTCTTTTTCTTTTAGAATAAAAATCCCATTCAAAACAAACAAAAAGTTCTAAGCTTAAAATCACTTGCGCATGAGTTACAGAAAATGCTAAGCTGATTTACATTAGCTACGTTTCTCGCGAAATTAAGGTGGCCGCGGTAGCCGAGTGGTATAGGTATCGGATCGTGGCTTGCCATGTCACGAGTTCGAGTCCAGTACCACTAAAGACCCGCCGTGTAGGGCAGCGATGCACGTTAAATCTGTCGAGAGCTGAAACGTCCTCCCGTTGGTGTGGTGTGGTAGTTAGGAGAGGGGGGTGCGTTCACGTCAGGTGTCGTTCACGTCACTTGACCATGGTTCAAAATTGCGTGGTCCATCGCCAAGAGCCCTCGTGTAGCTGAACAGTGCGACGTTAATATTCAATCAATCAATCAAACTCACAAGATTAACGTATTTTTGTATATAAGCCAATATCCTTTAATTTAACTTTTTAAGATATTTCCAAGAATTCCCAGCTTATATACGAAAATATACTATACTTGTATATGGTTTTAACATATCGTGTCCTTCCTATAAAATATATTCGTTTTTCTGTCTAGTATGCACAATTTAATACATTAACAGTAAAAATACAAATACAAAACTCCATGTCTAGTATATGGCGAAATTAATTTCAAATGGTTTCAAAAACCTTCTTGTGATATTAAATACGAAGAAGCTTTTTAGCATTTTCATCCAAACCTGGAAATACTTTTTTAAACCTCGTTTTGTGCAAAGCAATATATATATAAGTAACTCGCAAATCTGCTTACTTTTTAGACTTTGAATTTTTATCTACTCAGTTGTGCTGTGAATGTAAAAGTGAAAAAAAAATAACCTGATGAAACATAACATACTAATTATAATTCCATTTCCGTTTTTTGTAGATCAACTCATTATATTAGCAATGACTTCGAAATACGAGGAAGTCATGAAGACGAAAAACTTCCTTCCGTTCAATGTAGATCACCTAACACCGAAAATGATAAAGAAAGCCAAGGACGAGCTGAAGGAAACAGACGAAATCCGAGGTCCGGCCTTACAACAGATGAGAAAACTGGTTTTAAGTAAGTAACATATAGTGGAAAGCAACAGGAATAATATTAATTTAAATGTATCATTACAAGTCTCAATGGGAAAAGAAATCATAATCTAGTGGTAAAACCCGTCGAAATTATTCTAAAATTTCAAATTAGCACATGACATATTTCCAAACAATACTCAAATTCTCGAGGCACAACAACCAGTCTAAGTTCTAGGGGTATCGCATACTCTCATTTAAATTTCTAATAAAGATTGAAAAGACGGAGAGTTGCGGGGAAAAAAGTACTTTACACACATTCCGGTGTATAACGCGCATTTTTAACACAAAAAATAAGATCGAAATTTTCGATTGCTCGTTATACGCAGGGTATAAAAATGATAGCTTTAAAAATAAAGAAAAGATAAGCATATAAAAATGAGATTTCTACATATGCATTTGGCCTGCTTTTGACAATGCTTGTCACCTTCTAACATCCACACATTTATTTCACTGTCGTTTTAACTTTGTTTTGAATGGTTTCTTGATGCATACATCTAAAACCTGAACTAATGGCGATCATTCACCTAGAATAACTGTCATGTCTGCCTTGCACTCTATCCGCAATTTCTTCGTATTATCCATTAGATGGGATCTGAACATGTCCTAAACTAAAAGACTTTCTGGATCCTTAAGGACTCCTGGATGCTTTCGCCAGACATTTCCTACTTACAATTTTACTCCGTTTTCATCTATCCTTCCTTCTCGTCCACGTGAATGAAAACAACTGTCGGGAAGTTAGAGACTTCGGCGTCGTTTTTCTTTTGAAGATAATCCTGGTTTTTAATTTTGTACAGTCCGCTAAGCAAGAGAAGTGAACTACAATGAAGCGAGATTTTTCGTGTCCTGTTATTTTTTATGTGAACCATTTTTGTCAATAGATAAGAACCTTGCCCATGTACATTTCATGTCTCTTCGTAAGAAATGGGTGCATGTTATACGGGAAATGCACCTAAAAATGAACAAATGCAGTATTAAATTATAAGTGCGCGTATTATACGGCCTTAATATGCGGTAATTTTAGATGATCCTCAAGTATAAATTACTGACAATAATTACAGTATTGTTGCACATGAATATATTTTAAAGTCTTATGACTTAAACATTTCTGTCAATGAGTTCATTTACGTCAGTGAAATGGCGAACAAACTAACGAAGAAGGGCTGTAATCTCCCAACTCCCTCCACATCCGCTCTTACCTATCTGGAATTGTACTCGTTAAAAAAGTCTCAAAATTTGGTGGAGTTGGGGTGCCTCCCACTCATCATTGATATGCCCGACTCAGTCTGGGCCTAGCCCTCAAGTGTGACAGATGCTCCCAGACTACACTCTTTCGTCTTGCTAGTGGTCACATCAATTTCCTCTCAATCTCAGACGACAAAAAGATTTCCATCTGTGCAAGGTGTCAAGGTCACCAAGCTTTCTCCGAATACACAAGCAAAGATATCTACACTGGTTCCCTTCTTAAGCTGGACTTTTGAGAGTCAACAATTAAATTGATCTTGTCTGACTTCGTCAGACCCTGGTAGATTAGCAACAGCAACAACGCATGTCCAAAAATTTATTGTTTAACTCAAATATAATAAAAGAGATTTATTGATGTCGGCAAAATTTAAAGCATCTAAAAATGTCTCAAAATCAATTTTCTTTTGAATTTGCTTACTTTCTAAAGGAATTAAGAAATTCTTGATGTTTTTTTTCGATGATATGTTGCAGGTGAACGGTTTCTAAAGTACTACTGTGTGTTTAATATCTACTCAGTCAAATAAAAAAAATATGGAGTAAATAACCTATTGAAAAAGTAGATTTCTTACACTATTTTCTCTGAAATTGTCATTAAAACATGCTTGAAATTCCAATTTTTTCAATATGTGTTTCCTTTATAGCTGAAAAAGGTTTGAAATGTCCAACAGAAGACGAATACCTGATACAGTTTTTGAGAGCAAGAAAATTCGACATTGATAAAGCTTTCGAGCTTCTACGTAATAAGTATGAAGTGAAAAAAGCATACAGTGACCTATATGATGATGCTGATGTGAACGAGTTGAGAAAATTTATGGCTTCTGGAGTTATTTATGCTTTTCCATACAGAGACGAAGAAGGCAGCGTAGTCATAGTGCTACATCTTAGTAAGAATCTTTCTTAATCTTGTTTTGTTTGAGTAATTCATTAAAAATACCACTCCTCATCAATTAATTTAATTCATAAGTTGCTGTCTAAGTACAGAAAGTTAATGTGCAGAATAGCTAAGTAATCTACACGCTAGCTAAGGTGATCCGTTAAAGTGTGAAAAATTGTTTAATCTCTCAAATTACTTAGGTGATCTGCGAATTACCTAGATAAGCTACCATTTCATTATCTAAAGAATCAAGTTTATGCAATCAAGCAATCAACCAATTTTCGAACTTTCACCACGTAATTTGTTTTCAGAAAATATTGGTAGTCGTAATGAAATTTATTATAAATTAATTGGATCATAATCCGAATAATTTTAACCGTCAAATGCTATCCCTAGACATATTCTAAAAAAACAATGAAATTTCGAACTATATGCACAGTGTTAAATCTGCATTATTATGTCATGTCCGTGTCAAGACCTAGGTCTACAACCATACACCATCAATTCATTTAGTCTAAAGGTGGCAGTCGGTTTATGCCTAGGTTTGTTTTCACACTTTTTATTTGTTACAGATTATTAAGGATTGTCGTTTTTACAAGTATTTAACAACGTATAATGCATACTGTCTGATTAAAAGTCGTTAGTGGAACTTGCTTTTGCAAGGGCCCCAGAGCTTCAAGAAGTCGTAAGATGTCATTGAAATAGCGTTACAGAATGTGGCCTTTATAACGTTAGGCGAGGATAATCTGAAGCGGCAATTTCCTATATATATAGGGTGCTTTTTTTTAGAGGTATAGAACTTTAAATTGCAATAAAACAACGATGTATTATTCGATTGGCATGAATTTTTTTTATTCGAAAGATAATCTTGTGGCATTACATTTTAAATATGATTTCTGGCATATGACTGCCACGGCTGGCTCGGATGGAGTCCAATCTGGACGTCCAATTTTCGATGACTTTTTCCAACATTTGTGGCCGTATATCGGCAATAACACGGCGAATGTTGTCTTCCAAATGGTCAAGCGTTTGTGACTTATCCGCATAGACCAATGACTTTACATAGCCCCACAGAAAATAGTCTAGCGGTGTTAAATCACAAGATCTTGGAGGCCAATTCACAGGTCCAAAACATGAAATTATGCGGTCACCCAACGTGTCTTTCAATAAATCGATTGAGGTACGAGCTGTGTGACATGTTGCGCCATCTTGTTGGAACCACAGCTCCTGGATATCATGATTGTTCAATTCAGGAATGAAAAAGTTAGTAATCATGGCTCTATACCGATCACCATTGACTGTAACGTTGTGGCCATCGTTTTTGAAGAAGGATTCCACCAGCCCATAAAGCGCACCAAACAGTCAGTTTTTTCTGGATGTAACGGTGTTTTGGCATACACTTGTGGATTAGCTTCACGCCAAATGCGGCAGTTTTGTTTGTTGACGTAGCCATTCAACCAGAAGTGCGCTTCATCGCTAAACAAAATTCGCTTATGAGAATCGGGAACAACGGCAATCTCGTTTTGGGCCCATTCGACGAATCTACGCCTTGCTTGATGATCGTTTGAATGAATTGCCAAACCAAACTGAGAATAAATCACTTGACAGCTGTTAAATAGGTCGCCATCTTGGAAAGTAATGCCAACTTAAACTTCTATACCTGGAAAAAAAACACTCTTTATATATAGTTTTGTAGAGTTAAAATTAGTTAAAAATAGAGTATAAGGCTTCAACACATATTAAAAGTTACCAACGGTCAAAATTTCAATTTAACTTTCGAAAACCAACCATTTAGAGGTATGTTTTGGAAGAGCAGTAAGCTTTTGGCTTGATTAGAAAGGATGTGTTAGACGCTCATCTAAATTTGTTACAATAACCACGGATTACCTCAAAGAAAGAGATGAGTATAACCATCATGGTGTACTTTAAACTATTTCTGCTTGAAAAAGTAGTTCTTAAATTAAAAAAATTTTAATGTTTATCTCAATTCTGAATTTCCTATGATAACAGTTTAATTTGTCGAATATTTCTTCTGATAATGATTCTCACATTTCTTGTACGTAGTTTACCGTATAATAACCAGTGGTGTAACGGAGAATATTAGAGCCCCCTGCAAAGTCAGGTTTTGGGCCCCTTAGAGTCCTTCCTCCCCCGATGCGAGGGTTTCGGGAGTGTACGCTACGCCACTGCGTATAATTGCCATACCTTTACCTTCATACTTTTAAAAGACATTAGATTAATAATATTTTGTCTATTATTGATAAAAGCTTCATATTGAACCCTTCCTAATAATTTCGAATAAAGCAGTTACTTTTTAATCTACTTAGATAGATGGAATCCTGATGAACAAAACATATGTCTCGGTTTGACCGCCTTGACAGGTTTGCTGCTTTGCGCAGTGGATAATCCAGCTACACAGATATGTGGAGTGAGAGTGTTAGTGGACGCACGCGGATTTACGTTTAAACAGATGCGCTGTGTAACACCAAGATACATAAATCTGCTATCTAGAGCTTTAAGGGTAAGTATTGCCATACGTATTATTTTTTAATTTAGTTCAAAAGTATTCTGAATCCACAGATTCAATTGAAATGCGTGAGACGGAAAAATGCAGTATAAATTAGGATCGTTTTGAAAGATTTTATACAGTTAGTGATTAAACACGAGAATTAAAGCATTTGGTAAATATATTATTCTCAAACTAAATGATATTGAAATTAAAAGTCATGTTCTTACAAACACTATTGAGATCAAAGTAATAATCCTTGCTTAAACAGACAACTAGGGTGTTTTTTAGAGGTATAGAACTTTAAATTGCAATAAAACAACAACAATGTATTATTCGATTGACATGAATTTTTTTTATTCGAAAGATAATCTTGTGGCATTACATTTTAAATATGATTTCTGGCATATGACTGCCACGGCTGGCTCGGATGGAGTCCAATCTGGACGTCCAATTTTCGATGACTTTTTCCAACATTTGTGGCCGTATATCGGCAATAACACGGCGAATGTTGTCTTCCAAATGGTCAAGCGTTTGTGGCTTATCCGCATAGACCAATGACTTTACATAGCCCCACAGAAAATAGTCTAGCGGTGTTAAATCACAAGATCTTGGAGGCCGATTCACAGGTCCAAAACGTGAAATTAGGCGGTCACCCAACGTGTCTTTCAATAAATCAATTGTGGCACGAGCTGTGTGACATGTTGCGCCGTCTTGTTGGAACCACAGCTCCTGGACATCATGATTGTTCAATTCAGAAATGAAAAAGTTAGTAATCATGGCTCTATACCGATCACCATTGACTGTAACGTTGTGGCCTTCATCGTTTTTGAAGAAGTACGGACCAATGATTCCACTAGCCCATAAAGCGCACCAAACAGTCGGTTTTTTCTGGATGTAACGGTGTTTCGACATACACTTGTGGATTAGCTTCACTTCAAATGCGGCAGTTTTGTTTTTTGACGTAGCCATTCAACCAGAAGTGCGCTTCATCGCTAAACAAAATTCGCTTATGAAAATCGGGAACAACGGCAATCTCGTTTTGGGCCCATTCGACGAATCTACGCCTTGCTTGATGATCGTTTTTATGAATTGCCAAACCAAACTGAGAATAAATCACTTGACAGCTGTTAAATCGGTCGCCATCTTGGAAAGTAATGCCAACTTAAACTTCTATACCTGGGAAAAAAAAACACTCTTTATTAAACAAAAAAAAATTGACTGAGTAAACAAGTAATATAGAAAAAAAAATTAAGTCAATTTTTACAACAAAGAAAAATTTTATTTTAGTTACTTTTTATTAAATAGTTACAATTAATATAACTATGTGTATATACATATGACAGAATCACACTATTAAGTGACAAATTAGAAAGCGATTTTCCTGTTTACTTTCTATATAGAGTGTTGTTTTGTTACTATTTATTCATTAATTAAATTTAATTATTCTTATAAAATATTATAGTAAAAAACGAAATCACATTCTCAGAAATTAAGCCATCTTAGGTGAGATTCGAACTCATGATCTTTGGATTAGAAGTCCAACGCGCTATCCATTGCACTACAGTGACACAACGAACGACTTTTCTTTCTATATATGCTGTTGGACTATTATTTTTGTTACTATTTTTTTTCATTTTTAATTAGATTAATGAACAAATATTTGAAAAAACTGTATTAACATTAAGTACCATCCACTACAAGTTTAAAAAAATGTATTTGAACTTGAATGGATGAGTAGAAAGTATATTTTATTAACGATTGAAAATTTGAGCAAGATATACATATATATATATATATAGGGAGTGAGTGAACTAGTAGTAGGAATTGAAAAATGAATACTCGTAAGTAGGTTTCAGACAATCTTCCAAACTGAATTTTTTTAAATCAAATTTGACTTAATTATTTTACATTTTCTTTTGTGATATTTTATTTTACTTCTCATTCGCAACTGCCCATCATCTATACTTTTTTCCCACTTTAGCATTTCAAGAATCTAACGCATGCGTACTTACGCAAAAGTTTTTGCTTAAGCAACGATATAATCCGTCACTTGCGCATTCCTCATATCGTTAACGTTCTAACGTTAAAAGCGTATTGTTGCCACGACTAATAAGTTCGGCATTTCTTGTTTGATATTATTTAATATTTGCTTTGCGTTTCTTTATTCACTTTGAATCTGGCAACAGAATTTTAGATAAGTTAGTTTGGGGAATATTTTAAATGTAGTTACGTTTTACTTTAAGAAAAGAACTTACAATATTTTATCTTTGCGGAGTGTGTGCTCATATAACAGTTCTTTCAAGTAAATAGCTTCATTAATCCTCCCCTTTACTGTAAATATATAGCCTCATTTATCCTGCGTGTTGAAGAAAAACAAAAGAAATATTGACACCAAATAATAATAGTTTTTCGAGTTACAACGCATATTAAGACATATTCTGACCTTGCTGTTACAAAAAATATCGCCAAATGCTGTCATTCTTATTATTGTTGTGTTTGAAAGAGAGCAAGAACAGTTTCCATTATTGGCTGTATATCGCAGCATTTGGTGACATCTTTTGATTTCACGAAATTGGTCGAAGATATAATACGTAAGTATTGGATATTTGTTTCCAAGACGATGATTAATATTCTTCTACTGTTGTTTGTTTCAGAATTGTCTACCAATCCGATTCAAGGGAATTCACATCTTCAACGAATCGGTGATCTTTCAATACGTTTGGTCCGTTCTCAAGCTCTTCCTCACGGATAAAATAAAAAACAGGGTAAGTCATTTTAACAACCATGAATCGTACACATATAATCGTATTATAAATGTTTTACATCCACAAATTATTACTTGTAGTTCATGTTACCTACTGCTCTAAGCAATAAGACGAAAGAGCTTCTGTAGGAAAGTATTCGTTCAAAAACATTTATCTCGTTTCATATTTTTAAGTAAAAAAAAAACTGTTACAATTTTAATTTCCTTAATGATATTTGAACAAGTAGTATAAAAAAAATTATTTTTAAGCCAATTCCTACTTAGATCAGCAAAGAAAAATTTTATTTTAGCTACTTTTTATTAAATAGTTACAATTAATATAAATATGTATAAACATAGGACAGAATCACAATATTTAGTGGTATAATTCATTTTTATTAATTATCATTAAAGTATCGCATTGTCATCCAAAACAATCGTGTATATAAAATTTCAGTGGTTGATTTGTCGAATCGGGCGCCTCTCGCGCCAAGTGTTTTCTCGCCAAATCGATAAATGTGCCAAATCTGGTAACCCTTCTGAATTTGCTTTCCAATGAAGGAGAGTCATTTTTTGGCGAAATTTTGAGCATGCGCAATAGATTTTTTTCATTTTAACAGTTTTAACGATATCGCGGCAAGTTAGTGCATTCGAAATTCGTTTTTTTTTAAACAGTTTAATTCTTCAACGGTCTTTCTCGCGCATGAGCAGAAAGCTTTCATTACATTAAAAATTCCGTTAATGAGGAAACGGTTATTTCTTTTGCTCCGATTGGGTCAGCTGTTCGGCTTCGTTTTGGGAATTACTTTTTACAAGTAATATTTTTATTTCTTTCTCCACATAAATTTCAAAAGATTGCCATGATGTCCACGATGCTCTTAGGATTAATTTGAATGAATGCATGAAAAATTACGATTACTATTGTTAAAGGTTTTTTTGCCATGTTGCCTGTGTTTGGAAAGAAAGCTGTTTTAGAATGGTGCATGTGTGTGTGAAAGAAGGTTTGATTGGATCATCGTATGTATGTCCGAAATGTGGAAAAAGTATGGAATTGAGAGAAAGAACGGGTAAGAAAGTGAATGATCGTTTTTGAATGGTACTGCAAAATTCAGTCCAGTGTGAAAGAGGAGTTTAGTAGTGTAAAAAAATGGTTTTGATTTGAATTGAGTAATATGGATTTGTGCACCGTTTTGTAAGTGATGCAAACATAAAAATGTTTTGGAAGGTGCTCTCAGAAATATGCAGTAGCACACTGGTATAATTTCAGTAGGCAACTCATCGTCATCATAAATGTCGGAAATAGCAGCATTTTTTAAAGGTAAGTGAAATTATTTCCATTTTTAAATGCTTGATTTCTGCAGCGATTTTCAGTTTCAAAACTCTAAAATGCAATTTTTTAATGATTTTTCTGCCTCCATCTTGAATTTCGCGCTACGGCGTTGCGTGTTGTGGTAGGGTTGCAACTCCGAAACACAACACGCAAAAACGCGCCAAATTGGCGATTTTTCAAAATTTGGCGGAGAGGCGCCCGATTCGACAATTTCACCATTTCAGTTTAACTGAATGCTTTTTAAAACGTGAGAAAAAAAAACCTTTTCAAGTTTTGACACAAATCGCCGAAAGGGTCACTAAGTCGCCAAAAATGATGCCAACGGGGCTGTATTTGTAATTCTTTAAATAATTAGTTTTAATCAATTAATTTTTATTAATTATAATTAAATTATTGTATTGTCATCCAAAATAATCACGTATGTAAAATTTTAGCTCAATTGAGCGCTTTAAAATTTACTTTATTAAGGATTAAAAATTCCACCGAGATAAATAAATAAATAGAGAGTGTGACCTAATAGTAGGAATTGAAAAACGTTTAAAATTTTCTTTTTCAAAATGATGTTTGAAAAAGAGGCATGTATTGTACCATCGACTAATTTCAATGAAAAGATCAAATAGTTATTACAAAATCAATATAAATCCACATTTTCCGATATCATAGCCTAGTTTTAAAAAAATGGAATGTTAGTGTACAGTGTGCTGGTCCGTTGTCCATTAATATCTTCTCTTTACACGCATCCTTTATTTGATAGCAAAATTCGTGGTAGAGCCTTCAATACAACAATAGAAAAGATTTTCTTAATTATCAGCGGCACTGGTGGTGCACCCTGCATAGAGGCTTAATAACAGCGTCTCAAAAATTATTTTTGCGGAAGTAGCTTTACGAAAATAATTAATATGGTTAATATTACCTAGGACATAGGAGTGTTTAAATTCAAAATGCATTTGGAGAAATTAAAAGTTATCAAATCATTAACAGCCTTTCAATTTCGAAAAAAAAATAAAGGCAAGAAGTGGCTTTTGTATCTATTTGCATTCAAATTAATGTTTTACTTTTTGCTCTTACATAGGCAGATGGGTTTATAACGTCAACGTTAAGTATTAGTCAAAATACGAAAAATTCTCTAGAGGAGAGGCACATTAAGTCTTTGCACGCAGGCGGCCGACACTCTAGTATCGCTCCTGGCGATATGCAGCCCATAGTGAAAAACTGTTACCCCATGCATGTTTCAAAACAATAATATCAATGGCAGCATTTGGCGGCGTCTTTTGAATTGGCGATGAATTTTTATTTGTAGAAGTTGGTCGAGGGTACAATATGTTAAGTGTGTACCAGAAAATATTTTCTTACCAAAATTTTAACGCACTTTAAAAAGAAACATATTTAGCTTAGAGAATTCGTTCATGTCAAACATTCGAATTTGAACTTGATGAGAACTTTCACACGCTATTCTATCGATCAAAACGTTGTAGGGTAACAGTTTTATTTATAAATAAAAAAATTATTATCTCTCTGGAACTGCTTATCTCTTCTTTTTTTTTTTTTTTTCCTCTTTCGTTTTAAGAACTCAATTGACACATGCGATGAAGGTCGTCGAGTCCAGTCAGACAGCAGTCAACCTCTTAACTGACCTTTCAATTGACGTGCTCTCGGCATTTTATCTTTGGAGTGTCTTTAACTAAATATTTATAATGATCTAAAGTTTGAAAAATGTGCAAATACATGTGCACTAAGTCTTGAGTTACGAGAAGGTTCCCGACTTTCGCCCCAAATTGGTTTCAAAAACGTGTACTAAAATAGAGCAATGCAAAACAAAACAGCTGAAGAAGTTTAGAAGCATTTCTTTTAGAAGTTTTCTTTCTAGTGAAATTAGAAAGTCCCACTGAATGATCGACTATAATGTTCACTGAAGTAAACATTATAGTGGATTAAAAAAAAATTCTTTTTTTTTTAGAATTTCAAAACTTACCTAAGAAGAAAAGATGTTCCGTGGTATATAGATATGAATGTATAAATAAAGTTTTTTTAAAAAAAAGTACCTTTTGTATTAAGTACTACCACAAAGAGAATGAGATTTAGATATTTCAGCCTTATTATGTTAAAAAGTCAAAGTGGTTTTTGTTGAAATGAAGCAGGCATTTTAATTCTATTTAACATTTACGGTACAATCTGTACGGTTTAAAAGCAATCCCTTAACTGCCGATTATAAGTTACGTTATTCATTCCCCAGTGTCTCCGTTTTTCACGTAGGCGCGCATATATGATGTACTGGGGGGGATATAAAAAAGGAAATACTCTGATATAAGAAAATTCGTCGCTAGCACTGTCAAGGTCCTTTCATTGCAATCCAAAGCCTTCGGAATAAATTTATGGATAGCAGTACGCAGAAAATATCGTTCTTCGGAAAGACGTATATATATGTCCTGAACATTGAATGCACCGGTTGAGCGAGAAGTATATATATATATGCCGTTGGCACTTAAGAGTTTAAAATCGTATTGTAGCTTTTGCGTGAATGTATAGTATTATTGAATTCATTGCATTGCTATTTATATGGTGACGGGGGGGATGAAAATTAGGATTGAAAATTGGGTCGCAAATACTGAAAGTTTGAGAAGCACTGGCCCAATATCTTAGGTTGTCTTGTTGAAAAATCTAAAAGTTTTTTAAACACAAGATGTTAATGCTATATACATCTTAAAACGGATACTATCTTTTAACAATTACAATCCTAAAAAATTAAATAAAATTTAAAGACAGAAAAAAATGTCATCGATCTCCAGCAGTTCCTTGTAATACTGTAAACCTTTTCTAACTTTCATGTACCATCAAGGGGTCCACATGGACCGAACGTGGTTCATGTGGACCCCGATAGAGAACTTGATCGCTATAGAAAACAAATGTCGTAATTTTGAATCATTGGACCTTTAATGAAATCGGGACTCAAACTCACAGCTTTTTATTCAAACGTCCCTGATCATACAATTTACGAATTAATCAGTTCAGACCATAGGATTTCAATTATCAAGAATTACTGCGTTACTTTTTGGAAATTGCTTCATCTGGTGCTGAAATACATAAATCAATTATGATATTTTTAAATCCACTTTAACTATTTTTTACTTAGAATACGTAACTCATTCTATTTCACATACTTACAAACTAAATTTTTAATTTTTTTTTTTCTTTATTTCTAGGCTCACTTCCACGGAAGCAGCTTGAAAAACCTTCACAAATCCATATCCAAAGAAATTCTCTCTGCCGATTATGGGGGTGACAACACCAATTATAGTGGCAGTGAGTGGTGTGTAAATGAAATGGAGAAATTCTACGAAAAATACCTAAGAATGTGTAGAAGTGGTTACACGTAATCCAATCCACAAGTGATATTAGACTCAAATTTCAGCTAATTGTGCAAATTCAGCACAAAGGGAAAAAAACTACTGAAATGAAAGAAAAAAGATAAGAGACACTGACTCATTGTGCAATGACAACAAAGGAAACGTAGATGACAAATCACATGTTGATAAGCCCCTTTTTTATGCGTTGCGGTTGACGCGTTTATTTATTTTGCAGTTGTTCGCTTCAGTTTGATATTTTATTATTGAAGAAATCATATTTATATTTTTAACGGCTTGTACGTATCGAATATTGTTGTAGCATTGAATATAGTTGTAGTACATTCAAATGAAGGAAAGGAAAAAAAACTTAAATATATATTTTATGAAAAATGTAATATTCAAGAAACAAAAAAAAATCGATTTCGATGTGCAAATTCTGTTAATGTAGTTTTTGTTTTTATTTTATCTGGGTTTTTTTAATGATGCAGGCGTTTCAAAAGAAAATGAAGCAAGAAATAAAAATGGATAATAAATTTTGAATCGTTAAGATTAAATTGATGATTATTTGTAAAAAAAGAGCATTATAAAACAGATTGTGTATCGAAGATAGTGTATAATCACATGTTCTTGAAAGAAAAACCATGAACACAATGTACAAACAATAATTTTTCCATCAGTATACCTTTAAAAAATGTCTAGTTTCTAAAAAGATAGCATATATCTATATTTTATCTATTTATTATTCAAACGATTCATTTTTATTTTCGAATTTGAATTTACATGTAAAAAATTAAAGTATAACAACTTCTTTAATCTAATAGAGTCATAAAATGTTCATTTTCAACTAATCTTCATTCACTCTCTGTAAAATATTTCATATATAAACCACTGTTATTGATAATTGAATTGAAAATAAAGTATTCATCACATAATTCATTTTTATACAAATATTTGTTTTTTGTGTGCTTTGTTATGTTTACGTACACAAAAATCATTTTCGCTTAGAGAAGCGCTGATTCATTTTTTTTTATCTTTTATATTTTATGTTCTTTAAGATATTGTACATTGATGATCAATAAAAACTTATTACCTATCGATTTTTTTTTGTTCCTCTTAGAAATTTCAAACACCAGTAGAGACTTTTCATAACATGTGAATCATTACTTTAAAACTAAAGAATATTTTATTTATTATTCAAGTTTCTGTTAAATATTCAAAGTTTCACACAGTTAACTAATGCTTAATATTACAATTACACCCGCACTTGGAAGTATTTTCCTGTTTTTCTTAATAATTTTAATTTTTTTAACAAGTGAATTCATATAGTTATAATCCATAAAATTGCTCTGGTCTACATTCTTACGACAAATAAAAGCGATTATAGAAAATTGATTTAATTATAAGAATTCCTTCAAAAACATTTTATCATTCTTCATTCGTTAAATATGAAGCAGTTAGAATATGTTATCTACTAATTTTTGTATTAAAAATACAATTAGACCAATAAATAATAATAACATGATTAATTTATGTATGAATTAGGAGTATAAGTTCACATAATCAAACACTAGGCTGTCGATTGAAAGCACATACTAGAAAATTTATCTCTGAAATTGTTGCTTTTGCAATAAATTTCAGTGTCAGCTTGTCTATAAAATACACTGGCCTTTAAAAGTTAAGGTACATTTTTAGAGCCTCAACAATAAATAAATGACCGTAACAATAAAATTCGTAGTTTATATGAGTAACAGTAACAAACTTGAAGAAAATTTACGCAAAGAATGATAGTCCCCACTTTAATTTTTAAGAAATGCCCACTTTTATGGAAGTGGGAGAAAATGCTCAAAAATAAGTCATTCGGAAATTTTTGTGTGTGGTTTAAGCATGGTTGTTGATCTTCAATAACAGCTAATGAAAATATCCAGGGAAATCTAGGAAAAGTCATTTACCCGATTCGTTAAGGCATTGAATGTTTGGATATATTGAAAGGAGATAGATGCATGCTGATGTTGCTAAAACGTCTCAAAGTCGCATGACGTGGTTCATCGACTGTGAGAGTTTAAATCTGCAGATTCTGCATCTACAAGACATTTTCCAACACTTGCAGAAGACAGCTTTCTATCTCTTTCGGCCTAAGGACTTTTGTGCCTCAGGAACAAGTATTTCCGCTGGTACGGTGCGAAGAGGCCTTCACGATGCAGGTCTCTATGCAAGACGACTAGTTACGAATGTCTCCATGAACCCACGATAGATTTGTACCCGTTTACTTTGGGCAAGAGAATACGTTTCCTGGACCAGACAGCAATGGACTTCAGGGCTCATCACAGATGTGTCTAGGTTGCCACTGTAAAAGGAATTTAGGGTGCCTGCTGATCTATAGTAAATAACTCATCAGATGCAATTATTCCAAAAATGCTGAAAGACATTATGTAACAGAGGTAATGAAATCGTGGTTTGGGCAGAGATCATTCTCGGTGATTACACTAATCTGCCTGTGTCCCATGGAGGAACTCTGACGTGGGACGAGATCCTAAATCGATATGTCCTCTCGCGTACCATTGCTATTGCTAATGAATACATTTGCTATGAATGATAATGTGGGATCTTACCACTGTGCTTGCTGAGGACGATCTTGAGGGACACCATTTAGAAAGAATAGAATGGTTAGCTCAATCTCTAGACCTGAATCTGATTGAGCATATTTGAGGCTATCTTGGTAGACACGTTGTTGCTTTAAGTCTTTTAAAGCTGTTACATGAGCTGCAACATAGGTTACTCCATACCTGGTCTTTGCTTTTCGTTTCGGTGTTCACCAAACTAATTAACAGCATATAAAACTTCAATGGAGGAGAAAAACCCATTTTTGCATTTTTTTTCGAAATTTTTCCAGATAAAGCTGTGATGTACTTGAGCAATGTGTTTAAGAAATAATTTTTCTGCCAAGAATGTGTTTTTTTGTTGCAAATTATGTTTGTGTTAAACTTATGTTAATTTCTATATCACATTCAATAAGAAATTTCAAGTCTGTAGGTCTAATAGTTCAAAAACGAAAATATTTATCCTCAATGCCAATTAAACCCTCACACCATCTCTTTGGGGTCAATTTTCTTAAAATCCGTTCACAGAGAAACTCTATTCTATAAAACAAATTGGCCTATCAAATTTCAAACATGTATGTATAATACTTCAAGAACCAGAATATTTATCTTTAACGTCCCTTAATTCTTGATGTACTCGATGAGACCTTTCCGAAAATGTAAAGCTTTTACAGATAATCCTAATAGTTCGTGAATTATAGGCCCGAAAAAGTTTTAAAAAAAATGTTTTTCCAGTGGCCCTCGTAGGGCCCCCTTTCTACTCCTTGGAGGTCGATTTTCACAAAATCCATTTTGTAACGGATCTCTACTCCATGAAGAAAATCTGCTTGTTAAATTTCAAGACTGTACATCTAATAGCTTAAAAATGGAAGAAATTATCTATAATGCCCCTTGAACCCCGCAACGCCACTTGGGAGTCGATTTTCACTAAAACCATTTTGTAACGGGTATCTACTCCATATAAGAAATCTGCTTACCAAATTTCAAAACTGAACGACTAATAGTTTAAAAATGGAACTAGCTATCTATAACGCTTCTTTTATCCCCCGTAACGTCACTTGGGCATCTATAGGAAAACTCAGAAACTTTAACGGGTATGTGTCCACCCAATCCCCAAAGTTTCATCGCAATCGGATGAGCAGTTTAGGAAGAAATAAGAAACACACACACATACATTCCTTTTTATTTATATAGATGATGAATTCATTTAAAAGTAGGAGAATTAAGATTCGAAAATTTGGTGTTCGATTACTTTTAAGGCAGTCTTTTACCTTTTTATTTACATTCTATTTTTTTAATTATTTTTAAAAATGAAAAAAAATAAGTTTCTATTAATAAGATTAAAATGTAGTTTGTAAAATGAGAGAAATCTTGCTTCATTTCTTTAAGTTAATTTTAGAAATTCATATATAGAGCTTTTCTTACACATTTTTGAAGTACCGATTAATTCTAGAAGTGAAGTGAAGTGAATGTGAAGTTTAGTGGCGCAAGGGCTAATTCTAGAAGTCACCATATCCCAAGTATATTTTGTCTAAAAATGTTGTTGTTTTTTTAAATTTTATCTTGGGACACAGTTTTTAAATTGATGTATAAAAAATACCTGGTATAAAATTTATTTAGAGTTTGAAGTAGATTTCCCCAATTCAAAAGTTGAATAATAAAGTTTTTCTATCAATTTTTGTTTTAAAAAGTCGAAAAGTGAAAAAAAAATTATTTTGATTTATACTATGCTTTTACTAAGAAATATTTGATCTGCTTTTTAAAATTAAAGAAAAAAAATAAACTTTTAAAATTTTACTCCAGACATTTTTTAAGATAATATATTGGCAAAACAAATAATTATTATAAATAAAATAATTAATATTTAACTGGTGAATTATTATTTGAAAATAATTTAAAACATAAACACACACACAAGTAATATAAAAAAAAATTTAAGTCAATTCCTACTTAGATCAACAAAGAAAAGTTTTATTTTAGCTACTTTTTATTAAATAATTACAAGTAATATAAATATGTATATACATAGGACAGAATCACAAGATTAAGTGACAATTAATTTTTATTAATTATCATTAAAGTATCGCATTGTCATCCAAAACAATCGCGTACATAAAATTTCAGTTTAACTGAATGCTTTAAAACGTGAGAAAAAAAAAACCTTTTCAAGTGTTGACACAAATCGCCGAAAGGGTCACTAAGTCACCAAAAATTCTGCCAACGTGGCTGTATTTGTGATTCTTTAAATATTTAGTTTTGTTCCATTAATTTTTATTAATAAAATTTAAATTACTGTATTGTCATCCAAAATAATCATGTATATAAAATTTCAGCTCAATTGAGCACTTTAAAATGTATTTTATTAACGATTGAAAATTCCACCAAGATAAATAAAGAAAAAAATAAATAGAGAATGTGAGCTAATAGTAGGAATTGAAAAAAATGAAAAATTACAAGATATACTAAATCTTTTTATCAAACGTGGTTCTGCAGCGCGAATCCTTACACTTTACTTCTATAAAAGATAATATATAAGCACATTTTTTTAAATAAAACGAGTTCAAAATAATTCAATAATTTATTCGCTATCCAAAATGGTATAGGTTGACAGGGTAAATCTATGCTGACGTAATAAAACCGTCAGTTTCGTGAAATGTTGTTGTTGTTTCCAATCCCCTTGGAGCAGGAAAGCCTACACCAAGTCCATTTGACCTTTCCGCGTAATAGTCTCACACACCAGGCCTTGCTCTTCATACAACTGTCGCAGGGAAATGCCCCAGCAGTCCAGAAGATGAGTAGGAGAAGCAAGGAGAGAGCAGTGCCAGGCAAAGAAAGATTTTACCCCCTGCACAAAAGTCATATTACGCAGGTGACCGCTTCTAAAGCGCGCCAAGGCCGTCTGATGAGCCTTGGAGCTCCTGCACTGTATAGAAAGGCCAGGACTCTTAGCTGCGTACCAGTGGTGAGCTGGAGGGTTTCGCCAAGTCAAATTCATTTTATTTCTTTGGAAGGAAGTACTTTCCGTATGGGTTAAGACAGTGGAACTAGGGTTAGAGAGATCACATCCCCTACCAGCCAGCTCATCAGCAGCTTCGTTCTCAGGCACACCCACATGTGATGGAATCCACTGGAGACATACTTGTTTCCTCTGACCAAGCCTAACTAATTTGGAATGGAAATGGAATGATAATTGAAGACAAGGTATAACTATGTCGATACAATAAAAACGTCAGCTTCGTAAGCGAAGACGGTGTCCGAAGACGAGGATTAGCCATACGTCAGCTTCCCAAGCGGAAATGGTATTTAATGGCAGGGCAAAGCTTTGTGGACACAATAAAAACATCAGCTTCCTAAATAAAGACAGTGTCCGAAGATAAGGTAAAACTATGCGTCAGCATCCTGAGCGAGCACGGTGTTCAAAGACAGAGTAAAGGTATATGGATGCATAATAAAAACGTGAGCTTCCTAATCGAAGACAGTTTCCAAAGACAGGGTAAAGCTATGTTAATACATCAAGGATAAAAAATAGAAGGGTGACCGAAGACTGGAAAAGAGAAAGCCTTAATGATATAATCGGTATGGAATCGAACACAGTGTTAGTGAGTTGATACTTGACTTTTCAAGTTATTTCTAGACAGTTTGTGATGCATCAGTAAGGTATCT
Source organism: Trichonephila clavipes (assembly GCA_019973935.1). Classification (NCBI taxonomy): domain Eukaryota; kingdom Metazoa; phylum Arthropoda; class Arachnida; order Araneae; family Nephilidae; genus Trichonephila; species Trichonephila clavipes. The sequence continues at coordinate 237,902 of BMAU01000203.1, read as the reverse complement.
TCTACGATTTCAACAACATATTTGCAAGTAAAACAAATTGAGTTATTGAAAGCTGTAAGATATTAATATCCCTCATCTAGTTAAATAAGTTTTTTGAATACCTAATAAAATGATTCTTTTGCTATTTTATTTTACAACGATAAGTTTTTATATAGCTCAAAATAATTTTTTTTCTTTTCTTTTTAGTAGAACATGGAAATGGATTTTAATATCTCGTAATATTTGTATATTTTCATTTAGGTACATATTTTTTTTAAAAATTCGTTACTTAAATAAATAAAATATTTTACACACATAGATATAAAAAAACCGCAAAACTTAATTAATTATTTAATGAAATCACTGGATAGTTTCTTCGAAACAAAACCTAGAACTTTATAATTTTTAAAATTTTTATTTTTCTTCTTTTTTTCATATGTAAAATTATTTTCAAAGTATTAAGCACTATTTACAAGAAAAAATATTTTAGTGCATTATATCTACATGTATTCTGTATATATATGTGGGAGACAACAAGGGGTCCAAGACATTTATCTTTTCTTTAACTTTATTTTAAAACTAACAAAAATGAATTAAAAAGGTAGCTATTCTATCAGATGGGTTTTCATGAATTCTCGACGGGGACGCCTACTCGCGAACCTCCGTCTTTTCTCTCCGCTTTCTCTCTTCTCTAATGTCCAAGAGTTTTAGTTTGGATTTGCTGCGCCTGCGCGCGAAGACTGCTTGGCTTTGGCTGCCACAATCGGCCAGCCTGACTGTACGCTGTCCGCAGCGGTACGCCCCTTTTTTCCTTTTTCATCGAGACTAGAGGAGAATCTGAAACATAGAAAAAAAAACGGAACAGACAAGGACTATACGACAAATACACAAAGATTTAACATATCATAATTCTGCTGAACTAGACAGTTTCTCCATCATGTGAAGGCATCTCTTCGACATCCGGAAGGTTCCACAGGAAAACATTGTACTTCACAGGCATGGCATGATTCTGAGATGACGATAGTACGGTAGGATGAACGGAATCATTTATTTTGCTATCTTGGTCTTTATCAGTTCCATCACACAGGCATAAGAACGCCTTTTTTAATAAGTTGATCTTTGGTTGAACGCATTGATATTTTCCTCTCTAGAGTTCTGGACGTCTGTTCAGAACGATTTCTCTTTTTCCTCCGTTTCCACTGCCAGGGCTCAAAGATCCTTCGGAGCAACACAAACCGTCGATGACTCTTCATAGGTAAAGGGGTAGGTGAGCGGGAGATAAATTCCACGGAACTCGTTTTCATGGCACCATTGACTTTCTTACACAATACTATATCAGAACATTTTTATCTTACAATACTCAAATTTAACTTAGTACTCTTAATTTTATTACATTAGTAATCCTTAATTAGAGAACTCGAATCATTTCTAGTATTACAGTTTTTAACATGTGGCAAATCATAACTAGAGTTTTCTATCACATTTGAAAAAGAAACAGCACTAGGATAAGTATAAGCACCTAAAGAGGATTCACTTTCATTCAATAAAACATCGCTCTTTGCGTGGCCTGGTTTCTTTATTTCAGCATATACACTGGGATGTATAATAAATTCTCTTCGGTCAAGGTCGGTGATATTGTCCTTCGAACACTTAGACCGGGAGAGTGTTGATTAAGAGAAATATTTATGGGTTTAACTTCTACCATGCGCTGTTCGCCAAAACATGAACTTAATGTTATTATTTCTTCGGAAGGTGTTTGCACTCTAATTAGTGAGGAATTTAAAACTGGGATCTGGCAACCTGAATCCATCAAGGCTGTTACGGGCTGATTTTCTACAAAAATGCTTACATATTGTAATTGTTGTGCGAACTCATCGCTATTTTGTTTTTCGCTCTCGACTTTCAAAGTATTCACGTTTATTCTATTATGGATGTGGCTGTTAGATTCTTTAGGTTTAAAACGCTTCTCGCAATCTCTTGCGTAATGAGATGAATCACCGCATATATATAGCAATTTTTATTTTCTCTTTCAAGATATTGGGGATAGTTATCTTTAATCTCTGATTTATAGTTTCGTGATCGATTTTTAAAGGGGTCTTGGGTATATCCACAAGTAATAGGAATTTCCTTACATGATCCGTTTTTAGATGAAATATAAATATCGCACTCTTTAGCTAAATCAATAGGCCTAAACCAATCTTCTGCTTCTCGAATGCTAATATGAGTTGCGGTTTCCTTATTTAAAGTTTCGAACTGTTTCTCTTCGACATTAGCTGCAGGATTTAAACTTAATGCTTTATTTTTAGCCGTTTGAAGTTCGACTTCTTTTTCTAATTTTGCTAACTGTAGTTTAGCAAGTTCAATTTTCTGTTTTTCTAAATCCCTTTCGTTTCGCGATACCCTCTCATCTATACAGTTTTTAATTTAAATTTTTACGAAATCTGGATCACTTTCAAATGTACTACTGTTCTCAATTTTAGTCTTTAGTTTAACTATAGTGTCCGTACTCTCCACAGTACCGTCTAGATCCTCAACAACTCTTATGAGATCCTCTTTAAGAGCGTTTTTATACATTTTAGAAAAATATGGAAAGATCCTACCTTTTTTTTCTAGCTCCCTTGTTGCTCGCACGTACGATGTATCCAATAATTGAAGAAAAACGTTGATTCCACTGATTTCACCTCTTCGCAGGTTATAGATGAACTATAGTTCTTGAACAGATAAATTGTTCGAATTGACACCTCTTCGCAGGTGTTTGTGTGATATTTCCAACCTCTACACAGGCGGATTATTCACACTGAGTTAGTTCCAACCTCTACACAGGCGGAATATTTGTCGATGATTCCAACCTCTACACAGGCGGAACGAAGTTTTAAAAATTCAACCTCTACACAGGTTGAACGAAGTTTCCAAAAATGGCGGCGCGTCTCCTCCACGGACGGCTTTTGTTCACGTTCCAAACTTTGATCAAAATCGAAATTTTTTCAATCCCGGCCTCTACACAGGCGGAGTATTGATGCTGAGTTCAAACCTCTACACAGGTTGAACGAAGTTTCCAAAAAATGGCGGAGCGTCTCCTTCACGGACGCTTTTGTTCATTGTCCAGACTTTGGTTCAAAATCGAAATTTTATCGATCCCGGCCGAGCCCCCATAATTTGTGGGAGACAACACGGGGTCCAAGACATTTATCTTTTCTTTAACTTTATTTTATAACAAAAATTAATTAAAAAGGTAGCTATTCTATCAGATGGGTTTTCATGAATTCTCGACGGGGACGCCTGCTCGCGAACCTCCGTCTTTTCTCTCCGCTTTCTCTCTTCTCTAATGTCCAAGAGTTTTAGTTTGGATTTGCTGCGCCTGCGCGCGAAGACTGCTTGGCTTTGGCTGCCACATATATATAAAACATTTCGAAGGATATAGTGCAATAGTTTTGAATAGTGTACTTTAAGGTACTAATTAGATTTTGGCACATTTCCCTCTAAATTGTTTCCAATTTTCGTCAAGTTGAAGGAAAACATTACACATATGATTACCTTAATTTTTATCGTTTGGTACTGTTTGCAGTAATTCTTATGAATATATGATCGATATTTTTTTATTAATTTATTTTAATTGCGGGATAATTCTGTTAATCTGAAGCGATTCGATATTTTAAGAAATTTAACTAATTCTATACTGGATGCTATTGTTATAGAACACTATTGTTAATAAATATTTCAGAAATTTTTGGTTAGTACCAGGATCACTTTGTAAAAAAGTAGGAGATTTCAACGTTTAATTATTACAGACTAATACGTTTACCGAATTTGCACGTTTAGTCAATGTTATTTTTCGAAGGGATCGAATTTCTTTCTTTTTTTTCAAACTTAGGAATTTTTTGATTTCAGCCTTTATGAAATGTGATAAATGTAGTGAAGTCAAGTAAGTGGTGGAGTCATTTTTAAGAATTGTTTCTTAAAAATGTAATAAATTGGACAACCAATTTTTTAAATGTTTTATATATTGTAGATCTTACTGCCCTATTAATAAATCTGTCTGGCAGAATTCTTTTTTTTAATTTTAGAAAATTGAAAGTTTCCACTGTTTATACATACAGTGGGCCACAAAAGTGTTCATACACTTGCAATTTCTTATAAAATTTAATGTTTTCGACTAATAAAAATTAATATATTGTAATTGTTATTTTTTTTATGATATATGCAACTTAATCTTAATGGAATGACATAATTAATTTTTTAAAAATAGCATAACTATTTTTTTTAAAAATTAATTATCAAAAAGCTACTTAAATATTACGCCACAAAAGTCTTCGTACACTTAACAAAAATCTCAACTTATCTTTAAATATTGTATTTCGTTCTTAATTTAGTACTTAGTTACTTAGTAGGATATCTTTTAGTGTCCACAACAACTTTTAAATGTCTTGGAAATTTCTGATCGATTTTTCACCATTCTTCTGTGATTATTGTTTTTACTTCACATTATGCGTTTAAACGTCATGTTTTCTTTTCTTTTTTTTTACTTCAGAATCTCACCAAATATATTCTACTGGGTTAAATAAAGGGATTTAGGAGGTGTTTTCATAATTTGGGGACAGTTACAGAGACACCAGTGGCGTACATTGAGAGCAGTGCGCTTGGCGTCATTATCCTGTTAAAAATTAAGTCGTCTCCAATATCCAAATTTCGGGCGGATAATTTAAAATTTCTCTTTAAAATAATTAAATGCAGCTTATGATTCATAATTACCTAATTCTGAGGCCAATTTACACCCCCACGCCAGAACACCTTCACTTCCAAGTTTCAGCATGGAAGTGAAGAAGGTCTTGTTCCACATAAATTCATGGGATTAAACTCCTTATTTTTTCATTTACAAGCTATTATAGACCCATCGGAACCCAAAATGTTGAATTGTCTGCCATCGCAATTAATTTGCTGTCAATTTTGAATTTTCTGAAACTTAATTCCAAGAATTAGTTGGATCAATAAAATATGGAGGTAGAAGTGTTCTTGCGTGGGGGTGTAAATCGGCCACAGAATTAAGTAATTTGGTATTTTTTGATGATATTGTGAATCATAAGCTCGATTTAAATATTTTCAAGAGAAATTTTAAATTATCCGCCCAAAATTTGGATATTGGAAACGACTTCGTTTTGTAATAGGATAATGACGCCAAGCTCACTGCTCTCAATGTACGCCACTGGTGTCTGTGTAACTGTCCCCAAGTTATGAAAACACCTCCTCAATCACTTTATTTAGCCCAGTAGAACATATTTGGGGATATTCTGAAGTAAAAAAAAAAGAAAACACGACGTTTTTAAACGTATAATGTGAAGTAAAAACAATCATCACAGAAGAATGGTGAAAAATCGATGCAGAAATTACAAAAAACTGATTAAATCTGTACCAAGACACTTAAAAGTTGTTGTGGACACTAAAGGATATCCTACTAAGTACTAAATTAAGAAATAAATACAATATTTAAAGCTAAGTTGAAATTTTTGTTAAGTGTATGAAGACTTTTGTGGCGCAATTTTTAGTAGCTTTTTGATAATTAATTTTTAAAAAAAAAATAGTTATACGATTTTTAAAAAATTAATTATGTCATTCCATTAAGAACAAGTTGCAGATATCATGAAAAATTATAATTACAATACATTAATTTTTATTAGTCGAAAACATTAAATTTTATAAGAAATTGCAAGTGTACAAACACTTTTGTGGCCCAGTAAATGGTTTCAAAAATTTTCTCAGATTTCACAATAACTCATAGCTTTTATAATACTTAATTCTCCTTTTGGTGACAAATTATTTTTTAAAAAAAATTGTAACTCATTTTTTTTTTTTTTTTTTTTTTTTTTTTTTTTTTTGCGTTTTGAAATTCCTTATATTGAATTTCTTTATATGCTAGTAATTACACTCTCTACCTTCACTTTTACATTTGAAGAGATAAGAACATCTCTTATTTCAATTTTTAAATCTTTTAAAAGGTTGTAATTCTACAGTCCTTACTTGGCTTCATCAAGTTTCAGCTATTTTTATGTTTTTTTACAATTTGTTTTATTAGTGCCAGGAGGCTTTTTTGAATAAAAACTATTTTCCGCCTAAGACCTATTTGGCGCGATTTTAATCGTTTCAAATAGGTCTGTAGTGGGAAGTGTACTAATAAAAAAATTGGTTCCTACCCACTGGCGTAGGTAGTTCTGAGTGGGCCCTGTATCAAAATTCCTTCAGGGTTCCATTTCTAGATATGATAATCCTGTTAGTTGGACTGTAGTTACATATGTTGGAGCCCCTGTAACTTGGGGGGCTCGTATCATTGATACGGCTGATAAGGCTGTAGCTACGCCCCTGTTCCTACTTAAATGCCAGACATTATACAAGAAAAAGTGAAAATACAAGAAAAAAAATATTTTTTACATTTTACATACGAGTAATATCTCCTTGTTCGGCTTATATATTTTTTATTTCTGATTATCAATTAATAGATAGTTAATTAGATGATAATCAATTCTGATTATCTAATTTCATGAAATTCTGATTTGAATTAAATTCTGATTTCCCATTGAAAGACCTTTTATTTCTGGCATTGAATGATATAATTTACTAAAAATACATTTACCCTCAAAAATTTGTTTCATGTCTGTCTGAATTACTTTTGCTAAACTTTTGGGTTTGTGGATGAATTACTTTTTTAAAGGTACTAAACAGTTTTAACATTTTACAAAAATCTATCAAATAAAATCACTAAGAAATATTTCTTGTGAAAACCAATGTTAATAGAAGTAGTTATAGGGGGTGTCCCGAAACTCACCGTCAAGCGGGAACAAAGTGAAAGAAGGAGTCATATCAGTTCTGGGGGAAATAAAAATAAAAATATTCCTCATCACTTGATTAAGTAATGACTAGCACATTTTTGAAAATGTGGAAAATTGACACCCTCCATCACATTAGGTATGTGATCACAAATTTCTCAATTTTAAAGCGATTTTTTTTTACCAACGGGATCTTACACATCAGAAAAATTACTGGTTTGGTTAAAACTAATGTAGTATGAGTTGGTTAGAGAAAAAGACGTCACTATAAAAAGAAAAACATTACGCACTACTCTAAGCAAGTTTTTTTGAAAAATAATGCCTCATTTAGTTGTTAAGATACCAAAATCGTACAACAATTGCTACTTCTCTATCCATAGCAATTGACAATTTTTTTTTACAAAATGACTTCATTTCAAGAAACTCAAATTAAGCGATAGACTTAAAAATAAAACGGAAAACATTTTGTAATACTGTTGCGTAGATCGGGGTTAGTTGATTTTATGCTATCAGTCTCAAAGAGCAAATTTATTTTTAAAAAAACAATCTTTAAGATACTGGACACAACACTAAAATTCACACAATAAATCCCTAAAGGTTTTCACGTCTTCTACAGCGCTCAGACACAAATATCAGTATCTAAAAGTACAAGTACGTAACGTTAAAGATTATCCACAAGCAACCTCTCGTCCTCTTCAACAGCCGAAGTAATACTGGCTCAGTTGCTCAGCGACTACTATTTATAGTCTGCGTGGCTACCTTCGTGCGCTTTCTTGAAAAATCCGTATACGTCATAGATTCCGGTGTTATAGATTTCTCCCGTAATTTCCAGAAGCATCCATATAGTCACAAAGCCGTCAAAAATGGTCGACAAAACGTCAAATTTCGATTGAAAACGCTATTATGATGTAAGAGACGGTGTTGATTGCGATATTACAATTTTTATCACAAAATGAATACAACAGAAAGTAATACTAACGTATTAAAAATCCAGATATAAATTATTTACAATAATTTAAGATAAAATTAAGCATTTACTGTGCAGAAAATTTGTAACAATACTTAAACGAATTAAATGCTCGAGGTATTTGCCTTCAACACGAATGTATTTTTTCAAAAGTGATCACTTGATGAATTGTGAATAATTAACCAGACAAAAATTTCGAACATTTAATTCATCGATGTATTACAAAAATATTTCATGCTTAATTTTTAAGTTTATTATTTAATTTGAGTATGTGTTATTTGTATTTTACGCACTGAAGATTCAATTTTTTGAGAAATGAAGTCCTTTGAAGTCAATGCTTTTGTGTATTAATTCTTAAAGAACAGTAAAATAATTTGAAAATAAAGGTATAGTTAGTAGTAAAAGCAGAAACTAAATAAATAGTTCCGGATTTAAATTGACCCAAGTATCCCACTTTTTTCCAGTTAAAATATCGTTATCCATGGAAAATTTTATCCCCATTTCCCCCATAACATGGATAAGACACGAATGTTCTTGTTATCACTTATGTTGTATCTGATTTCTGAGAGTTTCTTTTGCAACAGCTCCCAAGCGCATGTATGCAAAGAAATAAAAATTGTAACAAATTACGTAGAAAAAGAGATTGCCAAATGCCGTTTATTTTTTAAGTTTCTTCCCATGTGACGGACGACCTGCGTTGGGAAACAAAGATTCAGTTACTTTTGTCCTCGTATAAACTCCGTAGAGAAAGTTAATCTCTTTTGTATACATATTTATATAATTTCCATTTTCATATTTTTCCCTACTCGCGGAACCCTTACATTTGATTCATGAAACCCTAGGATTACGCGGAACACAATTTGATAACCACTGCTTTACATCAAATTGATTTTATTAAAACTAATTAATTTCTCTGAAAGGTCTTGCAAAAAGAGATATATAACTTTTTTGGTCATGGTCATGAACTCCTGACTGGCATTGCTTTTAATAAAACCTGTTATCACTGGTGGCCCAACGAGTAGAGAGGCCAGTGTCTGCATTAAATCTGTTAACGTTAAAAATCCTTACTTGAATGTATTGTAGAAGTCTGGAGAGGGGGTATCACTTAAGTGTCATCTTCGTCATTTGGCCGAAGTTCAAAATTCTCTGTCTTTCACCAAGTTAGTCTCTCATCAACAGCCCTCATGTAGCTTCAAAGTACGACATTAAAAAACAGTATATTTATCTATGCATCTTGCATTCTTTCATACACTTATAGAAAGGGAAGTGCTAAGTTTAATATTGACCTCGTCATCTGAATGTGATTCATAATTTCAAGTCAGATCCTTAAACTCAAAAAAAGCTCTTCGCTTTATTTGGCCCAAAACTTCTATAGTCATAAATTAATGAAACTCTATTTGGCGAGGGAAGATTCCCAGGTGTGATAATAATGATAACCATAGTAGAATTTGTAGGGATCTAACTGAGAATATTTATGTAGTGAAGCTTTTATATGACTGCTAGGGTTTTCTGACCAAACGATCATTTCAAAGTATTTTCTTCTAATTGAGGTATTTATGTGGTATGAATCCATCCAAAACCAAGGTTCCGATTTGGGAATAATAAAAAGAAAGAAAAAAAATGTTGTAGAAGTACTTCTACTTCTACTTCTACAATGTAAATACGCAAATGGGAAGTCGTTAAATAAAGAGCACTTTTTCCAGAAGAGGAGAGGGGAAGGAAACAGGGGGATGACAGTCTGCAGGGTTACAGAGCTTAGCAAATTTCTCGCCAATATCGGCGCTTGCTTTGAATACGATGCCAATCATTCATTTTCGTATTAGACGTGGACCTGTTCACACGGTGAAAGCAGTATTCTTATCGAAAGCATAAAAAAATATCTAACCATCTTTCGAAATAGCAAGTTTAAATACATGGAACAAATTTATTTTAAATGAAATTAAATATTTGTTCATTATTTTTTGAATAAAGTTTAATTATGTAATTGTGCAGTGGTAAGTAATACACAAGTGCGAGCAGAAAGCGCTTACATTATTGTTTTTTGAAACTCCGCGTTTTTAACGAAACGATACTGGATTAATTTAGATAATACGATTACTCATGGCACGGAAATTCAAAAAAGAAGCAGCTCCTCTGTTGAACATTTTGTACATGTTACGAATAAGTATTTTAAATATAACCAATAAGTGATTTTATCGGATCTTTTACAAATGTTATTACTATAAATCGAAAGGGTAAGTTTTTGATACAGAATAAAAAGCGTTTACTAAAGTGATTTGAAAAGCTTATTTTCGTATTTAATTCTCTATTCTACAAAATATGTTTATTTATAATTTTAGATAGCTTGTGCACTGAATATTCTCATTGATAGATTTTTATTAAATCGGTTATTTGTTTCGCTCATTCTGTGGGTCATCAAATTACATTTTGATCGCTACGTAATCGTAAATACTTGTTTTATTAATAACAATTCAATATGTATATATATTCATAATGATACAAGTTGAATGACGGATTGACCGAAAGCTATGGTTTTCACTGACAATGAATCGAGTTTCTCTAATATTTTTGTTTAATATAAACGGAAAATTTTTAAAAGCTTAATATTTTATCACTTTATATCAAACTCTCTCTCTGTAAAAATAAAAAAGCAGACTTCCAAAATTAACTAGAAACAATTTTTTTCTCATACTTTCAAGCTAGATCAGATTTTAAATTAAACTCATTTTCAAACGGAAATTAGTATATATCCTTCCATAGTATAATCATATATCTACACACATAATGCATAAACTCGACTCAATTTGTTACTAAATTTATGCAAAATAGAATAATGAAAAAGTGGATTTCAATTATATGTTACCGCTAAAGTAATTATTCATATATAAATACATATTTGTGAAAGCAATTCTTTTTTGTACCTAATGAAATTCGAGTTCGAACAATACAAAAATTGAATTACATACTGCCTGTGTTATAGTTTTTAATTAAATGGTATGAAAAGCCTAAATTCTCTCTACACGCTATGCTTAATGTACACGCAATAAGTTTTCTTATAAAGAGAAAGTTAAAAATTTAAAATGCAAGAATTCTTTTTCCGTAAGAAACCATAGGATACTCTCTTATGGTTTCCTCTTCTAAAATAACTATACTAAACGCCGAATTAAAAATAAATTCCCTTATTTAAATGCCTACAAAATGAACGAAAAGGTTTATTGAAATATTTTTTACCTTAGCAATAATAGAAACCACAATTGTTTCTTTACAGTAAATTATTTTAAATACAAGGGATGCATTTTCTACTATGTTAAAAATCATACGGCCAATTATTGACAAATTACTAAAAAAAAAAAGAGCACTTCTAAATTTATATTAATTTAAGTATACAAAGCATGTTTTGATTTTTTTCTATGAAAAGTGATTAGAATTTTTACGAGATTTTCCGGCCGTAATTTTATACCCTTGCTAATTTTAAATAATTTAAATAGAGTTTTTCCATAGAAATGTATCTAATTATAAAAACAAAATTTTATTTCTAAGAATGTCCCTAAAATTTTAAGACACGTTCACCTTTATAATGGACATCATACTTAAATTCCTGTTTAATTTAATTATTGAGTTCCAACCCTCCTCCCAAACTTTTTAGACAGTCATAAAAGCGTGATTCTTGCTGATTAGTGTCTGGGGGGTAAGGATGATAATCTTATTTTTTCTGCTTTTAACTCTTCAAAACATGCATATACTCTGAAAATAGTTTATTTATTCAACCATATAATAGTATTACTTCTATTTGTTATTCTTCCGTGCTCTTTTTGATAAATACTGAAGTGGGAAAAAAATTACTTTTGAGTCAAAGATAATATTCACAGTCCTCTAGTGTAAATCAATTGCTTTTCATGTAATGTTAAATACAGTAAATTATGCCAATCCTAGATCATAATGACGTATAAAAATTTAATCACGCAAAGTGATAAAGAATATGGTGAAGCATTGAATATCGCAAAATGGGTGATGACACAGATAATTTTTATCAAATTGCAACTGTAGCATTTTTTTCTGAAATAAAAGGCCATTTAATTTCATAAATAATTGCATTATATATATATATACAGTGGCGCACACAAGGGGGTCCGCCCCCCCAAAGCCCTTGATTTTTTTCCTATTGATTATAATTCTAAGTATATAGTACGTAAAATTTAATTAAGTATTTGTTATTAATGATTAATTTTATTAATTAATGCTAATTATTTATTCAATAATTAGTTTTTTTACTGTGTTTTGCTCGCAAAAATCGACAAAATCAAAAGGAGCCTGATACAAGAATGGTGAACTTTCGACCCCGGACCCCCTTGAAAAATTCCTGTGTGCGCTACTGTACATATATATATATATATATATATAAACTTTTTAAAGAAGCGTGCAAATAACCAAATATCATACAAAAAGAGGATAAGCTACATGAAATTGGGACTTGTAAGACACATGACTTTTAACAAATTTGGTAAATTCAATGCAAAAACTACATTATTTTTTTTAAAACACATTTAATACAACTGATCACATACGTGAGTACATTTGTTATTTTGATAAATAGTTTTGGAATATATATATATATATGATACAATCTAAAACATAGTTTAAAATTAGAATATAATACATTGTTGACTAATTGTGATATTGGTTGCTAAATAACACGGAAACATTAGATTTGTGGTGCCTCAATTTCAATAGTATGCGACTGCATTAAATTTGGTAAAACACCATTTTCAATAATTTTATCGAAAATGCCGAAGTTTACTTTGCTTTTATTTCAACTTTTGCATAGTATTCTGTTCTCTGTATTTTAATGTTGGATGATATCTGCAAGCCACTGTATTATTGGCTGAGATTTATTTTTGTGATAATTTAGTTAAGAAAGAAAAAATACAGCATTATGTAACAAAATTTGTTTCAAACGTATAGAGAATGTATTTGATATAGCATGACTACGATAAACCTGGGTCCCGATTTAATTAATTATAATTGTAAGGGGTATATCACAGTGTAAGAAAAAAAAGTAAAAACAAATATTTCTTTATAGCCTGTGTGACGTATATTCAATGACACTACGAATAACCAAAGACCTCCCTCACTCTGTTGACAGAAATTTAGGGGCCATAAAAGAGATAGACATCTGCTTCCCTTTGCTTCTAGGGGGAAGGGACAAGAGACGGCCAACGCGTTCTTGAGGAAGTTCCGACTCCACCCATTTCCTTTAGACCGGATATGCCAAAATTTTTATTTCCTAAGATCCGAAAAATATATAACTATTATGCTAATCAACCTTAAATGCAATTTAGTTTATCTTTATTTTCTTACGAATTGGTTAAGAAAAATTTACATTTCCTTTTTAAACTTCATTGATATCAATCCTAATTAGTGATATTCTAAAGTAATATTGTTTTTAATTTTTCATGTCTGTAATACATGTTTATGATTACATTTAAATCAGCTAATATACCTCCTTTTCATTTTTTAATCGATGTAATTTCTTTGTTCAAACGTGAATGGGATTTTTAAGCGCTATTTTTAAAAATTAGCTTATTTTTATATACATAAGGAACTGAGGAAAAATATTTGAAATTATAGTATGATCATGGAATGTACATTGAAAAACTATTTAAGTTTCCAATAAGTAACAAGTTTTATTATTAACTGTAGTAATAAAAATTTTTTTTGGAGGGGTGGGTGAGTTTGTACGGAATTAATGATTTCTAATATGCAATAACGCATGCTCTTTTGATTGGATTATTTCGAATGCGAAAGTTATTCCTTGGCATTAAGTCATCGTAATACAACCTAATTGGAAAACAAAAGAGATGCTGACATTGAGTTTCAGAATTTTAAAAAATTAAAATTTGTTGGATTGAAGGAAATTTGTTTTAAGATGCAAAAATTTCTTTATATGGCAAAGAAAAAAATTATAACTGATAATATTCACTTAACTTATTCTTAAGATTTTAAAGACTGTGTAAACATTTACCACTTTGTAATAGAAAAAGGTAAAATTAAGAGAAATTTTTTTATATAAGTATTAACATTGATTCTGTGATGCTATAAAATGTAATAAAAACTTTATAAATTTTATAGATGGCATACAGATTTTGAACAAAACGTTAGTTTTCAAACTCGTTGAATCTCACTCAAAGTAAAACATTTTAAAGATTTTACAATGTTGATAAAAAGTATAAGCTGATCACACATATACACTGAAATTACTATATTATTTTAGGAATAATATTGAAGCTCTGAGTAGTCGTGCATCACGCTTCCACACCACATGTGCGAGTTTCAAACCCCGGGCTGGGCATGGTTGACTCAGCCTTTCATCCTTTCAGTGGGTCGATAAATGAGTGTCATGATTGCTTGGGAACTAAACACTGAGAGTTTCGCGTCATATTGACCACATGACCGAAGCATCTGCTCACGCAACTCAGCGCCCAGGATCACGTATACTGAGATGGGCACAGCAGGTCTTGGCTCTCACATGGGCTGTTGCGCTACTGAGTTAAGGAATAATATTTGATTACAAAATATAAATGATCAAATTAGAAAAAGCAGTTGAAAGTACAGAATTTAATGTACAAAGAACACATATTAAGGAATAAACATTTTTTCCCCTTTAGTATGAGCAAATGATTATAATGCCAACAGATACCATTATTATATAATAAATTATTAGCTTTATACATAGAGATATTCTAAAATCGTTTATAGAATTGCAAATCGATGAAAATCTCAATAACTCGAGAGAGAGAGAGAGAGAGAGAGAGAGTGACAATTAATGTCGCTCTGTTCAGCTACACGAGGACTTTTGGCGACGGGCCTTGTAATTTTGAACCATGATCAAGTGACGAAGATGACACCTGAGCTGGCACCCCTGTCTTAACTTCCACACCACACCAATGAGAAGACGTTTGAGCCTCAATAGATTTAACGTGTATCAATACTTCTACATGACGGCTAATAACTAGATGATAAATATCGAGTATTCTTTTTTTATTTTTGGAATCTATTTCCAACTATAATCACATTTAGTTTCTATACCGGTTGAGAAAACTCTCTATCGAATTTTCAATAAATATAGTTCCATCTTTACAATTAGATTCAGCAATTAATTTTTAATTTTTTCATAATTACACGATAAATCATTTTTAAAAAATATTTCTTTGACACAAATACAAAATTATTCATTAATTAAGAAAAAAAAAGTTTTCAAAAATGTAATAGTCTTTGAGTATTTTGTTCTATATATTTCTTTAACCAGCCTATCCATTTAAATTCTAAAAAATTGGTGTAATTGGGTAAAAAAAAATTCTGATATAAAATCTGAATCTCCCCACGTAACAACTCAACATTAGAATTATTGTTAAATTGAAAATCACAAACTATATCCCTGATATTGCGTCATTAAGTATAAATACCCTCCGAGTGCACACGGAGTACGTGCTCGTTAAATCAGTGGGTCCGTAGTCTTGTGGGCTTATTCACTAGCGCAGGAACTGGAGAATATTTCCCTCCCCTTCAGTTCACTTGCAGAAATTGTGGAGGTGGAGATAGAGGTCGTGTCGCCATCTATCGTCCCTTCGGGAAAGTTTCACTGAGCTTAAATCGCACTGTCACCTGTATGGTGCTCAAGGCCAACGACAGGCGTACCTCTAGCCCATGCCACGATGAATTTCGTGGGCCTCGTTCTGACTACGTCAGACAGGTGGCATTAGCCACAACAACAACAACAAGTATAAATTTACAAGGGCAAAATTCTCATTAAAATCTTAATTTTTTTATTTAACTATATTAAAGGAATGCCTATATTTTATGTTGTTTATTTCTTATTAATTCCTACTACTAGTTCACTCTTTTTCAATCGTTAATAAAATACTTTCTATTCATCCATTGAAGTTCAAATACATCTTTTTAAACTAGCAGTGGATGACACTTGATGTTAATACCATTGTTTCTTCTTTTTTCACATATTAATTCATTCATTATATTTAAAAAATGAATAAAGTAAAAAAAATAATAGTCCAACAGCATATATAGAAAGGAAAATCGTTCGTTGTGCCCCTGTTGAGCAATAAATAGCACGTTGGACTTTTAATCCAAATGTCGTAGGTTCGAATCCCTCCTGGGATGGCCTAATTTCTGAGAATGTGATTTCTTTTTTACATTACTATTTTATAGGAATAATTAAATTCGATAAATGAATAAATAGTAACAAACAAACAAAAAATAGTCTAACACCATATATAAAAGGAAAATGAAAAATTGCAAGGAAAATCGCTTTCTAGTTTGTCATTTAATATTGTAAGTCTGTCATATGTATATACATATTTATATTAATTGTAACTATTTAATAAAAAGTAACTAAAATAAAATATTTTCTTTGTTGACCTAAGAAGGAATTAAATATCCTAAATATTATCCAAAGTATAATTTTGAACACATATCCTCACTGGAAAACATTTTTCTTTTAATTAATATGTAAGAAATGAGCATTTTTTTATTGATGAGTTAGTACACTAAATAATAAGTTATGAAATAATGTTGCTCTCTCTCTGTTGTTACTAATGCCACCTATCTGACGATGTCAGATCGAGGCCCAAGAAATTCATCGCTGCAAAGGGCTACAAGTACGCTTGTCGTTAGCCGTAGCTTTGAGTACCATTCAGGTAACAGTACGTTTTGGCTGGGTTCCACCCCAATTTTGAGGGAGAACATCTTAGGGGTGATCAGGGGCCTCCCAGCTCTTGGCAGCTCTCTCTTAAAATAATTAATTAAATGGGGGAAATAAGCAATGCATATTAGAAATATTTATGATATTGATCCCGTTTCTACATCACCATGAGGTAGGAATCTCGATGCGTTTTTTTTATAGAGGTATCGCCATCTTTTACTTTATAGAATAATATGGACAAAGCCAATTTTTAATTTTTGAACAATTCTTAAAATTGACGCATTTCCAATGTTACCAGTAACTGTGCAATCATAACACTGAACCATATTTTTTTTAAGTCGTTGCGTTTTCACAATGATTGCAACGCCAAAAGTTTTGTTTCAATGTAAATATTTTTTCTACTTCTTCCCAAGCTTGTGTAGTAAATAATTCTTGTACAGATATGTCAAATCATGATTTATAACAGAATCCGCAATTTAATTATCAGGTTTTAAATCCTGTACACTAAAAAGAAAAGTTTAAAATTTTCACTCCAATAAATGTTTTTTTGTTTCCAAATTTGATATAAAGGTACATATTTTTATGTGTGGCCCGCGAGATTATAATATTTTTCCGAAGTGGCCTGCAATTTCTTTTGGGTTGGACCCCTGGACTAAGGGTTTAACCAAAGCGCTCTTTTGCGGTTAATGAACTTGGAAATTCCAGTTCTGGAACAAGCCTCTCAAATAAACAACCATAAACCATATCATTATTCCCCTCCACCACTAAAGAGAGCAAAAATAAAAGCTCCTTTTTCCCCGGACATCGTAAGAGAAATCCGATGACAGAACACCCCGAACCAACTCCTTTTCCTTCACTGTGAATTGCATAGAAGTCGCAAATGTTTATACTGCAACAAAGGTCATGAACTCGAGGCCTGCCATTTCTTAAGCGCTAACGAAAAGAGAGAAATTTTAAGAAAAAAGGGGATGTTATTTGAGCCTCATGCCCGCGGTCATAGATCAATGGAATGTGCGAAAAGAGAGTCATGTCCTATTTGTAATGGCTCCCACCATTTCACAATATGTTTTCGAAATCGGCACGGTGACGATTTCTCTCCAAAAAGTGAAACAAATAATATAGTTTCAGCAGTATTTAAAACAGAAGTAAATAGTGTATTATTACAAATATGTGCTGAGTTAATAGATGACACAAAAATGAACAAGAAGTTGTTAGATTATTCTTATTCTTAGATAATGGTTCACAAAGAAGGTTCGTTTTAAAGAGTACTTCTGAGAAATTTAACTTTCTAATTCTTAGAAAAGAAAACCTTTCCATTTGCACATTTGGTGCTAAAGAAACTGAAATAAAAACCTTAAATATAGTTAAAATAAAATTGAAAAACAGGAATGATCCAAATTTGTACATTGCAATGGAAGCGGTCGAGACAGAACATATTTCGATTACACATTTACCAACCCCTGATAAAAAAAATTTAGATATTTAAGAAATGTACAATTAGCTGATTCTTATGAATTTAACGATAAAGAAATATCAATTCTTATTGGCGTGGACTATTATTATCAAGTAGTTATAGGTAGAATTACACGTCTAAACAAAAATCTTATAGAAATAGATACATTATTTGGGTCAGATCGGGAGGAACTTTTAACAATGAGTGTTATTGTTAATGAATCCAATACTTCGAAAAAGCTTAGCGAATTTTGGGATTTAGAGAATTTAGGAATATATAGAAGCAGAGCTGACATTTTGAAGCAATATTTGTTTATTGCATATCTTAGTAAAATATTTATTTACTTTAAAAATTATAGTGATAAATTTTTGTATTTAACAATACTTGTCCGCACTCTAAAATTTTGCCACCCTGCCTAAATGCGACACTGTGTGGGTGTGTACATCATGGATATAAATATTCTCTCTTAAAAATTATAGATGGAAAATTTATATGGACTAGCAATTTTTTATTAAGGAATATAAATTTTTTTAGTATGTAATTTTATGTCCAAATTTGTATAAAATTATAAAAGTGCAGAAAACTTTAAAAAAACAATTAAAAACTTTAAAAATATTTTTCCTTTATTGATTTCGTTAAAATATAAAAGTTTTATGGCTTTAAAATAATAGATTTTTTTTCTGAATGATCTTTTGGATTAGTTAGTTCGAATAGGAAAAATGGACTGTTAAG
This sequence comes from Trichonephila clavipes, assembly GCA_019973935.1. Classification (NCBI taxonomy): domain Eukaryota; kingdom Metazoa; phylum Arthropoda; class Arachnida; order Araneae; family Nephilidae; genus Trichonephila; species Trichonephila clavipes. The sequence goes on along the minus strand of BMAU01000203.1, from coordinate 219,240 downwards.
GTTCACTGTGAAACCGTAAATTTCTCGAAATTGGAAAATGCTAAATTCTTTTCTTTGTATATTTATGTTCATCATCATGTCTAATGGTGATATTTAAAATTATTTTGTTAAATTTTCAAAGGGAATATGTAGTGAACTTTAACCGCTTGCCTGATTATCTCGGGTTAGTATATATTACAGCTAATTATTATCCCGAGCGGAATTTGTCTGTACGATTTGTTTTATCACGGTTTTACTCGGCCTGAAAGAAATGAAAGGAAACTCTCAGCTTTGGTTGGCAGTTAGGACAATTTTTATCCCGCCCGGTTTGGCTGATACGTTGGTTAAAAGGAAGATTGATGTGAATGGAACATTTGGATTGAATAGAAGAGATTTATCTCGAGATCTAAAGACAAAGAAATTTTTTTTTTAAAAAAGGAGAAATTATTGGGTCTTAGAGAGGGAAGTAACTATAATTACATGGAAAGATAAGAAGGATGTTTATTTAATTTCCACAATACATACAATCGAAATGCAGAATGTAACAAATGAACGGGGAGAGACAAAGTCCAAGCCTAAATGTGTAGTTGACTACAATGACCAAATGGGTGGTGCAGATAAAGTTGACCAGCATTTAGCTCCTTACTTTACATCCAGAAAAGAGAGGAAAATACTAATATTTTCTTCCATTTATTGGATTTGGCCTTGTGAAATTCCTTCATTTTGTACTGTAAATTAGGAGGTTCATTATCACCTAAACAATTTAGAATGAAACTGACTGAAAAACTAATTTCAGAAAATCATCGTGACGAGTTTTCTGCCACATCAGGAAAACCCAGCATTAGTCCTTCACCACTCAGGTTAACCTCAATGCATTTTTCAGATGTTATTCCTGCATCTGAAAAAAAAATCAAATCCAACGAGACAGTGTTCCCGTGACTGTGCTCCTGTAATAGAGATTCCAGTAATAAGCCAGTAAGAAACGAGAATAGATACCAGTTTACAGAATGTCAGGTATCTCATTTTGTGTTGTCCCTTGTTTCAAAATCAATCATATTAAGACTAATATTTAACTTTTTTTCCATTTGCCAGATATAACTCGGGATAGTAAACTAAAATTAAAACTAAATGTTTTTACGCCTGTAAAAATTTTTAAAAACTCAACTTAAAACCTACATATTTTGTTTTGTTTCGTTTCATTGTATTTAATAAAATTAAAAAATGTGATGATTTTTTGCAATTTTTTCAAAAAAATGTGTAAAGGAAGTGGTTAAAGGGTTCAGGAGAAGGAGAGATTTATGGTTCTAAGTAATGAGACAGGGGAAAAGTTTCTACTGTTTATCAAAAATTATATATACAGTCGAACCTCCATATAACGAACCTCTATATAGCGAATTTTTCTACGCGCATTTCAGAGGATTTTCTTCATAAAATAAACTTCCTATAGTGAAGTGCATTTTCTATGCAACAAACTTTTTTTCTTGTGATTGGATTTTTTTCTCCTTATTTTTAAAGTAGTTCCGGACTTTTTAAGTTATTCTCTCTTAACACATTTTATGGTTCTCATAAATCTTGAACTGTTTTTTTTTTTGTTGTTTAGCGCGCTGAGAGCAATAGATTTCTGGGAGTTTCATCCCAGAAGTACTACTTTTCACTAGAAACATCTTCGATATCCTCTTTCACCCTCAGTGGAATTGCATCGTGTCTCCGTGTCCTTGAACTAATTTCCGTTCATTTGTAGTGTTGATCAGTTGTACTGGTAACTTCGTTTCTGATAGTTCGCAAGTGCTTGAGCATGAAATTTTTTTAATTTTTCAGGAAGTAGATAAAGGCGTCAAAAAGAGGACATGGCTTTATCATTTGGTTTTCCTCCAAACAGCTTATCAACTATTATAAGAAATCGAGATAAGCTTCGAAATTAGGATTCATTGAATTCTTGTTCAAAACGTAGAAGAACATGTGTCCATGAAGATTTCGACGAGGCAGTTATGAAGTGGATACATACAATGCAAGATAAAAATGTTCTGATCTCTGAGCCTTTCGTAATAGAGAAAGCTTTTCCATTTGTTAAGGTATTGGGATAAGACCAATTTCTACGTAGCAATGGATGACTAGAAACATTTAAGAAAAGATACGGAAAATTGCACCTGAAGGGATTTTTGGTGCATTTCAAAGATATGAAACGTATTATGAAACAAAGTATTTTTTCAAATAAAAAAACTCAAACAAAATTAACATGTTTTATGCATAGTTAAATTTAAGTCTGCATGTGGTGATGTAAGTTTAAAAAGTCTTGTTATAAAATAATGTATACTTAAAATTACTTGTATGCTTTAAATTAGAAAATGTCCTTAAAGCTCATTAATTTTAAAATAAAATTATTTTCTTTTTGTAAATACAGTGTATATTCCTCAACATTCTTTTTTTTTCGATGGGTAAGATATGCTGCAACGTAAGTTAATAACAAACAAGTATATTATCTAAAAAAATTTTTAATGTACCATCTATATATAAAAAGGAGAAAAGCGACTCACTCACTGACTGACTGACTAATCCACGATATCTCCGGAACTTTTAAACTTACATATTTGAAATTTGGTAGGTAGGTTCCCTTCATGGAGTAGACATCAGCTAAGAACGGATTTTGCAAAGATCTAATCCCAAAGGGCGTTACGGGGGCTTAAGGGGCGTTATAGATAATTATTTCCATTATTAATCTATTAGATGTACAGTCTTGAAACTTGGTACACAGATTTCTTTCATAAAATAGAGGTACCTTACATAATGATTTTTACGAAAATTGACCTCCAAGGGGCGTTATGCATAATTATTTCCATTTTTAAACTATTAGAAGTACAGTTTTGAAATTTGATATAAGCGGACTCCTTTCATAGAGTACAGATCCGCTACAAAATGGGTTTTGTGAAAATCGACCCCAAGTTTGCGGAGAATTAAGCAGCGTTATAGGCAATTAACTCCTTTTTTAAACTATTAGACGTAAAATCTTGAAATTGAGTAAGCAGATTCCTTTCATTAAGTAGAGATCTTCTATAAGATGGGTTTTGTGAAAATAGCTTCCTAAGTGGCGTTGCGGGGGCTTTATTGATAAATATTTCCATTTCTAAACTATTAGACGTACAGTCTTAAAATTTGGTAAGCGGATTCCTTTCGTGGTGCATCTACGTGTTCCTAAAAATAAATTCTTTAAATACACACAAAAATTTAAGAATTATTTTTTTTTTCAACAGTATTAAATTGTTTTCATTTGTAAAAAAGAGGAAATGCTCTTGAATTTTAGAATACTTGATAGTAAAGTACAAACAATAAGCTGGTATCAAAGACAAAATATTATGACTACAAACATTTTTAATTTGCCGAGGAGCTTCATGTATCTCGGTAAACTTGTTTACATAAAAGGATTATATTCTTCTTTGTACTGAATTGTTTCTTTTGCGAGTAATGACAAAATACTGGGCTTCTTAATTTTTTTTTTTTTTGACTTTTGTACAAAAAGAGTTATATTCTTAGCCTTTGGATAATCCTTACTTTTCATTTAAAATTTCAAAAGAATTGCATAATGCCTAAATTCTAAGATTACTGTTCTGATTTTTGTGCGATGATGAACTGATTTTGTGCGTAAGGTAGAGCCAAAACATTCCTACGAAGACAACTGCTTCGATCAACATTCAAAACAATTACAAAAACATTTCCTTCTCAACGCACTGACTCCGCAATCGAGTTGCAGATAACTGTGACAACAATTTTTCTTTACTTTTTTCAAAACGAAGAGAAAGACTTTAGGTTCAAATAACACTCCCCCTCCTCTTCGTTTGAACAGTCCCCTAAAGTGACCGGGAAAGTAGAAGAGGGCTTTGTCGGCATAGTTTCTATTTATCCTATGTCCGACAATTTAACAGAAAAGGAAATGCCCTTTCCAAAGATTTATTACGGCAATATATAAGAGGAAGAATAGTTTTCCGGCTACTTGAGGACGGGGATTTTTTCAGATTTAGAAAGCGGATTCGGTCTTGAGACTCTCGATACAGTGCAGTCGCGTCTCCTATACGCTCTGCACGGACTCTACGATTACCTGCCACTACGGCAAATGCTACAGGGCTGCCTACGCAACCCACCCCCTGCACCCATTCTAAAAGAGCATCTGACTTTTGCAGCTCTTTTCAGGGCTATTTAGACTAAGCAGACTCAATACTTAATTTTCTCCCTCTCCCTCACGTTGACGACTCGGAAATGGCAAATTTACCAACCGACATGGAATTGGAAATGGCACTATCACAAAGGAGTGAACCTAGGTCACCATCGCCTCAATCCCAGCTCACACCATTTGAGCAATTAAAGTACAACAAGGCCCAACTGACAAAAATGGAGACATTCCGTAAATGTAAACAGGCCTGTGTTGACGCTCTAAAACAGATGCCGGATCACTACCCAGAAGAACCATTCTTCGTTCGAGCACTCACGGAGCTGCAAGAGATCGAAGAAACCATCTCAATAGCGGTAAGTGATATTGACTCTTATGACCCATGCACTATCCCTGGCTGCCCACATCACGAAAAAACTCCCCATAACTCTCCTATCAAGTTGACACAGTCAACCCCTAAAGTGCAAAATCAAACTAACTACAGAAAGAGAAAGGATAATTCCAACTTCGAATATCCCCCAAATAGAAAAACTGCAAGAAAAATTAATCTTGAATCCCCAGATAAAGAGGAAACTATCGTATCACCAAATAAATTTAATATCCCAAAAGAACTTCTACCTAATAACGTAGAAAACCCAGGTTCAACTACCGACGAAAGTAACCCCAACTCTCAAAGAGTAGAGAACGGCTCGACCAATCAGGTTCCAGCCCAGAATCAGCTCCCCGCCCCCATCATGCTCTTCATCGATGAAGAATTAAGTTATAAAGTTCAAATGGCCGCAATAACTAAAGAATTCCCGAAAATCAGATCCCGATTAACGGGAGAGTATTTAAAATTATACACAGATACTGCAGAAGAACGCAGATCAGCAGTTCAACTGCTGAAAAAATTAAAATATCAATTTTATACTTTCAAATCCAAAGCCGAACGCCCCATAAAGGTGGTTATAAAAGGCATCCCCCAAGTAAGACTGACCCAGAAGAAATCAAGCAGGACTTAGAACTACTCGGCTACACGCCGGACAGGGTCAACCAATTAATTGGCAGAAAAACCAAACGTACCCTACCCATCTTTTTAATCACCCTCCCCAGAAACCTAGACAACCTAAAAATTTTTGATTTAAAAACCCTAGGATACCTCAGCGTCAGAGTTGAGGGTTATGATGGAAGAGGTGTAACCCAGTGTTACACCTGTAATAAATTCAATCATACCTCCGAAAATTGCCATCTTAACCCAAGATGCCTGAAATGTGGCGAGAACCACATAACCCGTGACTGTCCTCTAAACAAAAGCTAGAGACAGCGTATTGCATCAACTGCAATATATATGGCCACATGGCAAACTACAGAGGATGCCCATCTTTCCCCAAACCCCAAAAGGAGCCGCCAAAAACAATAGGAACTCCTACACAAATATTTACAATAGTTTGGTTAGACCAAACATCTCATATGCCCAAGCAACAACTGGAGCAAATAATGAAATAAACCCCCCACAGATGGCGACACGAGAACCTGGGTTTTCAGCACAAACTGAGACCAAAAAACCAAACCCCCCCAATAACAGATATAACCACAATAATTTTCCAAATTTTAATAACAGAAATAGCAATTTCAATTTTAATAATTACCAAAACAATAACAACTTTAATGTTCAAGCCACACTGCAAATGACCATGCATTGTCTAATGCAGTTATCTCAAATTCTTTGCAATAATAACAATATGAACAATAACCAAAAATTAAACCCAAATCAAATGTACGCCCAAATAGAGGCATCTTGCAATAGTTTTAATCATGTATAGTTCCTCCCCGATTGGTCTCAGTTTGTGTTCATGGAACGCAAACGGATTGCTAAGAAAATATGCCGAACTTCGTATTTTTATAGAGAAGCACTCCCCAGATATTCTTCTTATACAAGAAACTCACCTGAGACCTTCTCACAACTACAATATTGCAAACTACACATGCCATAGAAATGACAGAATTTCAGAAGGAGCGCGTACCGCAGGTGGAACTCTGATCCTCGTTAAAAACTCTATAAAGCACTACTGCCTCCCCACCCCCCCCACTTCGAGCTCTAGAAGCAACTAACATTATACTAACTCCCCCCAGCATGATCCCATCTCTATTACTTGTGTTTATATCCCCCTTCTTCCGATGAAAGCTTATTTACAATAGATATCGAGCATTTTATTCAAACTGCTAATAACTGTATTCTCTTCGGAGATTTTAACGCTACTCATAATGCCTGGAACTGTAATAATAACACAACCAGAGGAAGGCACCTCTTTAACTTCGCCAATATGCTAAATTTAAATATCGCCTATCCCCCTACCCCTACTAGATTTGGTTATAACTCCGCTAATACAATTGACATTGCACTAATTAAGAACTTCTATTATCCCTTCACCATTAACTCTATCGACGAATTATCATCCGATCATAACCCAGTATTCCTAAACTTCAGCTTTAAATTAGCAATTGAGCCCCCTAACCCCAGAGCGGTCTCCACCGACTGGTACTCTTTCAAAAATAATCTAAATAATAACCTTTCTTTATTTGATTATCACCCAAACGATATTAATAATACTAACGATTTAGAGCAAAAAATCTCAGAGTTCACCGACGCGGTCATCGAAAATCATAGCCACGCCTCCCGACCAATAGAAATTGACAAACGAAACTTCACTCCACTACACATTAATAGACTACTAAAACTCAAAAACCACCTCCGTAAACGTTATCACCAGACACTCAACCCAATTTTTAAAACATATTACAATAAAGCACAATCAGATTTCAAAAAAGAACTCAAAAAATACAACGATGACATTTGGCAAAAAGATTAGAAGCACTCAACACCACAGACAACAGCCTAAGGCGCACACAAAGATTTTTCAAAAATAAAAGATCCAAAATCCCTTCTCTCAACTGTGCAACTGGTACGGCAGTCACAGATCAGCAAAAAGCTAACCTACTAGCTACTAATCTTAAAAATAACTTTATTGAAAACGAACGCGAAAATGATTCCTATAACCATAATGACGAAAATATTAACTCCACCGTAAACAACTTTCTTTCCACCCCTCCAACCACTAACATTGAACCTGCCCTTCCTGACGAAATTATTCACTACATTAAGCATGTTAACTCCAAAAAAGCTCCTGGTAAAGACTTAATCACTAAACGCATGTTAAAAAATTTCCCCATTAAACTCATCCTTATTTTAACTATTCTAGTCAACAAAATCCTCAAATTTAATCACTTTCCAGAAAACTGGAAAGAAGCTATATATTATTTTTCCAATTAACAAACCTGGCAAAGATCCTCACTTAGCAACTAGTTACAGGCCTATTTCCCTTCTTTCTACAATCGGTAAACTAACCGAATCCATAATTCTCCTTAGATTAAATAACTTCATTAATTCAAATAATCTTCTCAATCCTAATCAATATGGTTTTACTACCAAACTGTCTACTTTACACCCACTCTTAAGATTAACTGAGCATATCTCGGAAGGTTTCCAGAAAAGAAAAGCACGGGCGCGGTTTTCTGGATATCCAGAAAGCCTTCGACCGTGTTTGGATTAATGGACTCACTTTCAAACTAATTTCTTATAACATTCCTCCCCCAATGATTCACCTCATACACTCTTATCTCACTAACAGATCCTTCAAAGTCAGAATCAACGAGACTCTCTCAAACGAGCACCCTGTAAATGCAGGGTGTCCACAAGGTTCCTTGCTAGGCCCCCTACTATTCAATCTTTACATTAACGATATTCCTGAATACTCACTAACAAAAATTAACCTCTACGCTGATGACACTGCCATTCACGCAACATTCAAAAATCTAACTACAATTTCTTTTGCTATAAACAAACACTTAATACACCTTCAAAACTTCTATGACAAATGGAAAATTAGCATAAACGTAGAAAAATCAACAGCCATAATTTTCACGAAAAAGCATTGCCTACCACCACCAATCACCATGTACAATAAACAGATTCCATGGTCTCAGGAAGCCAAATACCTTGGCATAATTTTTGATACCCACCTTACTTGGAAACAACATATTACATACGTTCGCGATAAGTTCCGGAGAATTATGTTTAAACTCTTCCCCTAATAGGCCGGAACTCACATTTAAGTATAGAAAACAAAGTGCTTCTCTATACAGCCTTACGCGTCCCATCTTAGCTTATGCAAGTCCAGTTTGGGGTTATGCCGCTAAAACTAATATAAATAAACTAGATACCTTACAAAACTCATTCGTATGATCGTCAAAGCAACCAGATATATGCGCAATGACGACATTCGCAAAGATCTTAAAATTAATAGTTTCAAAGCATATATTCAGAATAATGCAATTAACTTCTTTGCTAATTTAGATACAATCAATAATGTCAATATTCAAAACTTAATTCCTTATACTCCAACTGACAATACAAAAGGCCAAGAAGAATACTTCTTGATTCTTATAATCCTCCGTAATTTTTAACTTTGTGCAATTTAATATTGCACACCCTATTTGCTAAAATATTATCTTTTAAAAATTATCTTTTAAAAATTTATCTTTTAAAAAATATTTTGTCATTATTTTTCCTCGGCTCTCCCCACTGGACTTGCTCCTCCCCATTTACTATTTCACAGCCCGATGGGCAGCCAACCTGAGTCAATTATCACTCTACCAGCATCCAATCAGAGAGCAGCCTCTAAGCTCTCAGCCATGCCAAAAAACTTGAACATCTCCCATCCTGATGAAGCACGTTTGCCACGCCTCCCTGATTCCATCGACCAACCAATCACCGCCATGCCACAAAGCAGAATGTAAAACTCCACTTTCGCCAAGCCCAACATCAAAGCAATCCAGATAAGGGATTGAGGACTGTGATACAGTCCAGACGCCCAAAAATCAATCGTTCAATCGTTCGTTCCGGCTACTTGAAAGAAACCTTAGAAGATTTACAAGAAGGCAGAAATGCATTTCTAGGTTTTCTTACACCAAATAGGCATATGATAATCAACAATGACCAAAAACTGAAGGATCAACAATAATCAACGGGGAGAAGCATTTTTTGTTGATATTTTTATATCAACGACTTATTGATATTTTTATTTTACTACTTGCTTTCCATATTCATTTACATGAACCATCTTATTCTGTATTCAGAGTTTCAAATGTTCAACAGCCTTAGAGCGCCCCCGAACACTCCTTTCTTTGTACATAAAATGCGTGACTCACGAATAAATAGGCGAAAAAAAAAAGAGAACGAACATATTATTTTAATTTAAATGTAACTATCTGTTCGACTACGTTCAGATTATATTTATTTTTTCAGATATTTTTGGATTGGATAATTTTTTTAAAAATTATCCAATACTCTGTAGAACTTTCTAAGTTTAAAAGTCCCCATTTTCCTTTTCTTAGAGAAACTTGTGTTTGGAAATCGCCTGTGATAATTTCTACTGATTTCAGTTCAAAAGATTTCTTTTCCTTTTAAAGGAGACATTTCCTACGAATTTAAACCACATTCCACCAAGATTTCTTTTTCAGTATTATTAAAAGGCATTGAATGAAATAGTATAAAACATTGATTATATTATATAAAACACTAATCACAATGATAACTATTGCACAAAAAAGGAAACGCTTATTTCATTTCAGTCAAAGGTATAATAACCTAAAGCAAATTTAAATTAATTTATCAAGGTAAAATTTATTTATATTTTGATTTTCAGTAAATGTTGAAAATGTTATAGATTTATTTTTATTCTGTGTTAAACGCAGTAATTTCGTACATACAAACTCAAATTATCGTGTTAACTCTTAAATTAATTAATTTTGAAAAACAAATAATAATATAATTATTTGAACATTTAGATACATACAATGAATTTAAAAAATGGAAAGAAAAAGCAAAATTTTTGCCTGTCTCTCTATGTCATAATGTAAAGTCCCAATTCGGTAATGGGCTATTTTATAATCATATAGTACTCTGAAGCTCTGTATCTTTTTATAATGGAAAATATTTGCTTTAAGACACATATATAATTCTTTAACAAATAACAAAATTACATTAACTATATGTGAGTTAAAAAAATCTTATAACTATTGAACATCTGTATACCAATAGACATGTTAATATTCAACTAAGCTATATTGTGGTTAATCCATTTATAATTGCTTCTCTGAGAATTAATTAGTTATTTATACAACACTCTGTTAAGAATTTTTGTATACTTACTTTCTTAAAAGAATAAAAACATTGATAAATGTCATTTTTTATTGCCTCGATAATTCATTCTGTTTTGATGCATTAGATTTCATAATAATTATTGAATCTTAAGATAAAGTTTAGATTTTTACACCAAGCATTTTTCAAGGATTAAAATTATATGATAATGTTCATCTTTGATCTAATTGTTCCTACGTATGCTGAAAATTATGATAATCGATTAACAATGACAGGTAAATGTGATAAATGGCAGGAATGTGGCGTTAACTTAATACTTTATCTCAAAATCATAAATAAATGTTACTTGTTAAACAGTATCACATTGTAGATTCCACATGTTTTTACAGCTATGGTAGCCGAGTGATCACAATTGAGGATTCCATCATCTAGCAGGGCTCTAATACACGTTAACTTTCTAAAGGCTTAAAGTACTTTCATTGACGTCATAACATAATCGACTGGGTTCCAGGTCGGATATCATCCTCGTTACTTGATTGTTATTCAAATAATGAGGTCCGTCTCATTGCGATATCCCTCATGTTTCCTCTGAATGAGACATTAATAAACTATCGATTTATTTGCATGTTCTTAAAAATAAATCCTTTAAATACACAAGTTAATAAATGTAAAATTAAAAATTTTTCCAACTGTAATGTACTGCTTTCGTTAGCATAAAATATCAAATCCTTTGAATTTTTAGAACAATTCTTGATTAGTAAAACGCAAACAATTAGTTGACATAAGACAAAATTATGACTACACATATCTTTAAGTCAGCAAGGAGCAAATCATTCATGTATCTTGGTAAACTTATTTATATAAGGAAAAAACTATTCTTATTCGTGTTTAATTGTTCTTTTATAACTAATTACAACACATTTATTTCTTATTTTTTCATCTTTCATATAAAAGGTTATTTTATTAGTTTTATGGATAGAAGTTAAATTTGTTAACTTCTTATTTTTAAGTTACAATAAATTATAATTCTTTTGATGTATCAGTTAGTATAACATTGCTGAAATTCTAAGATAAATGCTCTGATCTCTGTGTGATGAAAATAAATAAACTTCAAAAATATTTTAAGAAATATAATGCACGCGTCATTCTAATTCTAAACACAATCTTCCCTTTTAGGACGTATGGTAATACAATAGTTTCCAAATGTGCAGCTCAGAAAAAAAATTAGCCCCAATCCAAAAATAAATCGAAAAATTCACAATAATCGAATTTTCTTTATTAACATAGCAATAAAAACCATTACATTTGAAAATCAATGTAAGATCAATCCCCTCTTCCAATAATTTACACTCAAAACGTGAAAAAGGCCTCCACAGGTATCTGCCGTTTTTTAAGTGATTGATTAGCTTGTGAACTTATTCACTGCTGTGCAATTTTAACTGAGTTGGCCTGATTACAGTTATGTTGTAACCTTTTATATTTATATATTAAATGTGGGAGAAATTTTTGCAAGTTCGACTTGCTTGCTGGTCAGGGTGCGAGGGCCCCGCTTGAGGTTGAAGGCTCAGGTGCATGGCATCGCTTAGCTCATTGGTAGGTACGCCACTGTGTTCACTAGTACTTTCTGATTCAGTTCTTGATGCACCTACTTGTAGAAATCAAATTTAATTCAGTTGAATAAACTTGCTGATGACTTTTTAAGAAAAAATAAAAAGTCTTCCAAATTTTGATAGAATTTAATTTTTGTTTACGATAGAATTATATTTGTAGTACAAATAAGAATATACGTAAAGTAAAATTATTCATTCAGATCTGAACCGAAAACCATTATTTTTGGCAGAACGGAAACCGGAAGAGAAACGATATTTTTTTTATAGTTGAACTGGAACAAAAAAAAAATTACGGTTCGAAGTCCTGGTTCTATATGTTTAGAAATCACTTATTCAAAATATTATTCCAAGAAAAAAAATTAGAAAAAAAAAAAAAATAGTGTACTCTTCCATATCTACATTTGATAAAGAATTTGATTTCTTTTAACTGAACAATATTTCGATATATGTAGAAGTCTAATTTTTTTTTTTTTCCAGGAGCTTTTTCTTATTTTTAAAGGTAACATTTTTTCCCCAGAGTATAATGCGCACTCATGAATTTCGATCTTATTTTCTGTGTTCAAATAGTGCGTTATACGCCGGCTTTTACGGTAATTAATTGTTTCTATAACTGTTACGGTTATTTTATTTCAGACATATATGTTTAGTTTGTTGGGTTAACTGACAATTAATAATTTTTTTAAAAAAATTCTTACATTTTCGTATAATATTAGTGGTTTTTCGAAAATTTACTGAGTGCGTACTTTATACTTCCAACGCCATTGTGCTCATGAATAACGAAATAAAATGGAAAGAAAGTACAAATACATTTTAAAACGATACCAGAACACACGTGAATATAAAGATATATATTTCTCGAAAATTAAGCCCATTTCTGGATATTTTAAAATAAACTTTAAATTACTACTACTATATGTATATATATATATATATATATATATATATTCTAAGAATGAAAATGTTGGAAAAAGAAATTTTTCTAAATGAGAGAGAGAGAGATTTCGTTTAAATAATTTCTGCTACGTTTTATACTTTCTTGATTATCTCTAATTGTAACTATAAGAAAGTCAATAATTAGTGTGTGAAAATTCTTGTAAAATAATATGCAAAATCTAAATAAGTTTTTGGAAATTATAATTTAATGGCTAATTTTTATTTTTGCTCGAAAACGTATTATTTTATGTCATATTTTCGTATTAATTCTCGAGCAGTAGCTTTACAGGAGGAAACATACTTTAGGAAAGGAGAAAATTGATGTGCTTCCAGTGACACAACATCGATCAGTAAATACTTCTTAAGATGAATCCAAATTCCATTAATGACTATATCTTCATTATACTTGCCTGTTATAAAAACAAACTATTCTCTATAACAAACCCCTGATGAAGGGATTCAAGTGGTACTCTATTTCAGGACTTTTGATTTAAACTCTGAATGAAGATTTGTATGTGTGAGCATGTTAGAAGAGGAAACCTCTAAAATAATTGCAAAAATTGAGAATTATGTGAATAAATGTGTTGATGATAACTTGAACGAATAATATGGATGTGATGTGGAAGTTAGAACAGTGAGGTGTTTCTTATACAATAGCCACGAATCACTTTATTTATAGTATTTTACTAAAGATAGAAAATAAAAAATTATGTATAAGTTTATTTATATAGTTAAGTTTATAATAGCTAAAATTTTTGCGGTAAATTTAATTCTAAAATTTAAAAGGAAACAGAGTATTAGACGAATTTTTTTAGAAATGTGAATAAATGAGTCTTTCACACATATATATATACACAAAAAACAAATAACTAATTACAAAAATGAAATTAAGCTAATAATTTAAAATATCACTTGCCTGTACAAATTCATTCTGATATAAGAACGAATTCATTTACCTTTAAAATGTACATTAATATTACCAATAAATATATATTATAAAAAAACATAAATTTTCTTTATTTATAAGTGACTTCTTTTTTCTTACATAAGGATAAAACTCGAAACATGTAATTCATTTCCAAAGTATTATTAATCACAGTAAATGGATTATTAAAAATTATATAACAATTTTTTTATTTGTAATTGAGTTCCTCATTTACTAAGCTCAAATATATATTTCTTCTACAAAATTGAATCCATTAAAAATATTTTGATTTACGTGAATGAAAAAAAGAACCGATTGTTATTTTTACAGTGAAAATTTCATACGCAAGGGAATTTAGCTATTATACTCAAGACACGGAAGAAAAAACTGCCTGAAAAACAAAACTTTTATGTTTCAATGAACCACTACGGCATAGAAAAATGCTATAACGCCAAACCAGGCAACACAGAATAATGATGTCATTGCACATCTACCAATGACAAGCAACCTCTTTTCCTTTGACCGTGCCGAAGAGGAATGCCCGAGGGTGTGAGGAACCCAAAAAGTGCTCTTTATTTAACGCTACGCCGCAAATGCATGTGTTTTCACAAAACGGTACAAGATGAGCATTATCTTTTACCCAACAATCCATCCAACTTAGAACAAAACATATTTTGTTGTAACAAAAAAATTTCAAACAATTATTGAAAATTTTAATCTTTTTTTTAAACCAAAAAACTAACTTTCAAGATTTAAAACATGAGAAAACTTCTTGGAAGAACTTTTCGTAAAAGGAGGAAGAAGGAATTAAGAATTACGCGGTATTCGGAAATCAATCAAGAAGCTGAAGAAAAGTATACGAGTTTGTGTAAATGGATGAGAGAATATGATTATAAACCTTCCAAAAAATTAAAACCCAGATATTTTCAAGGTATTTTAAAACGAAAAATTAATTAGTTGGAAAAGCAATTTTGTGATCTAAATTTGAATTAAGAATCTGTACATGATACGATAATTTTAAGTTACTTATTGCTGATAAATGTCATTCATAACTTAAGTTGTAACAGATATAATCTATTGATGAAACGAATGGCTATTGCCAAAATACCATGTTTTCAAAATATTGTAGAATCATCATAATCTTCTTCTGCTTAATCCTTTCCTTATATCTGTTTAGAACTTTAATGATATTATACTAAGGCAAGAGTTCTTTTAGATATCTATGAAAAAATTTTCATGAATAAAAAAAATCAACTCTTTGACTTAATTTCCATTGACAGTAAATTTAATCTTACTATTATTCTCATAAATGTGTATAGCATATTCTAATAACTTACATCTGTCATCATGAGGACCAACTAACAGTGCAATGTTCTTATTCAAATTAATTGAAAACAATATTTACACATTAAAACAGACTTGAGAAGTCTGAAAAATAGATAAACATTATCGGTACTTACATACTATTGCAATAATGCCAACGTTCAAGATAAGTTGGAAAACACAATTTCTCATGATTGGTACACTTTAAATTGTACTTTGTTTCATATAGTGTCATCAATTTGGTTGTGATAAGTACCTAATTATCTTTCTCCCTCCAAAAAATTTTGAGGTATTTCCAAGAGGGCATTAAAATGACTCATATGCATTCCTAAGAGAATTAATTGAATTATATAAAAGGAATGATCTTTTTTTGTGAGACTGCAAAAACTGCATAATTGTTTTTTTGTTTTTTTTTTTTTGTAATTCTGGGTCATAATGTTTTTGTATAGCAAAATTATTTTGAAAATATCTTCTATAACAAAGAATTGCTTTAAAAAATCAGTATATAAAATTCATTTATGTAGAATAATACATAAGTAGACACACACAAAATACTTGTGACATTACTGTCCAGGTGGTGTTAGGGTGGCTTAATTTTTTTATTTAAAAATATGATAAATCTTGTACAAATCATAATATATTAAGGTACTTACATATTATTACAACCTATTGGTGTCATTATATGAAACGAAGTACATGGTTGCTAACTCAGCACCTACAAACCATAGGAAATTGGAGTTGCCAACTTGGGAAGTTAATAATGGAGTTGGCAATAATGCATAAGTACCTATTTTAATTATGAAAAAAGTATTTCAAAATTAATGGGAAAGCATGATCTACTTGAAGATGCAGTAATCGTCACTGCCTTCTTTAAACTCCATCTTAGAAATACTGAAAAAAAATGAGATGAGTTCTATTATTGAGAATCAAACTGTGGTGCACGCAAACTTCTTTCATGGGAGGGGTTACATTTTTTAAAAAATGCTGATGAAAGCACAGAAATGTATTTATCCTAAAAATTAAAAATCTGTTGGGTTATGGAAGGGTTTAGAGCCACTAAACCCCATCCCTGTTTACACCAATGGAGTCAAATCAACCACTAAGGATATATTAAATAGGGTTCCTAAAACTTTTATTTAAAAGATTGGCATAGAAATTAAAATTAACTAAATTAGATATGCAATGTTTGTTGAGAGAAGTGCTATCTATCATTGTAATATTTGTTTTCAAAATGATTGGCAGTTCATATCCAGTAATTTTTTTCATATACTACTTAGAACAGTACTTTATAGAGCATAATTTTGTCATTTGTTATCAATTCTTCTTCAACCCCATTTGCATTAGCCAGTATCTTTTAGATATAATTATATAAATTAGCAGCTTAAAGTATAATTAGACATGACTTATGAATGGCATCTTTTTACAATTGTGCTGTTAAGAAATTTGTGGGTTTTTTCTCTATGCTGTTATTGAAGTGCTTAACATTAGATATTGCCATATTATTTTTGATATTTGTTTGTTTCTGAACTAATTATACAAATTGCCTAAAAATTCCAAAAAATAAAATCTTTCACTCTGAAAAGTCATAACCACAAAAAATATGAAATCATAAAAAAGTAAACTTAATTACCAGTATCATATTTGAAAGAAATTTATGTTGTAACAAAATATATGAGAAGAATTCATATTAGCTTTCCTTTAAGCTTCCTCACTCAAACTGTAAAGAATCATCAGAATGATGTATTTTGATATTTGCTACATATACATAACTATTAATAGCCATTTGTATTGTTATTGGTACAACAAATTATGCTGCCCATGTAAGGTTTATTAAGTTCTCATTTCATAAGTTTATAAAAAACAATATTACTTTTTTCCAATAATTTTTATTTATTTACTAAATAAAATGTTGTATGATATCTTGCAGACACAGGAAGAGGTTTGATGACAAAAGAAAAAATAGTTTCTGGAGATACAATTTTGTGTATACCTGAAAAATTACTTATCACTCCACAAGTTATTTTGAAATCAGAACTTGGAAAATGTATTAAGAAGTAAGTATTAAGACAAAAAAATATGTATAGGTACTTTGTTTTTATTAATCATGCATTTCTTATTGTAATAAAACATTTAATTAATTCTATTTGTGCCCCATTTATTTTCACAGAAAAGGCAAAAAAGCTTATGTGATTTTATTATAACAATGATAGAATTACTATATATAGAGATAGATAAATAAATGTTCAGATGATATAATCACCTCACATTATACTTATATATCACAGACAGTACATAAAAACAGAAATTCATAGATATTTTGCTACATATTTTTGCATATTTCATCATTCTGTCTAAGAACTTCATCGTAGTGAGTGGTTATAGTGGGAAACTTGGGCCCAGCATTTTTATTGAGTTTCAGCTTTGAATCCTGATGCTACTAATTACCTGCCATGAGGAGGAGCTGATACTTGTCAAATCTGCTGTGCCTCAAAGTCCTCATATTGTTGTAGTGTGAAAGTCTGAAGAGTGGAATGTCTCTTTGTCACTTTACCATGGCTAAAATTATAAAGTCTCTCACCAATAGCCCTAATGTAGGTACAAAATATGAAATTAATAAATAATCAGTCAATTTAACAACTTCTTTAAAGTCTTAATAGGAAAAGTAAACTAGTTTATTTCCCTGAAAAATACAAGTATTTTGTATCCTCCGGTGTTTTAATATCTATTCAAATAAAAATAATTTTGTAAAAGTTTTTTTTTTTCTATTGGGGTTGCGGATTGGTGTTTTACCATTGCAGACCTAGTACATTCCTTGGGAGCTACTATCTCTTTTTTAGTGCGGCACCATATAGGTGGAATTCCAATCACCACAAGTAATTTTGATGCTCAGTTTTCTTCCCAGAGGGAGGCACCTGAACTCTGATGATGTGAAACCATTCTTAGGAATTTAAGCACCCAAGCCAAACAGGCATTCAAGGGATGTTTTACATGCCGAATAATCATACAACATGGACGCTGTCGATTGTTTGTATCAAGAAAATCCACCAGCTTGCATCAGGGTCAAACCTGCAACCTTAGGCATACAAGGCCAACAACAAACCAACTATGCCATCCAATCAGCTTGTAAAAAAATATATTTTAAAATAAAGTTAATATTATTTAAAATCACAGTCATAGAACTCACTTCCAGCATTAACCTATTAACCCTTTATCTACCGCATTATGATTTACTGCAGTTTTTTTCATGCAATATTTTTTTTGGATCACTAGAATGAAAATTAAGGGATGTACATAAACAAAATGCTCAACTTTGGGAAATTTAATCCGTTAGAGCTAATTAATTAATTAAAGATAATCAACTGTAAAATTAATTATATACACTGTTCACTTAAAATAAATTGTCAAATAGTTTTGTAAGGTCTTTATTAACATACAAAAAAAATAATAAGACACTTAAATTTTGACATTAACTATTTTTTCGGGACAAAAATGTTAATCTTCGCAATCCGCTGAAAACACCCTCAGGCCATTTCTGTTTTAAAACTATTCACCGTCCCCACTAAAATTCTCATCATAGAACCTGTGCTGCCATATATCTTGGAAGAGTGGATTTCAAAGGATATTCCTGCTAAGTATCATCAGAATATTCGTAAAAATGTTTATTCTATGTAATTTTAAAATGAGTGGTGCTTATAAGTACCGTCGGTAGATAAAGGGTTAAAAATATTTTCAAATTGGCAAGTTCAGAATATGTTTTGTGTTATTTGACTTATATACATTCTTAATGTTCTGTGCTAAAATTTATAATTAAATCTTCAGTTTCACATTTTATTTTAAATGCTTTGATTTTTCTACTTATTTACATAAATGAGTTTTAAATCTTGTAATCTTGCCTTAAATTTTGATATGCATATATGTATGTATTATGTTCCTGTTGAAGTATGTTATTAAGTTTGAATGTTTAATTGTAACTATCAAAATTGTGTTCAATTGTGAAAGGATAAGATTATATCTTTTTAATAGTAGCTCTAGAATTACTTTCTTTATAAAATAAGTATGTATCAATTTTTTTTACATTGAAATTTTTCAGGTATTGTTCCCAAGCATCAGGTCATCAAATTCTGAGCGTGTTTCTAATGTTTGAGAAGTCTAAAGAAGAAGCATCTAAATGGTTTCATTATATCAGAACATTACCTCCAACCTATGATATCCCAGCATTTTTTGGGCTGCAATGTCTATCTATCATTCCATCTTTTATTCGAGAACAAGCATTGAAGCAAATAGAAATGGTTAAGCAATCTTATGACAACTTAGAAGTGTTGCTTAAACATTTAGAACAATTGTTTCCATTTATGACTGGAAATTGTGACTATAATGCATATAAATGGGCTTGGTGTGCGGTCAATACAAGATGTGTTTTCATCGATTGTTTGAAAGATAATTGTATTGGAAAATCCTGTTCATTCCATCTTGCTTTGGCACCATTCTTAGATTTATTGAATCATAATATTAATACTCAGGTAAATAAATTATGAAATTATTCTTTTTAAAAAAATTAAACCATGTGTACAAAGTTTTAATTGACTACATACATTTAATTATGTAGTCAGGTTCATGAAGAATATAATGGAATAAATTAAAAAATAAATAAATGAAAAAAATTACTGTGCATTAATTTAAATAAATTGCTGTTAAGTTAAATATCCATATATATATATATAATTTTGTTTTTAAAATTCAAGTTATTTTTTAAATAAATGTAAATTGTATGCTTGAAAGTGTAGAAATTGATTTTATAGATTCAAATCATTAAGTTGTATTATTCATTTTCAATTTTTCTTTTTCATGTGACTTCTTTTTTATAATTTATAAGATGGAAAAATTAATTAAATATGATATTATTAACATAAACTGTGAGAAATATTTTTAAAAATAATTATCTTTTTCTTAAATATTCCATAAATGGAGAACACATGGAATTTAAGTATAAGTTGAAAAAATTGATGCATTACTTTACATTTGCTCGATCTAGCACAAACAGAGAAATCATTAAGTGAATAATATATTAGTTCTTGTTAGTGTCTCTTCAATTGGTAGTAAAATATATTGCTGTATAAAAAAATTGCTTTGACCTAGCCCTTTAAAATCATGTGCAACTTTTTTATGAACTTGTGTAAATATTACTGCCTTAAATTTTTAATTTACTTTTAGGTTCGAGCTGGTTTTAATCATGAAAGTAAACACTATGAAATTATAAGTTTATGTAATTTTAAAAAGTATTCTCAAGTTTTTATAAATTACGGCTCCCACGATAATTGTACCCTTTTCCTGGAATATGGTTTTGTGATACCCAATAATTTCAACGATAGTGTACCTTTTACCATAGGTAAGTAAAAACTATATTTTGGTAAGTAACTATGTGTATTTTAATAATATAAAATTGCAATATAATTTGCATTATATAATCTCTTTACTGTAATTAACTTTAAAAGTTTAGTATTATTTTTTTTAAAAAAAAGTGAGCAAAACTGATAAAAGTAACTTTTTTGTTTTAAAAAGTTGTATATTAATAAACAATAAAAAAGATAAAAGAATTGTTTCATGGATTACTTTTTGTTGTATACAGGATAATTTTAATGTTTTTAAAATACATAAAATTGTAAAATTTCTAGTTAGTATAAGAATTTATTAATTTCTAGTTTAAATATTACTTTTTAAATCATACTTCAAGGTTAGTGCACTTCTCTGAATTGCTTCTTTTTACATTAAATATCATGATTGATTCAGATTGTATATGTGTGTTACAGATGATATCATGCTGGCCTACAAACAATGTCAATTTCCCTCTCGATTGGTTGATTCTAAATTACAGTTTATTTTAGAAAGTAATCTTATCAAGTAAGATAAGTTTGTAACTTGCTATTAATCTGGCATTTATTTATTTATTTACATAATTTTTGTTTTAATTGATTTTAATTTTTCAAAACAATTCAAATAAAATTCCATAAAGAGAAGAATATTCATGTTTCAGAATTTAGTATTATATTTCATTATGTAATTGAATGCAAAATTTCTATGAATTGTATGGGTAATTTAAACAAAATATTTATTGACCTTTGAATCTTATAATCCTTGCAATCAAATTGTTCCTACCTTGATGCTTCATAAAGTGCTGAAATAATTAACTAATAACTAGATAGATCAAAATAAAATAAGAAGGAATACAAAAAAGTCAAATACCTTTGAGCACCACAAATCATCACCAAACGTACTGATTTTTCATATATAATTCATTTCTATTTCCAAGTGATGACTTTTATTTAAAAAGTTATATACGTAAGACATATAAAAAAAACCCTTTTAGTTCAATAGTGTAAAAATAAAACATTTTTCTTGGTAGCAATTCTAACTTAATTTAACTGAAAAAAAAATCTTAAATTTGGGAATAAATAATGTATAAAACTTATTAATTTCACTGCATTTGTTACAAATTATGAGACACTGTTATACATATTTTTCTGCACTTTAAAACAGATATTTGTAGTTTTGTTTCTTTGCAATACCTTAACACTAATTTTCACACACCTAATTTCAGACATTTTGATGTACATATATGGTCAATATACGAGGGATATTCGGAAACTAAGGTCCGAATCGTCGTAGCTAATCGAATGTCGCGCAAACATTGAAATGCACATGCGTACCAACTGCCGGCATACCTTGCTCGTCAAACGACGCCATTTGCATTGGTATTGTTGCAGTGTGGTAAGTACAGTGCTACTTCAAAATGTTTAAAACAATCGATCAGCCCGCTGACTGTGAAATACGGTCAGTGATTCGGTTTTTGACAGCAAAGAACGTTTCAGCAGCGGAAATTCATAGACAGATAAGCGACGTGTATGGCCCAAATGCGATGAGTAGCAGCAAAGTGCGTTAGTGGGTGAGAGCTTTCAAGGGCGGACGGGAAAATGTTAATGATGAACCACGTTCCGGTCGACCATCAGTGATCACAGATGATTTGGTCAATGCCGTGGATGAAAAGATTCGTAAAGGTCAGCTATTCACAATTTCAACTTTAGCATTGGAATTTCCGAATGTGGGTAGAACAACTTTGCACAAAGTCGTTTCCGAAAAGTTGAAATTTCGCAAATTGTGTGGACGTTGGGTTCCCAGGCTGCTTACTGAGGAACACAAACTGAAAAGAATGGCTTGTGCTCTTGATTTTTTGGATCGATATCATAAAGAAGGTGATCAATTTTTAGAGAGGATTGTCACAGGGGACGAGACTTGGGTTTCTCACATAACCCCAGAGTCTAAACGTCAGTCAATGGAATGGCGTCACACAAATTCCCCAGTCAGAGTCAAGGCCAAGCGGACAATCTCAACACGCAAGGTTATGGCAACCGTGTTTTGGGATAGACATGGGGTCTTGTTAGTCCAGTTTAATCAGCAAGGGACAACAATAAATGCAGCCGCTTACTGCGCTACTCTAACTAAACTTAGACGTGCGATACAGAATAAGCAACATGGTCTTCTGATGTCTGGAGTTCTGTTGCTGCATGACAATGCCAGACCCCATTCTGCCATTAACACACAAAATCTAATCAGATCTTTTGGATGGGAACAGATTGACCACCCACCGTACAGTCCAGACTTGGCTCCGAGTGATTTTCACTTATTCCTCTACCTAAAAGAGTTTCTCGGTGGTAAGCGCTTCGACACAGCTGACGAGGTGAAAGAAGAAGTTCAAGACTGGTTATCCTCACAGGTGGCAGACGTCTACGACTGAGGCATACAGAAGCTCGTAGAACGTTATGACAAATGTTTAAACAAATATGGAAAGTATGTAGAAAAATAGAGACACATCTAAGTAATTTAAAATATAAAGTGTTTTGAAAAAATCTGTAATGTTTTATAAGTAAATGGACCTTAGTTTCCGAATATCCCTCGTATAAACAGTAAGCCCAGTGCCTGAGTGGTAGAGTTTCGCGCTTCCACACCACAGGTCCAGGGTTCGAATTCCGGATTGCGCAAGGTTGACTCAGCCTTTCATCCCTACAGTGGGTCGATAAATGAGTACCAGGCTTGCTTGAGAACTAAGCATTGGGAATTTCGTGTCAGACTGTCCACCTGACCGGAACATACACCCCAACACTTAAGGTCACATATGCTGAGGCACAGGCCTTGGCCCTCGTGGGCTGTTGCACCACTGAGTTTAGTTTATATAAACAGTATATATAGTCAATGTACATACACAATAACTTGTAATATTCAAACAAAATAGGCAATCTAATGCAACAACCTGGATGCTGTGGTGGGTATATCTAACTTGAACCTACGATATATAGTGAATCTTCTATAATAGTTATCTTATTTCTTTGTAACAAACATTCTTCTTGACCATTAATGCTATTTAAAACCTTACAATAAACTTTTTTCCTAAATGATTTATATATAACTATAATGCCAAGTCTGGAATATAACAAGCTCAGATTCAACAAACAAATAGGCTCTTAACCTTTAGAATTCGGCATTCGCTGAGGTAAAATTTCCCTTCCATTCGGCGCATTCGAATCCGAGCAGGAAATTTCTTTCCCCCTCGGGAAGGTCCTGCTCGACCATTTTCTCCCCTTCTGGTATTGTAAAAGGTTTCACACTTTGCAAAGAAAGAGGGAAGGGTTGCTAAATTTTAGTCAGGGATCTTTCAGGAGTACGGAAAATCGCAATATTTGGCGCATTATTATATCTCAAAATAGATTTTTTTAAATTCTAAATCCAAAATACCCATTTTGAATTGAACGGCCTGTAAATTTTCTAATGAATATTTTGTTGTTTTTTCTTGTCTTTTTTAAGTAAAATCTGAAATTAAAATAGATGTTTTCTAGAGTTTGATGAATAGCATTTCAGAAGTACTATGAGAGTAGAACAAGATTTTTATTGTATTCATTGTTTTAGTATGGGGAAACTATTATAGAAAGTTTAAAAAAAGGGTCTTTACAATATAATCATTTGTATGATAAAATGATTTAAAAGTTTTTAAAATTTTTTTTCTGTAAAATATTTCTTTTGTTATGTAAAATATTTTCATGTTCCAAAAAACCAGTAAATAATCATTTAGCGTTAAATACTAAGATATCATTACAGTTGTGTCTTACGTAAATTATTTTAAAAAGTTGACAATCATATATTACTAAAATATTTGTTCTAGTAAAACGTTAAAATATTATTTAAATACGCCGAATATTTAATTCATAGCTTCTATAATCAGAGCTTAATGACAACACCCTCTGAGAGTAGTATATTTCAATTATAAACTCGCAATAATATCGATGCTTGCATTTATATATATGTTTTGTAAAATAGGTAAGTAGGTAGTCATGTAATAAATCTGTTAAAATTAAGTGTACACATACTACCTTCGTATAATTATTGCAGCTTATATATTCAAGTACAAAAATGAAAATCATGTTATAAAAAAGATCCACCCCATGTTTTCAAAATTATTCGACAGAATTTCTAACAGAAGAAAAACTTTAAGAAAATAAGCATAGCATTATTATACTAAATGTTTTATTTCACTCTAAAATAAAGCAGTTTACATATTTAACAACAATAATTAAACCATGTAATAAAAAAAATAACTCCTCAAATTTTCAAAAATATTCGATGAAATATGTAAAAACTTTTAGAACATGTAGGACATTTTTCTAAACATTGTAATTTTCGAATTAGCGCCCTTTTAGTGCACGAAAAAATAATAATAATAAATGTACTCCAAATATTTTGTGATTAATTAGATTTGAGTTTTTAATAACATCGCATTCTATAGCAATATAAAGGCTACTGGGGCTGTACTTCAGAAATCTGACCCTCTCACCAAACTTTCACACCATGCCAACATGGTGACTTCGAACCTCGACAGAGGGTTGCGGTAGCCTAATGGTCCAGGCATCGGATCATGGCAGGCATGTCATGAGTTTGAGCCCAGTACCTCGAAAGACCCTCCGTGTCGGGGAGCGATACCTTGTTAAATCTGTTGAGAGCTCAAACGTCCTCCCGTTGGTGTGGTAGTTAGGAGAGGGGAATGCCAGCTCAGGTGTCGTCCTCGTTACTTGAGAATGGTTCAAAATTATGAGGTTCGTCGCCAAAAGCACTCGTGTACCTGAACAGTGCGACGTTAATCTTCACTCACTCGAACCTCGACAGAATTAACAACTGGTTTTATGAATGTTTAATCTTGAAAAAAAAATGTTTTAATTTTATTTTACGGTACTTTTTTGTTTGTAAGAGAAATTTATATCTTAAATTGAAAGCTTTTGTAAGCATGTTTTTGAAATATCTGTTTGTGAAAGTGAGTTCTACTTTTTGAAATTTTTGGCTCTTAAAAGAGCCTTTTTTTATTTTTCGTTTTATTTTTTAAAAAAATGTATCAGTTTTAATATTTTGAACTCTGGTCTTTTGTTTTTATTGGTTTATGTGTTAAGAAAGTTTTAAATAAATTGTGTGATAATCTTGAAGCAGTTCTGGTCAATACAAAGAGCCACATTGCATGACTTACAGATTATATTGGTTCTTTTTTGTAAATTTTTTTTTTTTACGCAATAAGCGCACCTTCTTCTTTTCGTCAAATGGCCAATGAGAAAATGTATTATCATTTGTCCTAACTTTTTTGTTACTGAATGCTCTGCATTTTTATGATTTATTTTTTCCTATTAGAGATGTAATTAAATTCATTCTAAATTCTTTTAAACTGAATTTTGACGAAGTTCGGCATGATTTAAACATTAGAAAAGCATTCAGAACAGCAATATCGATGAGGCTAAAGAATAATTTTTTTGTCCATTTCCATCCATTTTGTCCATAATTTTTTTGTCCGTCTAGCAAAAGAGTAGGTGGATGCCATGCGGTCTCCTAAATCAACATATCCCATATGCTTGTTGTAATCTGCCACAATTTTTGGCTTGGTAGTTGTTAATTTTTCTTTTTCGCATAGAGAAACGTCACCATCAAATTTTTTTTTAAATCTTTTTCGTTCTTCAGTGATTAATTTGTTTCGGGGGCTGTGCATATTGGTCAGCATATATACTTGCCTCTTATCTTTCCAACACAATGCTGTCATTCCATTACAAAATTTCACGGCAACATCACCTTGTCTCATTTTACAAGGAGCCAGATCCTTTGGGAAATGTTTTCTATTAGATCGCACAGTTCCACAGGAGTTATAATACTTCTTTCTTTTAAAAGGTCTCGAAAAAGTTCTGGCGAGGAAAAGAAATTATCCATAAAGACTTTATGACCTTTACCTTTTATACAATCTGTCATTGTATATACAACGTTATAGGAAGCAGATGTTGAAAGGTTTTTTTTTTATCTTTACCTAGATATACTCTCATATCATAAGTATAGCCAGTGGCATCTGCAATTTTATACATTTTCAAACCCCACTGTTTGCGTTTCTTTGGAATGTATTGTTTGAATAACGCTCTTCCTTTAAATTTAGTGATAACTTCATCGAAAGATAAATTTTCTGTGGGATCATACACTTCTTTAAATATCCTGTTAAAAGAATCAAAAACTTTTCGTATTTTCCACAATCTGTCGTAAGTTGGAGAATCTCTGCTTTCTTTAAACTATTATCAGAAAGTGTAAGAATTTTAAAATCATTAGGAAACGATCTCGGGGCATCACTTCTCTGAAAATCGGAGTTTCTATCAGATTATCAGTTGTCCAATAATCCTGTAAGCTACCTTTTCGATGTGTCCCATCAATAAAATAAGGCCAAGAAATTTTAAAATCTCATTTTTATCGGTTGGTTTCCATGAAGATGCATGCTTTCTTTTATCAGATGATTCTCCATGAAGGTTAAGTAGATCAAATGCATATCTATTAGTTTCTTCAACCAGAACTGCTAAAATTTCGTCTGTTAACATCAGTTTAAAAAAATCGTTTTCAGTTTTGAAACTGATAGCATCAACTTTCAATCCAACTTTGCTAGAAAATGGCAATACATTTATCATTTCCGAGCCTTCTACCTCTTTCCATGAGAATAAGCCATCAGCTTCCTCATCAAAATTAGCTGATACATCTAATTCAATCTCATTATATTTTCCAAAATACTATTTTCAAATTCATCTTCAAATTCTGAATCACTATCATCAAAATTTTTCATCAAATTCTCGGATCTCGATTTGTGTGAGAAATTTTCGGGGCATTCTAAAAAATAGAAGTAACAGCAAGATAAAAAGAAAAATATGTTGCTCAGACAACGTATAGTCATCGAATGAAGTATATATGTATATATATATTTTAAAGTCGAAACTTGTTCCTAAATGTCGCCAATGTTAAGGAATGCGCAAAATGTTGGCGAAAAATAACCCACCCAATTATGGACAATCGAAGCAAAGTCATAAAACGGGTCAGGGAAAATCGTAAAAGGATATGCAGAAAAAAAGGGTGGGGGGAAGAATTCTCTGTAAAGCCTTGGTACGACAGCGCCGATGCGAGTGACAAAAAAATACGGCAGTTGTATGTTTAAACTAATATTTTTGTTCAAAATTATATGCAATGGATCTACTGTCATTCATATGAATAATTTTATATGTCCAAAGGCCCATTGCAGTAGAAAAGCCAAATTATATCAGTAAATATTGAAAAATAAATGAGATAATTTGTTTAATAAAAATAGTCAATTCAAATGGCAGATTAATATCATTTTAACAAAAAATTCAATAAGTGTCATTTGACCTGTTGTTGTATCTTTAGTATTAAAATATAAGCTATTCTATGGTTTTTTCAGATATTTTTATCAGGAAATAGCCAGAAAAATTTTCATTTGATTTTTCTTTATGTTAAAAATTCTGAATAATTTGGCATAACATTTTAATATGATTATTAATAATTATATATATAATAAAGATACTTGTTTATATAAAACTATTTATTAAGAAATGTGAAATGAATATTAAGAGTTACAAGATTTTATTTTATTAAAATATTGTTTCAGTTATTAAAATAACTAGAACTCTTCAAATTATGATAAAATTAGACTAATTTTATTTAAATAATGTATAGAATCTTCAAAAGTGTGTAATATTCTGTTTATTATTAAGCAATATTTTTAATAAAATCATCACTTCAAGTAATATATATATACTAGAACTTCTTCACGTTTATTTTATTATAATATATATATTTCATCATATAACAAAGAAAAAAAATTTTATATGATATATGTTGAATGATTTTACATTTATATTTTATACTATGTCAAAACGATAATGATATAAAATTATTAATCATAGGAATTTAGTGTGTTCCTGTGATGGTTTGAGTTGGAATCTCAAAATTATTCTCAATATTTTAATTACAGATTATAACATCAGGTATGTGTTGATTTCAGTTTTTTAAATAAAAAAAAAGCTTAACTAATGTAAATAATGCTAATATTAATTCTTCATAAAGGAAAACGGTTACAAATTTTTCATTGATCAATACACATCCAAAAAATATGCAACATGTAGATAATTTCTCTTTGAAAATGATATATGAAATTGAATATCAACTTCTTTCAATTTTTTAAAGTATAAATCCTACCTAGATAATTCTTTTTTGTAGAAATTATCTGTGAATCAAGATATAAAATAACTTTTCAAATAAATTGTGTTAATTTTTTAAAAAGAAAGATTGATTCATATAAAACAAACCTATATTTTTCTATTCCTTATCTCAGATATGACATATGATCGTGTAATCAAAATTCATTTTGTACAAATAGATAAAATCATTATTCCATATATAAACATTTATAAATTTTGTTAATAAATGTGGCACATAAAACTTCATTTTTTGTACATTATCAAAATGCATTTTAGAACATGCATTAAATGTAGCATATGTAAAGAAGTACTTCACAATCAATGGATTGTGGTGAAACTTATTTTCTTAACTATAGCATATACTGAATACTTTAAAATTAATTAGTACAAAAAATTTCCAACATTGTATTTATTTTAAATAAAACAACTGAATTATGAAATCTGGGAGTTATTGTTTAGCACTCATTTATATATATAATTAACATGTACCTTCTCAAACACAATAGATATGAAAAATTATTCCTTCCCCTCCCCTGCTAAGGTTTTTTTCCCAATTTATTTTGAGTTTATACAATAAAATTTTATCTTTTTTACTTAAAAGTATTTCATGTCTTCAAGTCAAGTGCATTACAAAACAAACTCGGCACATATAGATAACAATTATAGACTGCCAAACACAGTTAGCAAAACTTATGTTTAAGCAAAATACATAATTCTTTTTTTGTTGTTGTTTAATCATTTCCACTTTTAAAAAATTATGTAACTGAAATTCATTCAGTTAAAAAGTTTATTTTTACATATTCAAATAAATGTGTTTTGTTATAATGTATTAAATATTTATATAATAATTCCTTGTTTTAAATATATTATTGAATTGATTTTTTCTCTTTAATAGATTGTGGGAATCAAAATTATGCAATTATTCAGAACTTGAAATGGAATGTGATAATTTTAAAAAAATTTGTCAAGAACTTTTCCAGATAAAGTTTAAACAAATTACAGAGAATTCATTTGATGAAATAAAAAATGTCTGTGATTATTCTAATTTTCAAGAACAAGTTATTCAACTATTTGTAAGTACAAAATCTATTTTAATGAAATTTATGTAATAACTTTTAGTTGCATTTCATGAGATTTTTAAGATAAATTATGTCAAATAATTTGGCACTCTTAATTTATTTTAAAAATCTTTGAATTGAATGGTTTTAAATTAAATAAAAAATTGAAATAATTTTCATATTCCTTTATTAAATAATTACAACAAAATACATATCAAATACACATACTACAATTTTATAACCATCAAAACAACAAAAAGATAATATAGAATAAATAGAACATTCAAAATAAATACATTTTATGAAATATTTCTAGTAATGTTATCTACAGAATTTAAGGAGTATACAATTGTAGCA
The DNA here is from genome assembly GCA_019973935.1 of Trichonephila clavipes. Lineage (NCBI taxonomy): Eukaryota > Metazoa > Arthropoda > Arachnida > Araneae > Nephilidae > Trichonephila > Trichonephila clavipes. The sequence goes on along the minus strand of BMAU01000203.1, from coordinate 189,102 downwards.
CATTTTTAGAAATATTTATACACCACTTTGGTGCCACTCTTTAAAAAATGCTCTAAACACCTGGAAAAAATTATTTGAAACCAAATGACAACTCGTGTATAAATTAATAAAAATGCATTTGGACATTACTTAATGACCTAATACAATTGTAACATATTTTTAAAAAGTTTTATTTTAAAATAAATATTTTTTTAAGATTGAAATTATTTCAAAGTATAGGAAAAATACAATACAGTAATATTGGAGCTTTAATAAATTAACTATACCTTAATAGGTTTTTTTAGAAATAAAATATTCCTTATTAATGCAGTCTTTATGAATTACTACAATTTTTTCAAACAATTGATGCTACAAATAGTTCAAAAAATTCACGACACAAAAATATTTTCCGATGCTCCACACTGTTCATTGTCTCTTTTATTCAGCAACTGTTATAACAAAGCATCTTTACATCTGATGAAATGTAGTTTTAATAGCTAATTGAAAAAGGAAGCCTTCTTTACAAATAATAAACTAAAACAAGAAAATGCACACACTTTTAACTCAATTAAGACATTTTAAATGCATTATCATTGACTTGAATCTGAGTTTCCAGAACGCATCTCTCGTGCAGCTCGACCCCATCTGTTTGCACGTCCTGAGAAGAAATTTCATTGTAAATAAAATGAAATTAAAAGATGTAGGCATTAAGTAAACAGACAAGTTTTCTACATTTTTTTAATCACCTACAAAATTTAACCCCACAACTGCCACAGAAATTTACATGATTCGATACCCAATGCCACCATTTTCACACAGGCATGGGTAGTTATGTTGTGTATTGGCTGGAGGGGGATAATTTTACAGATAGTAGTGCAATGCAAAAGATTGTAGTTTCAAAAGGCATATACATATACCAGCTGGGTAAGACATATATATATGTCTGCAGCAGTTAAGGGTTAATATGATAAATAATATTAAATACAGTTAAATCGAAGCAACACTTTGCATTCAAGAATATAAACCTTTTCTCTTATTACTTTTATGTACTATTTATAATCTTATTCTTTCTTCTAAAACCCAACAATTTTTATCAGAAAGTCTAATTTCTTTAAATGAATGAATAGTTCTCTTATAAAGGAAAATATTTCAAGAAAATAGTATTTTTGGAATTATACACCATAAATAAAATTCTTTTAATTCTACCAATAAAAGTACTATGTAAAACATTTCTAAGAACTGTTTTAGAAGATTATATCACTAAGATATTAAAAATAATATTTTAATACATTTTTAGCTAACTCTTTCAGTATGTAAGAGTACATAAGCTTTCAATCTGGATCACTAAAGTTTCCAGTCCAATACAGCAAGGCTAATTTTACTACAATTCATTCATTCAGCTTCATTTCTTTCTTGTTGTGTTATGACTAATGCCACCTACCTGACGAAGTCAGATCTTAGCAATGATGATCTTCATCATGGCTAAGGACTAGAATTGTTATGCCTGTCGTTAGCCTTAGCTTTGAGCACCATGCAGGTGACAGTACGATTTAGCTCAGTTCCATCCCAATTTAGAGGGAGAAACCCCTGGGGTTGGACAATGGCCTCCAACCTCTCTTCCCCTTCTACCAACCACATAAGAGGACTTGTAGCTCGACGGCTATTTAGAGTACCCCATACCGCAAAGGCACTATACATTTACAAACATCCACGTCTTCTCCGGGATTCGAACCGAGTCCCTACGGCACTGTAGTCAGCATCGCTAACTACTATATCGGTTGGGCGACATTTCTTTCTTACTCCTTATGAATAAACAGGTCAAACAGAATGTCCATGCTTTCTATCCCTCAGGAGCCTAGGTTAATGCAATATTAGGAATAGTGTCCCTGTTCATTTTTAAAATGTGATCTGTTAGCTTTTATCATCTGGATACAGTCCATTTCCTATTTTATTATTGTATTTTATTTAATAATTCACCATTTGAATTCATTTTAAAATTTTAGGTTTATAACACTGTGTTTTGGTACTTTACCAGGTTTGAAATAAAGTACTAAAAAATTGACATACTGATGATTTACGTATATAAATAAAGTTTTTACATGCATATTTGTTCTCTTCTTTACAACTCATTAAAATTTTCTTTTTTTTTTATCTAATGGGCAGCATTTTGGCAGCCAAGCCTTTGGAGACACAGCAAGTGCCCAAATGTCAGAGCCATTTCATTGGTGGCTTCCGCCACTTAATTTATTCAAGTTCTCACATGTTAAATATTACTGTGATTTGATTTTACCAAGAAAACCAAAGCCAAATTGATACTCAGGGGATCTTTTACATGCCACATAATCATGTTACATGCCTGCCTACGATTTTGGCATACAGAAAACCTATCAACTCCAGCTGGGATTGAACCCACAACCCTGAGCTTACGAAGCGCAGGTACACTACCTCTAAGCCTCAACAAAAATTTCTAAAGTTAATTTTGAACTTAAATTCTAAGGTGTCATCAAAATCTATATCAATGTTAACATTTTTGTTTATTATTACTCACAGAAATAAAAAGGTTCTAATATCTTCAATTGAGTTGTTTTGCACTTTGATGTTAATGCTTGATTTTTTTTTTTTTTAAATTCTGAGAAGACTGGTTTTATTCATATTGATTTTCACAATATCTTTGGCTAAATATTTTTTTGAAAAAACATCACTTTTCCATAAAACAATTTTATTTACAAAATCAAGATCTTCTAAAACAGCTGTAAAATTCCACTTTATTCCTATTAGATTTTTTCAAGTTATTATGATCCAGTCGTTAATGATACTAAAAAACATATGACAACTCTATCACATTCCGCTTTACATATCATTAAATTTCTATTTATTTAGAAGCAAGTTTTAATATTTCTAAATATTTTCTGAGTCATTTTAACAATATTTTTGTGAAATATAGTAATGTTTCAAAGGTTGCCACAATTTTGCTCTAATAACAGAATCAAATGTTTTACTGATATCAATACAGTTTAAATATATTTAAGCAAGACATTCTTGTGTCTGTTCAATGTTTTAAAATATATTTTGCCACTGCCTGACAATTTTAGCCAGAATTTTTCATTCGATTAACACTTATAATATTTTTTATGTTGTTAGCAGTAGATTTATTCCTTTCAAGTTAACATAACTGGATTAATCACTATTAGCAATTTTTTTATACCTGCAAAACTGCTACATATGTTCATCAAATTAGAATTAATAAAAATATTCAAAAGATTACCATGTATATTTGAAAAATAAACTAATAGATAACACTTACAACAATAAGAATCAGAATCAAAAATCTAAACTCAATTAGTTTTGGTATAAAAAAGATTTACTAGAGAAAAAGAATATAATAAAAGGAATTACTACAAGTTGAATTAAAACATTTACGAACAAAATTTGTATACATTCAGATAAAATGACTTATTAATTTTATCTTTAAATTACCTGTTCTAAAATGACTTAGTGTAGTAAACATTCGAAACATAAATGATGCTGGAACTGTAATAGTATCTTTTGTCTCCTCCAACATAATTTTATTTCGTTTGATGATCTGAAAAAAAAAGTTTTTGTTTTGATATACATATAACAAATTCATCTCAAGACTAATCTTCTTTATTTCCCTTTGGTATAAATAAATCAGATCCATTACATTTTTCAATAACGTTTCAACAGAAATGTTTTTCATTAGATTGGAATAATTAAATGTAGTGAAAAATTTTATTTCAAGGTAAATGTGTCTTAAGTGCTTTTCTAGAAACTTTCAGATAGCGAAATTTATACCCAAAAAATAAATACATAATGTTTGAGAAAATCGGTATTAATTCTTTAAATATGCAGTAATTAAAAAGAAAATTGTAGCTTTTTACCAAAAATTGTTTTACTCTAAATCCAATGTATTATAAACAGCAGAATCAAAGAAAACAACTTAATTTTGATCCAAGTGATTGCCATCTACTGAAAACATTTTGTCCAAAAAAGAATTTAACAGCTAGAACAGATTTCAGGTCATATAAGTCCTTTACAAGATAAAATTCCCATCGGATGACTCTTTATAATTTTAAAGACATAATTTTTTAAAGATTAATTAATATTTTTGATTAATCAACTATGTGATAAATAATAAATTGGCAGAAAAAAGTCAGGATTTCTCCTTAGTCCAGTGTGCTTTGGGAACCACTTTGGAAATCAGATGCTTAAAATTCAGGGCTATTTTTTGGCTATATTAAATTACTTTTCTGAAAACAATGCCTATTGTGTAAAAAAAGTTTTTTATAATCCTTAAAGTAGTCCTTTATCTAGTTCAACACACTTGTAGCATTTAAAATCTTTCATTTTATCTCTCTTCATGAAATTTTAATATACGAAATTTAATGATGCATGCACTTAAGCAAAATAAACCAAAGAAAGATACAAGAACCCAGAAGAAAATTTTTATAATTTGTAGAAATATCACAGGATTTATTCTTGCATAATTGTTTTAATTACAATTAATTACTTATTTTTGATTTTCATTATAACTAACAGCATTTAAAAATATTTAAAATATGTTTATAAATTTGTATAACAATGAATGAAATACCGTATTTTCCTGTATATAATCTGCAGCGGCGTATTATCCGCAGAGCCCTTTTTTTCCAGTAAAAAAAAAACATCGTATAATCCGCGGCAGTTTTGGCGGCGAATAATCCAAAAAATATAAATTGCCGATAAGGAGATACATAAAATGAAAAATAGAAGTAAGAAATTGTTCAGAGGACAACATTTATAATAAAACACATCTATTTAAATATGTATCATAATATATTTTGTATGCTAATCTCAATAAAACAAAAAAATTCTTTGCTACTGCCATCTATGTTTTAAGTTAAGCAAAACATTGCACGCGGAAAAAATTTTAAAAAATTAAGATCCCCCTTTTACACTTATATACACTTTCAAAATAAAAATATCTTGAATGATGAAAAAATTTATTAACAGTTAAAAAAGCCTTCAAAATCTGATTCATCAGATTCGGAAATGAATAAATTTATCAAATCTTCGCGTAACACATCTGAGTCACTCGATAGTAAAGACTCTTCATCGTCAGAATCATTTTTGACAATAATATTACATTTTCGGAAAGCGTTCTTTACTGTAGTTTCACCGACGTCATTCCATGCTTTCAGGAGACATTTTCATATGATGCCCGCTTCAATTTTCCCGTTTTTGTATAGTTTTTTTTTCCATCGGACATCCACTGTTCCCATAACTTTCTAACTTTGGATTTGAACGATCTATTAATACCGACGTCTAAAGGCTGCAATTTTTTTGTCAGTCCTCCAGGTATTATGGCAATTTTTGCCGACGCGGACTTGAGAGCATTTTTTACGTTTTCACTCACATGTGATTTCATAGAGTCCATAATTAAAAATGCCTTTGGACGAAAAAAAGAATTTTTGCGTTTTCTCCAGATAGTCTGCAGCCATGACAACATGATTTGCTCATTCATCAAGCCATTTTCATTCGCACGAATTTCCACACCTTTAGGAAAGTTTTCTTTTGGGAGCGTTTTTCTCTTAAAAATTAACATCGGCGGCAATTTCAAACCATTTGCAGCACAGCATAAAACTACAGTAAATGACGTTCTTTCATTTCCAGTAGTATTTATAGGAATACTACTTGCTCCTTGAACGTCGAAGGTCCTGGTAGGTGGAATATCAAATGATAATGGAACTTCGTCCATATATTAAAAATCAAATCCTCTGTAAAATTATTTTCAACAATAATTTGCTTGCAAAATGTCAAAAAGTCGTCAGATTTTTTTCCCCAGTCATCAGGTAATTTCTTTCCAACCGTTGAACGACTAAATTGTTTCTCTTCATAAACCGGTAACACCACGTGGGCCCACCAGAGAAGTTAACAATATTCATTTCGCATGCAATAACTCGGGCTTTCATTCTGATGTTAACTGTCGAGACAGCTTTCCCATCGTCCCTTTCTTTTAAAATCAATTTATTTATTTATGCCTCTAATTCTGGCCAGTGAGGTTTTCCACGACGATCGGCCCTTTTACGTCTATCGCAATTTTCGAAGTTAGTCTTGTTCCTTCTCCACAAACGAATATTCGATTCGTCAACGTTGAAAAATCTTGCAGCTTCTCGATTTCCAACTTCGTTTTATAGCTAACACGCTTACGCTTCATCATGATAAAAACTTTCAAAGGATGCAACACCTCTAGTCAAGACTAAGTTGTAAATGACACAACGACTTGTAACTGCTATTTCCTTCCGAGGAACCGAATTCGTTCTTGAAAGTAATTGGACAAAAACTAATTATGGCTGTAATACGTCAGCCGAGTCGTGAAAGCGCCATCTATTATTTATTTTATAAAACATAAACAGCATTTCTTTCAAAACTTTGTTAACTTTTCTGATGGAGAATGTTTTTTCTCAGATAATCCGCGGCGGCGTATAATCCGCGGATTATATACAGGAAAATACGGTAAGTAAAAAATAACATGTGGTGTATGTGCTTTACCTCTTTAGCCTTTTCTTCATCGAAAAATGGCTCCTCTCTGGATGGTGCCCATAGTTTGATATCATAGTCAATTCCACTGGAGGCAAGAACTGAAATAAATCACATTATAGAAAACATTGCACTAAAAACAATGAAATGCCAAAAAGTATTCAAACACTGCTTTTATTTAAAAGAAGTTTATCAAAATCAATCAGACTGCTGCAATTGGCATACTATTTATCAAATTATAAACTAATGATTTTTTTTATTAGAAAAAAAATCATCTCATAAAATAAATTATGGGCAAAAATTTGTCATATTTGATAAAAAAGAAGTAAAGTAGTAGGCATTATGAATTATTAAATAGATTGAGTACTTTTTTGTAAACATAACAAAAGTGACATAATTTTTTTTAAATTTAAATATATCTTGTATTTTATTGTAACTAAGGAATATTTTTTCCCCAAATCAACTGCCATTGTATAATTAATATTAATATTATTGAACCATGTTAACAAACTTACATATCTAAAAATTTCTAAATATTTAATAAAATTAAACATCTCTATTTTTATATTTATGCAGAATTACATAATAATTTTATTTTTTCCACACAGCTACTAATAAATGCTGAAATATATAACTCTGATCATTTTAATTAATACCTCAATACAATTATTCATATTATTATTTAAAATTGCATAATTTTATGCTAACCATATGGGAATGAAATTATTTTAATTACTCATAATAGTTTCATCACTCGCAATTTAAGTGTATAGCAATTTTAAAAATATATGAATTAGTTTCATATTAAAATGTTATACAGGGAAAGTCAAGCTTTATAAAACATAAAAAGTTTTTAAAAATGCATCTTTGAATCGAAATGTCCTTTGTATATAATGTTTCAAGATTTAAATTCACATTTTGGTCAATAGAAATGGTGTTAATTTTCAATATAATCTTCACTATAATTTTTTTTACTGTTTATAATATCTCTACACTAATGATTACCTTGGTGTTATAATATTATCTGAATTTGGGCAGTAAATTATGACTTATTTTCTTTTAAATTTGTACTATGCCAGTTGATTAAATTTTTCTTACCACTTAACTTTCAATTAAAGAACATGATGAAAAATACTACATATTCATAAAGTATCATTCAAAACGTTTTTTTAAGTAGCGCAAATAATGTAATTCCCTTTCATGGTAGGTAAGACCCATCAAGGTAGAACTTTGTTTTGGTTTGTTCTCTGCTGATTTATGTAGCAAGAGAAAGTAATAGGCATAATGTGACTTGTTGAAACTAAATTCATCACCACTATTTAATGTTTCTTTAGAAATATGTACTGGAAAATATCTGCTTTAAGATCTTTTTACAGAGGCACAGAGGAAAAGTCTTATACCAAAATTGAGGACAGAGCATATCATACAAAAATGCTGATCACACTAATAAAGGTTCTTTTCTGGTCAAAAGCAATTCATCCAACTAGCAGCTTCACAATTAGAGATACTAAACTTAACAATTGGGAAGGTTCTGCATAGCCACCTTTGTCCCCATGTTTACAAGATGGAAACTGTTCAAGCCTGACAGTTAAACAATAAACTGTGCCATTTTCAGTTTGCTTGATACACTTTGGCTGGTTGTCAAATACATGGCTTACAGAATCCTCATATATATCTAAAACTGGAGATAGTCCAAATACTAATTTTTGGTGCACCTCATTGTGTACTGAAATTATTACCTAGCAATGATAGTTGTATATAGTTCTCCAATTGCAAAGCTATTAGCAATATTTCGACAAGATAATGTGGATGAAATGGATCCATTCCATATCTTATATACCATCACATTACTGACCTTGTAAATACATGTCAATCATATTGTCTAAAGAACTCTGTATCCTCGCAACCTGTACTCGTGAAATTGCTGCTTTTGTCCAAAAATTACACTGCAAATGTTAAAGAACGCTTGGCATGAACTTGAGTTTTACCTCATCACGTTACATGGCACAAAAGATTGTCATAAGAAATTATCTAACTTTGTACACAGAATTCCTTAATAACTTCTTGATAAATTTGAGAAAATTTCAATCTTTATTATTTGATTAACCCCTTACTTGCAGGGGGAAAGTTACTTGATCCCAGTTCCATTTTTTACACAAGCGCACATAGTTATGCAGTATATTCGGGATAAAGAAAAAGCACAAATAACAGCGTCCTTCTCTGAAATAAGTAAATTCTTTGCAAATACTGTCAATCATTTTATTGTACTCTAAAACCTTTAGAATAGTTTTACTAATAGTAGCACAATGCAAAGAATCATACTTCAGAAAAACATATTGTTAAGAGCAAAGAGAATTTATTGTAGAAAATCCAATCCTTTAAATACAGGATTCACAGCGATATTCACAAAATAAATCTCAGAAGAGAGATCTTCCCACCTTCAACAGCACTCGGACACAATTATAGGTGTCTAAAAATACACAAATATAAAAGATTATTCACAAGCAATCACTTGTTCATAGCCGAAGTAATCACTAATTGCTTCAACAATCAGAGCAATACTAACTGATCGCTAGTCAAAACCGGACTGGCTCACTTTCGGCGAGCTTTCTCTATTTATATCCCTCGTGGATAATTCGAGATTAGACCAGCTTGCGTCATAGGTCTTGAAATTAGTGGATTTCTCTACTAATTTGTAGAAGAATCCAGAGGGTCCCGAACTCGCCGAAAATGGTCGCCAACATGATCGCCAAAAATGACGCTAACTTGGCTCTATACCCAAGATTTTGCCAAGTTCCCATTGAATCACCATTATATCGTAAGGGTCAGCGTTGCTTGTGAATATAACAATTTTAATGCAAATTAAATCTAGTTTAGAGTAAGAAAAAGGCATTACACATCCAAACACAAATTATTTACACTATTTTACACAAAATTCGTAACAATATATATACCCACAGTAGTTAAGAAGTTAATAATGCTTTGAGTTGCAGTTTTTTAACAACACCGATAGTGTTAATGCATAAGCATTAATGCTATCTGTATTGTTAAAAAACTTTTTGTGTTATACTTTATGAATATGCACACACACGCAATATTTTTCAATTATATTCATTAAAAAAACTAAACCATGTTAACAATTTATAGAGACCCACAATATATTTTATTAGAATATTTTTTCGTCAGCTGATGCTAATTTCCTTCTTTTGTGATATTTTAATTTGTTTCCATTTGAAAAAATATTAACATTCATCAAAAGAACTCAGAAAATAGAATTTTACAGATCATAAATTAATCCTTTCACTCATCCTAATTATTGATATTTAAAATTACTCAATATGTAACAATACCTCAACTTTACAAAAAGGATCTGCACAAAAGAAGTAATCATTAGTAAATTGAAAGCAGGAAAAGTATCAAATGTTTACTTGGATCAAATGGATGTGGTTGTAAACAGTTTACAACATGATGATCTGCTTCCATTATCATCACTAATTCAGTAGTATGTCGATCCCAAATAAAAATATGCCCACAATCAGAACCACTCATTATGAAATTATCACCCCAAAATGTTGATTCTTTTATCTGAAAAATAAGATCCAGTTCATAAAAGTTAAATAGACTTAATAAAATTACAGTTATAATGTAACAAAAAAATCTTTCATGTAGCCCAAAACAAAAAATGAACTCCTATTGGCAAAATAACAAATTATAATTAATACATGAAGTGTTCTACAAATTCTGACATGAAAACATTTTCTAGTTTATTCCATTTTCTGGGATTCATAAGTTACAACAATTCCACTGTTATTATAATAATTAATATCAATTTTTTGTAAGAACTGCTTGACAAAGAAGATAAATAAAAATTCTAATTTTTTTAACTTAGTAGAAGTGATATTTTTAATTGTGATTATTTAACTCAATTGTAATAATTCAATTTGTTCAATCATTTGATTAAAAAAGCTTTTTGTAATTGAATCCATTTTACCTCAACCATTTTATGAAGTAATAAAATCATATAAACTATATATACATAGAGTGAAATATGTTTAACATGAAAACGCTTAAGATGAAATCTCAGTTGATGTGACATAATACAACGGTTCCGACAAACTACTATGTATCGTCATGCATTTTTTTTTCTCAACACGAAACGAAAATGGCTTAACACGAAAAGACTTCCTTTCTGGGAATGAACAAAATATGGAAAACACCAGCTGAACAGGTGAGATTTAAAAGGGGTGTTTGAGAAAGTTTCTGTATTATTGGACTATACTACTGTATCATCAGAAGAATTTGTTGCAGTCAATGATGATGTGTATACAGCCCCGATTGTGGCAGATAATGACATTTTGGAGTTTGTTCAAAGCTCGAAAAATATCACTGATGTAGATTAGATGAATAATGCAGCTCCTGTTCCCATGTCATATGAAATGAGGAAAATGAAAAGTATGCGTAGTTATTTAGATGCACATCCAATAGACAAATCAGATTATTTTCAAAAAACTTAAGTGTTTTGTTGTTCAAAAAACCTGAAAATTTAGTATAAAATTTCATTAAGTTCTTCCGAATGTTTTAGTTACATTGATTTACATATCTATGTAAATTAAATGTATTCTAATAAACTTAACTTTGTAGAATATATGTTTGTTTTTTTCGCTATATCCTTTAACGTGAAATTCTTTAAACATGAAACAATGCTTCATTCTCCTCAGTTTCGTGTTAAATGATTTTCACTATACACATACAGTAATACTTCGAAATATGCTACCCCAACTTGCACAATTTTCAAATCTCGTCAATTTGTCTTTTGTTTAAATGGGGTTTTTTTTCACCACTGAAGCTCAGGTGGAATCAGTGCTAGAGCCTGATGAAATTGGTAATGTGATTGAAGAAGTTGTCGATCTTGCCAGGCAAATAAATTTAGAAGTGGATATTGATGACGTTCAATAACTTCGGGATTCCTATAATCGGGAGCTGACAATTGATTAGCTCTTAAAAAATGCATTAGTGACAGCAAATCATTTAAGAATTTGAATTCTTAGACCCAGTTCAATCAGAAGATAAAATAATGGTTTGGAACTTCACAGAAGGCCTTAATTTAATTGAAAAAGGGTTAAAAACTTTAGAAAATATACACTCCCACAAAGAGTGTATTGTTTCAACAAAACAAGGAATAAAAAATTATTAGCAAGATAAGAGGAAATTTTGTGGGAGAAAAAAAATTCTTTAAGCTGGCAGACTACTTTGTTGAATTTTATAAAACCTATATCAAAATAACTTCAGTTTAGTATTTTGTAGTTAGTGTTTAAAATTTTGTTAAACATTTTCTTTTCTAAATTATCATTTTCTTCCATCTCCGCCCCAACAAAAAATAATTTATGTGTATTTATTTTCAAAATCATAACCTAACTTACATAAATTCGACTTATGCAGTTATCACTCTGTCCCACCTATCACGTAAAAATTCAGGATATTACCGTACATATGAATTTTCTTCATAAAGTTGAAAACAAGTTATAACAGCTATTCTTAGTAGTGCTTATATAAAGATTCATGTAAATTAAAAAATTAATTATTTATTAACATTCGATCAAATGTAGAACAGTTTGCAGACATTTTTACAACATCCAATCAAATATTGTAGCAATTTGTATATAATCATGGAACAAAATATTCTGTTTCAATTGAGAAATTATAATTTTATATTTATTTCATTTTAAAAATAAACATAAAAATAAATAAACTTGTTTAAGTGTAAACTTAGTATTCCTTACATGTTTTGTACATTAAATAAAAGTAACAACTGAAGAATAAAATGCTTTTTTCTTCTTTCTAAAAAAAAATTTACCATAGTTCTCGCATTTCTGTGACCAGTATATTTCTTTTTGACTCTTGGTTGACTGACAGTTGCCATATGGGCTGCTGCTCTTTTCAATTCATCATTTGAAGATCGAACGTCATCATTGAGCGAATCCATAAAAGAAGTTGAGGATCCTTGCCTGCGACTAGAATTATTATATTATATGAAATTCATTTATTTCAAAAATTAATTTGAACAATATATATATGTATATATATATATATTGTTAAACTTAATTTTTGAAATAAATGAATCATTTGGATTGACATGGCATTAGTAGGAGTTATGAGCAAAATATAGGAGTGGTAATTGTTGTATTAAATATGAGAAGTCGTTCAATAATTATGGATTGAATTATTGATAGGATGCTCTTTGGTGAGTTTTCAATGATTTACGCTATTCATTTGTGAATATACTGGGTTTTTCATTTGAACTTTCGGATTTTAGATATTTTTTAGTTTGAACTTTTGGATTTTAGATATTTTTTGGTTTGAACTTTTTGATTTTAGATATTTTTTTTTTAATTTGAATTTTCGGATTTCAGATATTTTTTATACCTATACAACTATTTTAAAGATGGGTGCATCATCTTTGGTGTTTGATGGTTCGCTTATATTATGCACTAATTTGATTTAGAATTTTAACATTTTAATGTTATAACATCTTTTAGAATGCGACGGCGAATAGTTTAATTTTTCAAGTTTAATGGTTTAATTTTAACTTTTACATTTTTGAGAATTGGATGTTTTCCAATTAACTTACCAAGTTGCAATAGGGGGAAGGTTGGAGCATCAAACTAGTTTAACCCCACTTATCGGTCCTAAGTCCGAGGTTGCACTTGGATATTTTATAAATTTTTATTTTATAATTTTTTAACTTTGTTTGAAAATGATGGAATTTTATCTTCTATATCCGCCATTGATATTTTGAAATAGGATTTAGTATTATAAGATTCATATAATTTCAATTTTTTAATTTATTATTAAGTTGTGATTGATTTTTATATTTTTAAAAATATATAATAAGGTTTCGGTCTTTAAAATCAAATAATTAAATGGAAAGTTCAAATATTCAGAGCAATAACTAATTTATGGAACTATGTATATAAAAAGTAAAAAATTTAAAGTTAATTTTTTTTCCTTTTAATAACATATAAATAATAATTCAAATGGATGTAATTAATATTAAATTCATATTTACTTCCTTTTTTCAAAATGGCCACTTTCATGAAACACATTAAATAATAAAGTTTAATTTTGTACACATGCATCAATGGCGAGAATAAAATTTTTAGAAAATTCTCTTAACTTTTAAAAATGAACAGTATAATTTTTTTATCCACCTAAATTTTCCATTTGTCCTTGAATTTTTATTCTTTTGGTTATATTTTTCAATAAATTAGCTTATAAACAGCATAAATTATCATTGAAATTCTCATAACATGTTTTCCATACACTGTTAATATTAGAACTTGAACTACAAACAATGCTTAGCAAAAATTATTTGATCAAGGTTAACTTTAGTAAACAAAATGATTAAGTCTCTATAATGATATATTTCACTTATAAATTTTAATTCATATTCCTGCATCTTTATCACTGTATAAATGCTTCATTAATTAATTTCAACCACTTCTTTCAAATAGTATGTAGTATCTGGCTACTGTTGGTGGTAGATTATGGAATGTTTGGCACAACTCTCCACTTCTGCGGGGGTGGGTTGCCATGTAAGGGGAAGGGCATTTGTTTTGTAACAGAACAGACAGAGAGAGGGAGTTCCTTTGTTTTAGACTAATGCCCAGAGCTTGTTTTTGCAGTACTAAGAAGAGATAGTTTCTTGGGAGAGGACAATGTGATTAGCACAATGGAACGTGCTTGTTTTTTTTTCCCCTGTATTTAGAAAGATAGAATTCTAGGGAGTTTGGCACAACATACTGTGTCTGAAATAAGTGAAAAAAGTAGTAGAGAAAGACATTACATAGTATTTGAAATTAATCATGTTTAGTAATAAAAATTATAATTAAACTAATTTTTCAGACCACATGAAAGATCCATGAGATGATGGAATGGACCCTTAAACATGATACAAAGAAAGAAAAGAAAAATTTCTTTCAAATGGGACTGCAGAATGGTATTTACCATTGTAGACCTAGTAATTTCCAGGGGAGCTGGTATCATTTTTTAATGTGGCACGATAGATGGATACCAGTTGCTCCGATGTAATTTTGATGCCTAATTTCCTCCCCAGAGGTGGCACTTGAGCTCTGACAATGCAGAATTGTACTAGGAATTTAATTTTGTCAAGAGTACCTAAGACAAACAGGCACGCTAGGAGTCTTTAACATGCTGCATAATCATATGATGTACAAGGGTGGTCTGAAAAGTTTCTGACCTCAACAAGAAGATGGTAGCACTTGTCAATAAGAGCTTGTGAATTTCATTGTTCATCTGTTGACAGTTACTCACCCAAGTTTCAGCCATTTTGGATGAGCAGTTATGTAACAGTCGTTTGAGTGAGTTGATGTGAGTGTTTTTGTGAAAATGTACAAAATCGAGCATGTCATTAAATATTTGCTTTTGAAAGGCAATACGCCTACGCAAATCAAGTATGAGCTGGATTCCGTATATGGGGACTCTGCACCATCATTTACCACAGTGACATTTTGGCAGCTGAATTTAAACGTTGCCTTAAGAGCTTGGGAGACGATGAACATTCAGGGTGTCCAAGTACTGCAACTACTGACAAAAACATCGCCACAGTTCACCAAATAGTGCTAGACAACCATTGAATAATGAGAGAGATAGCAGAGGCTATGAACATGTTAAAAGAACATATTCGTCACATATTAATTCAACATTTTCGGCATGAAAAAGCTGTTCACGTGTTCGGTGCCGAGTTTGCTCACATTAGACCAAAAACGTGTGTGTTTGAATGAACATTGCCAATGCCCTGTTGGTGCAGTTTAAGCGCAATAAATCCGAGTTTTGGCACCAATTAGTAACTGTAAATGAAACTTTGATACACCATAATACACCCAAAACAAAAATACAGTTCAAACAGTGGACTGCAAAGGGGGAACCGGCTTCAAAAGAAGCAAAAATTGTGTTTTTGTATGGGAAAGTGATGGGAACTGTTTTTTTGGATAGTCATGGAGTTATTTTAATCGATTATCTTCAAAAAGTAAAAATCATTACAAGAGCATACTATGCATCATTACTTGACAAAGCTGAAAGCAGAACTTGCAGAAAAATTGCCATATTTGCAGAAGAAAATCCTGTTTCACCAAGACAACGCACTGTCTCATGCCTCAGTGGTTTCCATGGCGAAATCCACGAATTATGGTTAGAACTGCTTGACCATCCACCTTACTCACCAGATCTAGCCCCAAGCGACTTCTTTTTGTTCCCTTATCTAAAATTTGCACTCGGAGGACAGATTTTCATCAAATGAAGAGGCAATCACCTTCATGAAGAATTATTTAGCAGAGAAAAACGCCGAGTACTATTTGGACGGGTTACAGAGATGAGAGCATCACTGGGAGAAGTGTGTATAGTTACAAGGAGACTATGTTGATTGATAAAAAAAAATTTCAGAAAAAATGTCTTGTATCTTTGTTAGGTTGGAAACTTCTCAAACCACCCTCGTAGGCTGTAAATTTTTGGCATCTTGAAAATCCTTCAACTTAGAATGGGGTCGAACTGGCAAACTTGGGATGTACCAGGCCAACACCTAACGAACTATGCCTTCCAGCCAACAATTAAGAAAATTAGTTAGGAGTATTTAGAGGCATTTTGAAGAAACGAAGCTTTGGTAATGTTTACCATTTCTTCTGCAGTCAAATTAATTTGATTTATTCTTTCATTTAAGCTATGGAATGTAATTTAAATTAGAAAATTTATAGAAATTTGTAATTAGAATTTTTTTTAGAAAAAACATAGGCATTTATAACTAAACTAGAATGTAAGCTGCCTTATGAAACTGTCCAAATGAAATTAATGATTTTGGTTTTCTTCCAACGACATTCTGAATTATATATTATGAAATTCATTAAAATATTAACATTTTAGAAGCCATGAAAATATAAAAGAAAGAATCCCAAATTATTAACATAACAGTCACAGTTCAGATTTTGTAAATCCAAAAATTACTGCCAGAGGTGGCCAGATGAGAAATATACAGGGTGAACCAAAGTCGTGTGAAATATATATATTTATTTTGCTCAAACTATTATCATTAAGCATATGTTTTTTTCAATATATTCTTATTATTATAGATTTTTTTATAAAACGATTGACTTCAGTAAATTTCAACATGTGCCGCTATGGTAGCTCAGAGAGTGTCTGAATGATATTCTAGTTTCTACCAAGTATTAAGTTCAATAGTTGCTTCACTCACATTTGGCCTGCCACTTCTAGGAATATCCTTAATGCTGCCTATTTCTTTAAACATTTCATACCATCATTTTATTGATTAAGCACCAAGAGGTTTGCTTCCATAAGAACACTGAACATTAAACGAAGATTTAGTTTTGTGAAACCAAAGCACACACATTGTGCTTCCTCTTGAATTGACCTCATTTTGGCAAAAAATGACATCTTTCCTACAAATGTTTCCCTCAGTCCCTCTTAAAGGAGCATTTGTGCTATATACTATAAAATAAAACTACTAAAACTGAGCTATCTAATGGTACAAAATTTACATTATTGTATTAAATGGTTATTTTGTAATGAATTTTTTTGTAATCCAAGCAAGACTTTTGGTTCACCCTATATACTGAAACATTTAAATTCTCTAACTAGAGTAGTGGTAATATAGAAGTGAAAAGTGTTAGTCTCATAAACTGATAGTGTTTACGATAAATAGGTGTGTTAGTAGCATTAAGTAATTTAGTTATTAAATTATTAATCCATTCAGGACCATGATCAAACATATATGGGATCACTTCAGGAACATGGCATCATATGAGATCATATTTTCCCTGTTTCGAGGCCTGCGATCACACAGGTGTATCTGAATTTGGAACATATGGAATTTGGAATGATTATAAACTATTAAATTTTTGGTGTATTTTATCACAGTAATGATTTTAGATGAATTATTAAATGGAGTTACATTTAACAGGAAATCTGTTATGAGCAGGTTAATTAGAAATTTGCAATTCAAAACAACAACAAATAAGTTAAAACTTTTAATAGAATAATTTTTAATGACAATAATCAAAATATGTAGAATACCTATCATGAATATACAATCAATTAAATTTAATACATAAGTCAATTAATGAGTAACCCAACCTTACCTTCGGCTTTCAATGGTAGAATGTAAATCATGTCTAGAATCATCATCACTATCCATGTCCCATGGATCTACCTCCATCAACAATTCAACATCTCTGTCAAGTGTTCGACTTGAATTAGCAAGTGAACTCATATTGCTCATGAGAGGTAGCAAATTTCGATTGGGCTGAATTGATTGCATTCCAGCCTCAGTATCACTCTCAACAGTAGGCTCTGATAATACTTCAGCTCTTTGGGAAGTTTCAACAGCTTGATTAACTGGAAGCTAAGAAGAAATCAACTATAAAATTGAAAATTTGTACAGATAAATAACTCTGAATTTTTGTCTGAAAAAAACTTTTCCTGGTAAAAAATTGTACTTTTACTACATTTGTACTTGTTCGTTAACGTTCATTTAACAATTATACTAGAAACTACAGGGGGAGGGATACAATTTAAGAAAAACGTGTTCTCATAACATGTTACTCACTAAAATAAAAATTATGAATTTTTTGGATTATAAAACAATACAAATAAAATAACAGCAATTCAATAAAATTAAAAAGGATTAATATCTTTTTTCAATGTAAAAATTTATTTAACATCCAAGTATAAAATTATTTATTGCAACATAATTAGACCTAAAGTATCACACATGGAGAATTTAAGAGAATTAACTACTGCATAAAGTAATCATGCATTAACCAAAAGAATAATATACAATAAACAATGTTGATTTCAGCCATGATAATACAAATGAACAGAAAAGTATAAAACTGAAAATGTCTCAACCAAGTTCAAAATATTACTAACTAACTACTAAAATTAGATGATCGCGAGTGCCGGCGCCGAAGGCACCTATTCCCAGAAGGATGGGAGAAAAAGATAGACCATGATGAGAAGTTTAAACAATAAATATTAGTTATATCTATACAGTTGGACTTCTATTTAATAAAGTTGCTAAAATCTGAAAAAGTGTTTGTTATGTAGAAAATTTGTTAAATAGAAATTCATTTTTTAATATACTTCTTACACCACATAAAGCAAAGTTTAAATTCATAAGCATTACACATATTATTAAAAAAAAGTAATTATTTTCTCTTTTTGTAAATTAATATCTATTTATTTTATATATCTTACCCATCAAAATAAAATCTGCAAGGAAAATAAGAAGGGAAAAAAAACGTTGTCCAGAAATACACTGCATTTTCAACTTTAGAAAATAATTTTGTTTCTAATTTTAAGCTTACAAGTAATTTTTATGATACATTATTTTATAATCAGTAATTTTAAGCATACATTACCATATGTGTCCCTTCATTTAATTACTGATAAAATCTGTCAATTTTACTTGAGTGTTTTATTTGAAAAGTTAATTTCATTGCTCTAGGTGAGTTAGGCGATTGGTAAAACCTTTTCAAAGTCATTGATCACCATAAAATGTGTTGGGCTAAGAGAGAGAATAATTTGAAAAATGTCCTGAAATTTTTTTTTAAAATAGGTAGGGAAATCGAATTACAAGAGAAAAAGTTTGTTAAATAGAGCATGCACTTCAGCTATTGGGAAGTTACTTTATAGAGAAAATAGTAAAATGTTCTTGGTTCTAGGAAAAAGTTCGCTAAATAGAGAAAGTTGCAAAGTAAAAGCTCGCTATATGGAGGTTTGACTGTGTGATATATAAAAAAATTAATGAAAATAAATCAGTAAAAATATCTTAAAAATTGTATAATTTGTTCACTCTCTTATTTCATTATTAATAAAAAAAAAATTTTGTGTGTGTGGTTTATTCTATAAAGAGATTTTAAGTGACTTGCTTAACATGTCATTTGAATAAATTATTCTTGTAAATCTAAATAAATCTTGTAAATTAAAATTAATGACATTTTCTAATTTTAAACCTACAAGTAATTTTCAGCACAAATAATTTCATAAGCAGTAATTTTAAGCATACATTACTACATGTGTCCTTAAATTTAATGACTGATAAAATCTGTAGATTTTGTTTGAAAAATTGTGGCAATTTTATTGTTTTCAGTGAACTAGGACCTTGTAAAACCAAGGTCAATTGATCAACATAAAATGTGTTAAAAAAGAGAATAATTTGAAATGTGTTTAGATACTTTAAAAATAGGGAGAGCAAAAATTGAATCACAAGGGAAAAAGTTCATTAAATAGAAAATGCACTTCACTATTTGGAGGTTATTTTATGAAGAAAATAGTAAAATGTGCTTGGTAACAGGAAAAAGTTTGCAAAATAGAGGCTTGTAAAATGGAGGTCTGACTATATATGCCTGAAATAAATGTGTTCAAGTTGCCATCCAAATCAAAGGAGCAAAATTAAAGTAGTACTGCAAATGTGTCATTTGTATTGTGTCAGATTGATGTAATATTTTGTTCGCAGATAAGAAATCTATATCTAGAAAAATTAAGTTTGGAGCCAGTACTGTAGACTTAGCTTATATACATCTTTTACTACATAAGCACAGGAAAAAATTGAACAAAGTAAATTTATAAGATTTCATGAGTTGAATGCATTAACACATATTGAAAAAAAAATCATTTTTTTTTAAAGTAATAATAATGAAATTGATACTGGGAGTTAAAAAAAATCCAAGAAATAACAAATGCAAGCGAGTTTTTCTACCAATTCAAAAGAACATGATTAATCCATATTTGAAATAATTATATAAAATTATATGATTATCTTTAAAAACTAGACAGATTATTTTATTTAAAATTTAAATATGCATAAATTATTCACAAAGACAATTTCAAATAAAAATTCCATAAGTGCTTTTGGCCTTTACAATATTTTTGACAAAAAATGAACCAATAATTTTACCCATTTAAAATATGAAGGAAATTCCAGACTATCTCAATTAATTTTGAAATAAGACTTAAAAATTCAGTACTAAATGTTGAAAACAGATTATGTACACATGCATTAATGATTTTTTTGAAAGTTTTTTTTTCCATCTATGAATGCTATACAATTCAGAAAATATTACCTTAAAAATTTTACAAACTAACAAAAAAAAATTGTAATAAAAAAATTTCTTTCAAATGTAAATTGTTAACAATTTACTATGTGTAAGTAGTCAAAATTCATTTGTGTAGTGTCAAGTTTTCAAATGAAACATTCACAGTTAATAAATTTATATTTCTTAATTTGATTTAATGTTTAGAACATTTTGACACAAAGGCTTTTTACGAAAACATAAATAATAATTACTAAAAAAAGTAATAAAATAAAATAAAAACCAATAAAAAACTTTTTTCTTGGCATCATTAATAACTTTATTTGGTCTTATTATATCACTAATGGCTAAATCGAAATTAATAAGTGGAGTATAGGAATGTGTAATCTTAATTAATTCACAGTTTAATGCCTTATTAGAATGGATTTTTGCAGAAAGTTATACACCTATTAATGAATACTCAAGCCGGCTGGGTGGCATGGTTGGTTTGTCATTGGCTTTCTGCACCTAAGATTGCGGGTTCAGTACCCCCCTCCCAAGTCAGTGAATTTTCATGATGCAAAAAATCGACAGCAGCCATGTTGTATGATTATATGACATGTAAAAGATCCCTAGAGCGTCTGTTTGGCTTCGGTGATCTCGGCAAAATTAAATCCTAGAACAGATTCGCCTCGTCAGACCTCAGGTGCCACCCTCTAGGGATGAGACTGGGCATCAAAATTACCTGCAGCAATTGGTATCTGCCTATATGGTTCGAACTGAAAAGAGATACCAGCTTCCAGAAACATACTAGGTCTGCAATGGTAAAACACCAATCCGCAGCCCATTCGAAATAAAAAAAATGAATAATATTCAATAATATGAGGCATGTTCGGAAACTAAGTACAGTTTTGTTCTACCACAACTGCAGAAGTAGTATCGGAGTTCAGCCCTAGAGCACACATATCTCTGGTTGATTGTCAGTAGTGAACCTATTACAGTCAGATTGTGTTGTTTTTGTTTAGTGAGCATGCAAAATGTTTAAGACGATTGCCTATCCTACCAGCAATGAAGTTCGTTCAGTAATCTGTTTTTTGCATAGAAGGAATGTTGAGCAAGTTGAAATTCATCCTCAAGTAGAGATTCATGGTGAAAATGTAATGAGTGATTGAAACTTGAGAAAAGGAGTTTGATAATTCTGTGGAGAGGAGTTTGACAATAGGTGCACCAATGTTCATGATGATGCACGGAGTGGGTAACATTCTGTTTGTCAGTGATGGTTTGTTTGGAAAAGTGAATGAGAAAATTCAGGAAAACAGATGGTTCACAATAATATTGCTTTGTGATGAATTTTCACAAAGAGCTGAACAATGTCTGAAAAATGTATGAACAAAAATAGTTTCCAAGATGCTCCATCACGTAAAAATATTTTATTTTGAAAAAATAATTTTTATTCGAGTTTTTCCATAACAGTACTTAGTTTCCAAACAAGCATTTTAGCCAAAATTTAAAAGTTTGAAATTTTTATTTTAAGTACTTGTCTGCAATTATTATGAATGCTGTCAAAATACTGAAGTATAATAAACATATATAACATTATATAAGAAAAATTTTATTTATATATGAAAAAATATATACCTCATTTGATTGCTCTTGGTTGACCACATGTGATGGAAGTTCAGGTAGATCAGAAACTGACTGCTCCAACCATTGTCTTTCATTTGCAGTACTTGAGGAGGCAACTTCCATAGTTATTTGACCACTGTTCACACTCTGGCCTGAATAGTGCAAGTTCACCATAGGTTCTGTGTGATGCCTTAATTGAAAATACAACTTCAATACAAAATTGACATGTATACAATTTTTAAAAATGAATTAATAAAATGAGTTTAAGAAATATTTTAATTTTATTGATATTCAGCACATAAAGAATTATACTTTATTTTAAATTATTATTTAAAAAATGCATAATTTTGATAAAAATTTAAGAAAAAATATTAATGTGAACAGAGAAAAAATAGAGAAGCATGTATTACAATATAATGAAAAAAGATTAACGGAATTGTATATAAATTTTTGGGTTAATGTATAATTAATAATAAAGATTCCACTTTAGTTGAAAATAAATATTTGATTAAAAAATTTATGTGTTCTTTTTCCTGAAGATAACTCACCTATATTTACTCCTACCAACTTATAAAACAATTTTTTCCAAAAGAGGAATCCTTGTTTTGTTTAAACAAACAACATACATGTAAATTCACCTAAGACGCGAAATAAATTTTGAAAAAAAATGAACGTTTTCTCATCTATATTAATCTACAACATAGTATATATATACAAACAATTTCAAAATATAGTACTTTTCCATTAAAAACATATCTACATAAAAGAATTATTATTTATGATTACAAAAACCACAATGAAACCTTCATTAATAGAGGATACAAATAAATAAAATTACTCAAATTTCACAAAAGATATCAAAATAATGCTAAACATAATGGCCATATGATTTGTCACCTACACAACTTATTTTTATTTTCATTTTTCCTTAAATTGCAATTATAGAAAATATTCATTAGTATCTCAGAAAAAGTACTTGCCAAGTAATTAACTCTATTACTTAATATTAAGATTGTTTTAATTTTATAAAACTAATTGTTTTTGTTTTATGATGTCATTAACAAAAGCTATTAGTAAATTTAAAAAAGGGCAGATTGTTTCTATGAGACAAAATGACCTGAAAACATCTGAAATTTCAAAACTGATCAGAATATCAAACAGAAGCGTACTAAGGATATGTAAACCGTATATAACAGAAGGTAACACAAAAAGTTCAAAATCTAGGGAACATAGACCTGAAAAAATGACAAAACATGATGAGAAGAAATTGAAGTAGATTGTAAGAAAAATAAGGAAAGCACAGACAGTTGTGAACAACTCTACAAATTACAAAGAAGTTGAGTTTAATGTGGGGAGCATATGGTAGGAATGGGATCGGTTCCCTTATCATTATAAAGGATAACAGAACTGGAAATGAGTACTTATTCTTATCTAGAAAATTTTGCTATACCATTAATGAAAAATTGGTTTCCAGATGGTGACGGAATATATCAGAATGACAATATTACTCCTTATCAAGCCCAAACTGTACAGACCTAGTTTAACCATAACCATGATGTATTTCTTCATCTAAAATGGGCATCAAAAAGTCCAGATATTAGTGTGATCAAAAATCTGTGAGATGAACTGGAAAGGAATTTAAAAGAGCTGAATAACCTTCCAACAAATGTTAAAGAGTTGGAAACATTATTTCATAAAGCAAGATCTCAAATCCCTGTACAGACATATCAGAAGCTTATTATAACGGTACTACGGCAAGTTAATACTCTGTACGAAGCAAATTGCAGAAGTATTAAATATTAGGTGAGTTGGCAACTCATTTGGCCAGTATATACATATTTACTATTAACATTGTCTCTCATTAACATCAGTACCATAACGAGTTAACCTCACCGTTTGCTCTATATACAGCAAAAGGTGGAAGCATCAAATATTAGATGATGTGACAAGTCATTTGGGCAGTATGTTTACTTATGTGTTACACCATCGAACAATTTTGCCAATTAAAAAGATATTGCTAATTTAAAATATGCCGCCAAATGCTGTCATCATTTTTATTATTTTCGAGCATGCACTGAAATGGTTTTCCACTACAGGCTACACTTCATGGCATTTAGCAGCATCTTTAGATTTAAAGAAATCGATCGATGGAAAAATTAATAAATTTGGTTAAAAATTTACAGGAAATACTTCAAAAAGAAAAGAAATAACTTTTAAAACCAAGTTATGCACTAGTGCTTCATCAATAAGTTGGTAAAATGAAAAAAAAAATTTAAAATAAATTTAAAAACTTTAAAATGAAACAAGTTAAATATTTTACCATTAAATATTCTTCATTACTAAATAACTATATATGTGTGTGAGCGTGTATAATATATTTTTTAAGAAAACTATTTATCATTCCATGATCAATTCAATCAATTCATTAGCAACAATCATATATGTTATGCAATTTATTATAATAAAATGTTCTTCAATTTTTGGTACAAAAAACATTTTGATTAATCAAATAATAATCAAAATATTATAAATTTTTTAATACAAATATTACTTAATTTTTCAGTAAAAAATACATACTTACTTTTCTATTAAATCTTTTCTTTGTGATTCCAACTTTTTCTCAATATTCTCAAAATTAGACTCATCAGAAATATCACCTACAATTTGTTCTTTACTTTCACTAATTACACTGCTATTACTAACTTCATTGTTAAGTTTATTTACATTATCATCAGCAACTTCATGGGTACTTTTAATATCACAAGATGTGCTAGGTTCTGAAAATGCATTATAAGAACTTGTTGAAGGTTTAGCATCCACAAAGGCACTACTTGTTGGTTGATTAACATCTGCTCTCTTGATACATTTGCTCTTTGCAGCAGGTGATCGATTTGATGGATCAGATTCTTTTTCGGGGGTTTCTTTTCTTTTTGAAGAAGTAGATGGAGAAGCAGATGCAGCATTTTCCACAACATGATCTGCAAAAAATAATTATATCAATAACTGAATGTTTATACTTCATTTTTTTTACAATATAGAAAAAAATAATTTACTAGAAATTAATTATTTTTACTTAACTGAGAAAAATTAGGAGTTTTGCAAACAGAAAAGGTGATGTAAAGTTTTCTGAAGTTCAATTCATAGTATAATGGCAAAAAGTATTTCCATCTTCAAAATCTAGCACGTTATACTCTGCATTATTGTGAAGAGGCTCAAAGTTTTATTCACAGAAAGTGCTTCCTGAAAAACTTAAAATTAACATCGTCTTAACACTGATTATGATAGATTTCCAGGAAAACAAAGCAGCCAATCAACCACTACTCTCTTTTACGCAAACATCTGGTCTCTAAATAAGGTGGCGGTGGGACTAATCTCCATCAGTTCTAGTGAAACTAGACCAGATCGATGAGCCCATAAAACTGCACGAAGTCTAAGAACAGAAGGGGGGTAAGCAACAGCCTCCTCACAGGAAAACCCGAGACATGTGCTGAGGAGAAAAAGGACTGATGCCACATTTGGTGTAAATTGGGAAGCTTCTTTTGCCACCTTCAAAATTCATGCACCTCAGGTGACCAGTCAAAAAACCCGAGAATGCCGTCTGATAAGATCTGGAACCTTTGAATGATAAGACAGATCCAGGGTGTCTTTGAAAGTACCATGGGTGTACAGGAGGGAGACCCAAGTTTTACATATTAATTCTTTAGCCCTAGAGTAGATCTCGATTGACGTAAGGACCATGTGGTCCAGATCCACAGGATCGCTGGCAGTCGCCTTCGCAAGGTCATCCGCTACTTCGTTCCTGGGCAGGCCTGCATGAGAAGGGACCCACTGTAGATGGATAGGGTGCCAATCTGAAAGCTATTTAAAAAGGTGTAGAATACTCCTGCTGGTGCTGTTGCCGATAGATGGCCAATTCGATAAATGTTGGATGGAGGATCGGCTGTCTGTCAGGATCCAAATTTCAGAAAGGCTTGGTTTTGTATGTTGTTAATTAACAAAAGACCACACATGATAGCTATTAGCTCCATTCTGAAGACAGAAGTGTAGTCAGCATTTCTTCTCTGAATTTTGATGATGTGGCCAGGTAGTTCAATTAAAATTCCACTGCCAGTAGTGTTCGTCTCTCCCTTACTGCCATCAGTATCAATCTTGACTGCATCCAGTGGAATCCCATAAATCATCTCCAGAACCAATTGCTTAAGAAGTTCGGGATTATCAGACAAGGGTAAATAAGGTAATTCCTTCCAAGAAACTTGGGACATCTATCCTATTAACAAAGTGGTATGCATACCCTTCCCCCATTCCTTTCACTTTCTAGCTTCTTCCCATTGTTTAAGCTCTTGATAATAATTCTTCCCCTCTTTTGGCATGTATAACATTAGTCTTCCATTAGATTTTTTTTAAGCATCTGCTGTACTTAATACAACTTTAAGAGAACTATTATAGAAAATATAAAATAAAAATATGTATAGCAGCAGCTACTAAGATTTGAAAATTTCCACCAAACTTTTATATACATTAAAGATTTTTGTTAGTAATATATTTGCATAAATTTTTAAAAAGTAAATAGTTTTCTTCTACCTTTGAATTCCATAAGAAAAACTAATACAAATTGAATCTTTTTGAATTGCAATTCAAAAATATTTTTAATCAAGCCCTTGTGAATTTCCAAGTAATATATTTTAAGAATAATAAGAGTTTAGTTGCCTAAAAAGGTCATCAAATGTATTGACTACATTACAAATTAGATAATATAAGAGTGACAAAAAATTCTTTAAAAAATCATTTCTAAACTCACCATAATGTTTTATAAATATTTACACAGCATATAACAGAAATGTTTAATTTTGTTAAATATTTCCCTTTTAAAATTGTAAGAAAAGCAAAATAAAAATGTATGTATCATACTTCTAATGGATATCAAAAATTTTTAGGTTAGGTATCGCAAATTTTCCATGATTAACTTAACATTATTCCAAAAAAAGTCATCCATTAAAAAAGTTTAATTTAGTAAAAAAAAAAAAAAAAAAAAATAGCTCCACACATATTTAATGACAAAAAATTTTAAACTGTGTTTTTAAAATAAACATAGCAACTTATGTGGGGAAAGAAAGGCATTAAAAGGAGAAAGATAATCAGTCTCACCAAAATGGAATTTTAACTAACTTACACAATGATTTAAGAAACTCTAAAGCAGGTAAATTTTTAAAAATTGTCATGAATAATCATTAACAAAAGCTTTATGCATATACAATAACTGACCATACAAAATTTAAGTTTTAGAAATTCTACGTTTTCTTGTTAATTCTCAAAAATTAAACTCACAAAAATATGTTCTATGTTTAACTTAAATTAGATTTGAGCATATATATATATATAAGAATGCTTATTCTAATTCTCCTGAATTTATTTTGGTCCAGAGCCCTCCACACAACACTGCACTATCCATTATTCCTTTTAGTTAACTGCTAAACAGAAGTACTGAATCAACTGCAGTATTAGATCTCAAAAAATTCCATGACCTCACATTTTACAATGAGCTGATGCAATACTGCATAATGCACCAGGTCTGACCAATTGGTTTTCATACAATAAATCAAACACAGAATGTTCAAGAAGTTTCTTACATTTCAAAAAGTAGAAGATTTTTGCTGCCTTTAAGATTTGTGAATGTCTTGCTTCTGTGTAATATATGTGCCCTCTTCCAAAATATATAACATCAAATCTTCATCAAAAATCAAATGTGTCATCATCATTCCTTCTTAAATCTTTCTGAATACTACATCCAAAAAACCCACCTCATTTCATACATGTATATATATTGACATAAAACAGCAGTTTTATATTTAAATTTTTTTTAATCTTACATTTAATTTACCAAATTTTCTCACCTCTTTCATCAACAGAATCTGATGCAGGTTCTGCATCCTCTGACTGAGATGAACCATGTGATGAAGCTGATGAAGACCTAGAAGCATTTGATCGAGATCTGGCCTGAGTTGTATTCAACATTCTCGACAGAATATTTCTCATTGCATGTGCTATATTTGCCCTAGATGAATTTGATTCCTCTGATTCTATAAATAAGAAAAGTAAGAATAAATTTTTAAAAAACTCTTCCATTGTAAACATTTTAATAATTACTGATGTACAGATAACAATTTTTAATAACCTTTATTATTGTAACAATATACTTTACCCCAAATATAGTAAATGAATAAGCTAATATTGTAATTCTAATTTTACAGTAATCTTTTTTGAAATATTACATCTAAAGAAATCTTCAAATAAACTGTCTTTAAATATTTCCCTAGCTAACATCCTGTTTATATGTTTCTAACCTAAAATAATTTCAAATGATATGTAACATTTTTCTTTATTAACTAAAAGAACATAATCTGTACACTATTATGTAGAGAAAAAAAGATAATTTATTCAGTAATTTCTTGATTATAAATAAAAATCAACTCATTACAAACTTTCTTTTTCAAAAAAAAAAGACAATTTAAATATTTTTTTATAATTTTCAACACAGATGGACAAAATTGTTATCAATCTTAATGGCTCAATTAATTATGCTAATAGATTAACAAATTTAATTCATTAATATAGTGAATTAATTAATAAAAAAATTTCTCGCTCTAATCTTTTTAAACAGAAGCAAGTAGATAACATTCTAAATTGGTAACTGTTGAACATGTAATTCAAAGAAAACTATTAAAGGACTACATACTAGATATTTCACACTAATAATTCAAGATATTTTCCCCAGTTCTCAACTACAGTTGACAAAATTATATATCACTGAAAATTTATAAACTATAGATTAAAGGCTTATACAGTCTCTAAGACTGCAATGTATACTATTACAATTTTAAAATTAAAAAATTCTTCAACTATTGGAGGAAATAACACGAAATTTTAAATTTGAGTGTTTCTAAACATGAAAAATCCAAATATCTAAAAAAAACATGCATCACAACTAACTTTTCTTTCAAAATTGTGGTTAATAATTTTCATACTCCATTTTAATTTTATTTTCTATGATTTTAGAATTGAAAACAAATATCTATCATTAGATGTAAAAAGTTTTGAAAAGTGTTTGCATAGAAAATAATCTACAGTTAAATGTTTGAGACATTTATAAAAATTATAGGATTCCTTTATACCCTTTCCAATTTGAAGAAATCTCAAGCAGAGCATTACAAAGTTTGAAGTTTAGCATTTTCATGATCAAAATTCAAAATTTCATGATCAAAATTTAAAACTGACTATTTATGACAAAAAAAAATTAACTATGAATAATTATGAATAAAAAAATTAATAGACTATGTTCAATAATTAACTAACTGAATACTTTAGTTTCCATTGAACTACGAGTACTGATACCGATTTTGTCACCTGCAGCGAAAATTACAAAAGTTATCCAGTCTGTGCTCTTTTATTTGAATGATATCTATACTTGATAAAAAGAAAAATAAGAATTTTGTTTAGTTAAAATTGGTTTCAACTAACAAAGGAAATAATCTTTAATATAAAATACAGAGAAATACGTTTAAGGTGAAAACGCTTAAGACGAAATATCGGTCAATACAAAATAATACATCAGTCCTGACAAACTACTATGTATTTTCGTGCCTTATTTTCTCTTAACACCAAACGAAAATTGCTTAACATGAAAAGATTTTCCTTAAGGAATAAACAAAATACAGAAAATACCATGGTGGATTGTATTATTGGGCTGTCCTAAAGTATCATCAAAAGAATTCATCGCAGTAGATGATGGTAATGTGTGTACAGCCCCAATTATGGCAGACAAAGACATTTTAGACCTTGTTTAAAACTCAAAAATATCATTGATGCAGATTCTGACAACGAAAATGAAATTAATAATGCAGCTCCTGTTCCCACATCATCCGAAATGAGGAACATCATGAAAAGTATGTGCAGTTATTTAGAAACACAATCCAGTGGTGAAATGAATGATAAAATGGATGACATTGAACAATTTGATGCTAAAAAAGACAATGCAAAGAAAATTATAAGATTATTTTCCAAAAACTCAACAAATATTTTTTTCAAAATCAAGTATTTTGAAAATTTAATGCAAAATTTTCTTGCATTAAATTTCATTTCCTTGTGAATGGTTTTGTTTCATTGATTTTTATTAAATACATGCATACATACATATCTATATAAATAAAATGTACTTTTGTTGAAATATGGGTGTGTTTTTTTCAATATTGTTTAACACGAATTTCTTTTAACACAAAAAATTATTTCAGTCTCCTTGGTTTCGTGTTAAATGGTTATCACTGTATTAAAAATATAACCTTTACTTTGATTTGAAAAGATAAAAATGACTATCACCTCTGGATTCTCCTTCAGGTCTAGCATTTGGACCAGTATCTGACCAATCTCCTCTAATTCTTAGCCTTTTCATTAATGGGCGGCCACGGAAAAATAATCCTGAATCCTAAAAATAAACAAGTTTCAATGTAATAATATTTTAATACTTAACAACATTTAACTAATAAAGATCAGAATCTAGTCCACAATTAATATGAAACAAAAATATAAACCAATTTAGAATAATAGGTATATAATTATATATACATATGAAGAGATAAAAAAAATTACCAAAAAACTTCACTACAAATTTCAAAACTGTGTGTGTTTTTCTGTTTTAATTACTTAATTATAAATAAATGTATAATTAGCATAAAAATTTCAACTTCTTTTAAGATACTCAAATTGTAATTGATTACTGGAAATACCTAAGATATTAAATAAATAAAAAAGAAATTATTAAATGTAACACTTCATAGTACTTACATTATCTGAATCATTCGAAGATCCTTCTTTAGATAGAACTTTTGGTTTCTTTTCAAGATTATCCTAAAAAATGCTTACTTTAATGAAAACAATTGAAAGAAACATTTCACATCAAAGTTTTGATGAATAGCAAGCTTAGAAAATTATTAGCATGTAAAATTTCTTATATTGCATTGAGAACAAGTAAATATCACACAACTCTAACCTAAGATATAATGCTACAAAGACATACTAAAAAGTTGTTTTTTTTTAAAGGAAAAGATTAAGCATTGTTCTGTTT
Organism: Trichonephila clavipes; assembly: GCA_019973935.1. Taxonomy (NCBI): domain Eukaryota; kingdom Metazoa; phylum Arthropoda; class Arachnida; order Araneae; family Nephilidae; genus Trichonephila; species Trichonephila clavipes. The sequence continues at coordinate 157,746 of BMAU01000203.1, read as the reverse complement.
TTCAATAATAAAAGTCAATTCTCAAGCACACCATAATTATATTTATTTATCCCTGGAATACATCCACATGCTTTTACAAAACTTCAATCAATCTAATGATTTTTCTTTCTTTTATGAATGAGTAAATATATGCATGTGTGAGTACACACACAAACATATATATTACATCTAAAACTCCAAAAAAGCTGGAGTGAATCTCACTATTTAAAGCAAATTCTTAAGCAAATTGAAAACTTAACAGAAACAGAAAAATTTATATGGAAATATAAAGTTTCCTCAGAGTGATATGAAAACGAGTTTTTTAAAATATCACTATTTAAAATATTTAATGAAAAAACATTTGTAAAAATCATTTAATCTTCTCTAGATAGCAAATGGATGTCCTTAATGAAATAAATTTAGTAAGTTTTACAGTTACTAAAAATTGCAGATAAATGTTATTTTAAAATAACAGAGTAACTGCATTTAATATATATATACAAATGTTTTTTCTACTATTTTATACTTCAAAATTAGAATTAAAAGTGACTTTTAAAATAACACATTAACTAAATTTAATATGATAGTTTCCTCTAATGCTTCCTGCTTTAAAATTTGAGCATAAAACATAGCTTAATGTAAGCATTTTTTAAACACATTAATGTAACAGCAAAAATAAAACATAGCTTTAAAATTTCTTAATTTATATAAAATCAATATCCATGTAGAATATGAACCCAGTACAACTATTATATTAAAACTGAGTTTAAAAATTTCAAAAGCTAAAAATTACTGCAATTATATTTTTAAAACAAACATAAATAAAGAGTCAACAAAAATTAAAAACACACAACTATTTAACTCTCTTTTAATACAAAAATTCACTTAAAATAACTAAAATACTCTTTTAAAGGGGCCCAATCATAAACTAAATGGTTTTTTTATTGACTGATTACAATAATCTAAACAATAAAAAAATAAAAACTTAAGATGGAAATATGCACAAGCTCTTTCAAATATTTGTTTTTTTTTTTAATTCCACAGTTGATTAACTCTTGTTAGATCTTTACAGCAACATAATATACAATTTCTTTGAATATTACAAATATATTACTTTTATCTCTTTTACAAAGCAAGAAACTTTATACCTTAATGTCAAACAAGTAGATGTAGTCTGATGAATAACTAACAAGCATTTCTTGACCATCAGCACTGTAACATAATGAGGTTATGCGTCTACTTCGAGTAAATTCTGGCACCGTGAAACAGGACATTAAAGCTTGAAAACCATTACTGACAAAAAATCCTGAGAAATAAAAATATAATTTGATTCTAATATACTGTAAAGCCATATGAAAAAGAATATAGAGATTTAAAAATGGAAAATACTCTACTTCTATGAAACAAAAAATACAACAAAAAAAATTCCTAATACATAATAACATGGGTTTTTTGCATACTGTGTTTTATATCATTGTTAAATATATATAATTAAACTCTCAAAAATTTAAAATTACACATATGTAAAATAATAGTGTTTTGAACAACAAATCCTGCACATAATTAGAATAATAGGATAATAATGATTATCTTGAGCTTCAGTTATTTTAAAGAGTTTTTAAAACGTAATCTCAATTTTACAAACCAAAAAAAAAAGATACTATTATAAAGACTATACATAAACAAGATAATGTTTTAAAAACTATTTACACTTCCAGATTTAGAAAAAATAGTTTAAATGACCATACAAATTTCTGGTACATTTTGATAATCTGAAATTCTGGTTTATATATGTGGTAGTATAGGAATACTCCTCAATATACAATAACATTAACCAAACCAGATGTGCATGTATCAATGAAGAACTTGAATTTAAATGTCCATTACAAAATCAGACAGAAGAACAAACTGATAGCAGAAATTCAAATGCATAGCTAAAAACATTTTTACCTTTATGGTTACCAATACCTTTTTTATACCTTTATGAATCATTGTTTCTAATATACTAATGTTCAAAATTAAGAGAGTTTTTAGATTTTATCTATTAAAACTCTAGAACTACAGGACAAATTTTTTAAACATTTGGTATGTAGGGCTGATATAATGCAAAAAAATAATCATTTGACAGTTAGAATACACATGCGTGATGGCGCGTAACACTCATTGAAGTTGGAAGGTATGAAACAGCAGTAGCAGAATATAACCAAAAAAAATTGGTTAACAGGGAGTATAGTCCCCTCTTTCAGATAAATGGGCCTTACATCCTGATTTTATACCGAAAATAAGAGAATTTATGAGCTCCTGTAGCAACTAAACTCACTCGTTCAGCAACTCTGTTTTCATGGTTTGGAGGATTCTCAGAGGAGGATTACAAGTTGCATCTACCCTCCCCAGAATTTCCCAAACATGCTCTATACAAGGGGTATTCTACCTCTTTTTCTGCTGGGACGCATACATATGCCCTCTACTTCACGTGGGCCACATACATATGTTAGTTATTTCATGCGGGCTGCAACACGAGGATAAATGGGGAGGGACAAATGCATTAAGACCAAGATAACATTGGAAATTTAAAATGTGGAAAATTGATCAAAATATTAAAACTCCTGTTTTGCTTTTTTTTAATTAATATTTTTATATTTTTTATTTTTGTCACTAACACTAAGTTAGAAGCATTTAAGAAACACTCCTTCACAATTTCTGCATCAGTAAACGGTTTCATATGATTACCAATAATATAATAAACTTCATTGGATGTCTTTGTTACCACTGTGATATTACAACTTACAAAGCACTTTGTTGCTGTTTCAAAGATTATCCAAAAAAGCCTATTTATCCCCTCTTGAAAGAGATCTTCAAGGAAAAGTGTCATTGAATGGTTCCTATTTATTGGTATTTTTAAAATACAGTACTTTCATGATAAATCAAACAATTACTGATCCATGTTTGTTTTTCAATACAAAATAGTCAACCTCCCAATTGTCTTGAAACGATATATTTTCTTCGAATATTTTTCTCTTGCAAAATATAAAAGATAGTTAAAAATTAGTTTCACCCATAAAATTGTTGCTACTCCACTGTTGTCTGCTATCACTAACCGTAAGCGTTCCAAATAGAAAAAGAAAATCAATTCGCACCCCTATAACACCGAGAGCAAAAAGCAAAATTGATGTATTTGATTTCTTGGTAAAGAATTTACCACAAAATTTTTAATACAATGCCCTTAAATAAGTAAATTTCTCAAAGCAGTGGGTTATGACCGGGCCACTTAAAAAGGCTGGGTGGGCTGCCATTTGAGTATTGCTGCTCTATACGGATGAGGATGGGAGACCTAACTGGCCAATCCATTCAGTGAAAATCTTCACTTTCCAGAAATTCATCAACCAGATGAGCTCTGTGTGCCTGCATTGTTATCCATTTCAATAAAATAGGGCCAACTGTACCCCTGAAAAGGCAAACGTAGGACTCCAAAACCTCATCCCTATGCCTCATAGCAGTCTCAGTGCCTGTTGCAAAGACATAGCAGCATATGCATTCATCCAAAGTAATGCCTTCCCAAACCATCAAGCCTCCTTTATTGTAATGGGCGATTTCTCAGACATTGGAAGGCAGGTAGTGGGGGTCCCCGGTTTTCTCCAATAAATTCTCGCTGCACTTTCATATGGAGAGTAACTGGGTACCACTAAGAAAAAGACTGTCACAGAAATGTATAGATTAAAACATATTCCAGTGATAGGAAGGTCCTTTAATTCCTTTTTTTCATTTGTGCATATGAGTTTTTGCAGTTGTTGAGGAAAACTACTTTCCATCACTACTTCGGGGATAAACAGCAGCTATGAAGTATAATATTCAAATAAATGTTTTCCATCTATTCACAAAATTGCAATCAAAATCTTTCAGAATACTTTATATTTCCTTGAATAAAACGAGAATTTTTGGAACTTTTTCCAAAGTTAAAGTAAGGGGGTTGGCTTATATACAAATCAGCTAATCTTGAAAAAATAGTTAAGAAAAAACAAATTACTTAACATTTTCCATTAGCCATTTGCAAGCCATTTTAATCAATAAACCTTCTGAGTGTTTTAAATGGATCTTCTATTCAAAAAAAAAAAAGATAAAATCACATAAACCCTACAAACTCAGTGTCAGAATATGAGTTTCCAAATAATTCATACAATTCACATTCTCTCATTGTGATGTCTGAACCTGTAGTTTGAAAGTGGCCATACACAAATTTCTCTTCCCACTCATTTCCTAAGCAAAAAAATACTAGCATAAAAGATAACAAATGAATAAGGGGGGGGAGCATTAGCTTCAGACAGAGTTATCAGAAATAAAATTATCATCCTTGGCATATGGCAATTTACTTTGCAGCAATTTGATTTAAAAATATCTGCACCCCTTTTATAAGTCTGGCAGCATTTGCAACAACAATAAAAACAACAGGAATTTTTTAATTTGGCTTGTATTCAAAATTGGGATAAATAATTAAGAAAAATTCACTTGGATCTCAATTTACACATGGATTAACTCATAATTGGAAATATACGGTAACCAGTTTTCTTCAAGATGCTAAGCATATAAAGAGTGAGAATACATAAATCTAATCTAATATTATGAATTTAAAAACCTGCAGCATTTTGAGTGCAGAGCATCCTGCGGTCAAATATGCGGACGGAAGCATCAGCACATCCAACAGCTAGTTGGTAAGGAGTTAGAGGATTCACAGCTAATGATGTTACTGGAGACTGGCAATTTATTAAGATATCCTATAAAAGATAAATTTTAAAAACATCAACTTAAACATGAAATTGCAACAGTTAAAAAATTAAAGATAAATTTTTAAAAAATCAACTTGTACATGAAATTGCAACAGTTAAAAAATTGCTAAAATAAAACAAAATGAAAATAAATACAAGACTAAAAGCAGTATATAGATGTTCATTTATTTAAGTAATTAAATACAACAGTCAGAGTAAATATTATCTGGTTAAAGTTGGTTTTAATGCTTCAAATTTTATGTTAATACTAGGATGAAATAAATTATATTGCTGTTAGCTCAAACTCAGTGGCGCAACAGCCCATGAGGGCCAGGGCCTACTGTGCCCATCCCAGTATGCATGACTATTGGGCGCTGAAGTGCATGAGCAGATGTCGCGATCAGGTGGTCAGTCTGAAGCGAGACCCCCAGTGTTTAAATCCCCAAGCAAGCTTGGTACACATTTATCAACCCACTGCAGTAGGGAAGAAGGTTGAGTCGAACTTGCACAGCCCGGGAATAGAACCCAGACCTGTGGTGGGGAAACATCATATGCTACCACTCGACCTCTTTATATAGCTGTTATTGAATAAAATATTCCTATATGTATTGGATTTTTAATATCAAATAAAAATAGTTACCTAACAAATAAATCAAAAAATGAAACAGGGCATAATGCCTAATATTAATTTTTTAATAGTAAAATAATCTTATATTAAAAATAAAATGCATGAAATACTTAAAATATAAATAATCTTAGATCCCAAAAAGCTAATACAATAATTTTATGTGTGTATGTTTGATTGTTAACTGAATTATTAAAGATAAGGTTCAAGTTTAAGTGTTTTTCAATGTTTTTGTGTTAATGACTTATGTGCATAAATATGTAAATCGTCAAGTGGTTTCATCATTTGTTAATTGGCATTTTCTGTGCACTTGAATAGAGCAGTATTAAAATATTTAGTAATAAGATTTTAACTCAGTTTAAGAGAAATACAGTCTTCTAATTTAATTAAAGTTATAACCCCAAAGTTTAGATATGTAATTGCTATAAAAAACTGACTCTACCAAAAAAACAAGAAAAAAAGATAAGCTATAGTGCTGTTTTTCCTTTTTAAACAGCCAAAATTATCTAGCTTTTATGACTATGAATTTAGAAAAAAATAACAATAAAAATTTTGCAGAAAGAAATCAGAGCACAAACAGAGAGGGGGGACCATAAAAAAATTATTATCAGAGGAACTACCTCTATACTTTTATAAATTCTAAATCTTTGGCATTTATATCATCCAATGGAAATTTGCTTAAATGCGCTATTTTAGAATTTATTTCATACTAGCTGGTATACCCGTTCTTCGCACGGGTGAATTCAAAAATTAAACAATACAGACTGAAGGATAAAGAAGTTTTTAATGAGTTCATTTTGCGTGAATTGTAAATTAAACAAAAAAAAAGCTTTTTGCATATTTCAGCTGAACAAAAAACCATGTTTGCTAAATTTTAAGTCTGTTAATATAATAGCTCAAAAAAAATTTTTTTTTATTTATGACACCCCGTAACTCTCTTGTGAGTCGATTTTTGAAAACACTTACCTGCTCAGCAAAAGTAACACATTGTTAAAAATTTTGTGTAATAAATGCTTAAAATAGTGTAAATAATTTATATCTGGGTGTGTATTACGTTAATATTAATTTCTGATGCATTTATTTTATGTTAAATAGCTGTTACCCGTGATTTCCTCCACATGGAATTTAACAAAAAATTCAATTCACAAAAACTTACAAAAACTTAATAATTATGTATTCTAAGTAAAGAAATACCTATGCTATAAGTAGGTCATTCTTCTACTTTGTGAATCGATGTTTCTTTTTTGTTTTATTATTATTATTATTTTTTTTGTTGAGCTAGGAGTGAGAGGGACGCATGACCTTTGACACTGTCGATGGGGCGAGGACTGTAAAATCATTAGGATCAAAATAGGTCTAAGTAGCACTAGGGGAAACACAAACACAAAGGAAGCCGCAAGGAAGGGGGGACCCATGACCTTTGACACTGTAAATGGAGTGAGGACTGTAAAATCATTAGGATCAAAATAGGTCTAAGTAGCACTAGGGTGAAACACAAACACAAAGGAAGCCGCAAGGAAGGGGGACCCATGACCTTTGACACTGTAAATGGAGTGAGGACTGTAAAATCATTAACATCAAAGGACATGAATGGAATATGTCGTGAGTGGCAGCAACCTAATCAAACAAAAAAGTTTGATATAACTGCTAGAAATCGTTGAGACAGAAGGCTCACAAAATAAAATAGTCCCTATTGAAATAAATAATCCCTATTTGAATCAGATATTGCTCACTATTTCATTGATTTTAATTTTATTTTCACAGAATTCTGATTTCTTTTTTCCAAAAAAAAGTAGCCTAAGTTACTCCTTATAACATTAGCTATCTGCCAGTGAAAGTTCTGTCAAAATTGGTCCAGCTGTTTCAGAGATTCGCCATAACAAACAGACAGACAGACAGACAGACAAAAATTTTAAAAATTGATTTTCTCATATAAGTACTGTATATACTTTTAAATGCATTTAGTAAAAATCTGTTAATTTCAAATTACAAACAGACACTTCATTTTTATTTATATGCATAGATTAACCAGAAAATTCTTCATAAATTAATTAACATTACTTACATCTTTACAGTCTTCTTTACAGCAGGATGTTTTAGTTCTTATATCAAACCATCGTACACTTCTGTCTTCACCACAGGAAAGAAAAGTATTGGGATCATTAGGAACTGTCATTATTTCATATGCTGTTCCTCTATGACAGTTAAACTTATTATTTAAACTAGTTTCAGGTCTTTCCAAATCTGAATAAATGATAATACCATCACCAGAGCAGGAAATCACCTAAAATTTATTTTTTTTAAAAAAATTTAATAAGTTTGTTACAACTTTGTACTTTAACTGCTAGCTTAAAAAGGACAATGATTAAAGTCTAGGCAAAAGAAAATGATATCTTTATTTGTCTACATGAATTTTTTAACAAACTATAATAACTTAAAAACTAACATAATATGAAAAATAATAGTTAAGTTATGTAACAATCTTAACAAATACATTAATTTTAAAAAGCAATAAAGAGAAAAAAATTAAAAATCTGAATCAAAATTGTACGTTAAAAATAAAATTAAGAAATCTTAATAAATAAATTTATAAAAACTTCAATAAAAAATTCTTAAATAAACTTATAAAAATTCGTCCAGTTAACATTATAAATTTAAAACATATTTTTTTAATAACTTTTAAGCCAGATATTTAACCTTGAAATATTTAAAGTGTTTACTGAATATTTCCAATATCTCTAGAAATATTTAAAATTAAGACAATACTGAGATATGAAAAACTATATCGAGCAATAAAAAAAAAGCATGCTATAACCTGAGCTAAGCCAACTATATTTAACCAAATATTAAGATAAGCATCTTTTTTTTTTTTTTTGCCACATAGTGCATTATTAGGAAAGCAAATGTTTTACAACAAATTATTTATTAGGTTCTTTTAAATTGCAGTTATTAGGTACTTCTTAAAATAGCTTTAGTGCCTCAGAATTTCTCAAAGTAGGATTGAAGTCATAAAAGTGCAGCAAGAGTATACTAATTTATCATATTAGTGAATAAAATAAACAATTCAATCGAGTTTATACCAAGCAATACTGGCATAACTCAATACATGGATATTCAAAATTTATGCAAGCAATGTAAACTTTCAATTTTTAAAAGCATATTTCGATTTTAGCAGCTTAAAATCAATGTAAATGCAAATGGCAAATTGTAGAAGCAAACATAGTTTGACATCTTATTACAATTGAGTAATTGAAAATCTAGTATTCTGAAGGATTTGAGAAAGTACATTTAAATGCTGATATGGAGAATTTATAAGTTTGATACTATTACATTTGCTTACATTCATGTTTTTATTGCTGAAAAAAAATGAATGGCACATATAAAGCAATGACTTGCTTTCAGACAGAACAGTCAATATGAAAGATGTTGCTCTTTTTTAAGGCACTGATAATTTGATAGTTCATTGACTATAGAAGCAAATCAAAACAAATCAATTATCTGTACCTGTATATTTTCATCTCAAGCTTATTATCCTCTATGATGATAGATATACCATTGCAGTAGACCAACAGAATCAATCAACAGCCTCCATAACTGTTATATCCACAACTCTAGTGTCATTTGGCAAGATAATATCTGCCAGTACTGTGTACCAAAGATTCCACAAAAAGGAGTTATATGCTAGAATGAAATGTGTTTGTGTTCATCTTGCTATCTAAATCAAAAGAGCAAAATTAAAGTAGTATTATGAATCTGTCTTTTGGATTTTCTCAGATTGATGTAATATTTTGTTCACAGATAAGTCCAAATCTGCCCTGAATCAAATAATAAGTGTGAAAGCATCTAAAGAGAAAAAAGGCACATGTAATTTGGCAAAGAATAACATTGCATGTTAAACATATAAAGGTGACAGCATCTTCCTATCAGGTGGAATTTCATGGAATAAACCACTGAGATGCACATCTTCAACCCCTTCAGGACGAATGTCACATATCCGTGCCAACATGAAACACTGACAATTCTTGATTTACACATATATGTGCCAGAGTATTTCTCCCACCATGGCCGAACCTTAGATCCATGTGACACTGGTTCATAACGAATGAAAGTTCAATTTTTTTGGCAATAGATAGCAATACATGTTCATAAGATTTGAGATACTTGTAGACTTATCTGACCATCTACTTGAAATAAGAGAAATATTACTCATATGCAAGTGGATTTTGATGTATAAACATTAGGGGAATAGAATGTTTCCAAGTTGAATACTTTGACTGCTCTTGAAATGAACATGTGGTTTTTGTTTATAGAGATGATTACAGTTTTATTTTTGCTAGAGCATTTGGTTTTTGTTTGCTGTCTAGTTTTTAATGGATAATTAGATCTAGTAGACAATTTTTTTTTACTTTTACAAAGTTGAAGCATTGAAAATGTTTACATGAACTTGGAACAGCAGAATGATGCAAAATTGATTCTAAATTAGAGCCTGATAGTGATTGAGACAAATAATATATTCTGATTGTTCTGTTCATTGTGAATTCAAAGATAATGATATTTCACACAACTGTGTATGCTGATTACAACAACAGAAAATGCCTCTCTATGGTCATCAACAATAGAAAATTTAGTTTTTGTTTGTTCACATTCCCACAAAAAAATTCCAAAATAGTAAATGCTTTATTAGAAGTGCAAGAATTGTAATATAATACTTAGTGTAGATTCCTGCTTTAAAACTTTTCATACTAAAAAGAATTTTAGGAAACATATTTAGTTTTCAAATGTATTATGTTAAAAGTCATTAAATAATAAATAAATACTGCAATAAAATGCTTAAAAAATTGCACATAAACAGAAAGTAACTTAAGTAAATGGACTAGTAAATACAAAATATAGAAAGCGTATGTTAATTGTGTACTCTACAAAACTATATTAAATAACACATTCAAGTTTCAGTATTTTTATGGATTTAGGCTTAACTACAATAAGCCCTCTGGCCTGTGAGTGATGCTTGAGAAAGAAACCTCCAGCCCTAGCAGTGCGCAAACATTTTCATCCTTCATCCCAAAAAAGTTAAAGGCATTTTTGTGATGGCTGCACATTATCAGGATGATGTCTAAGAGCCCAACACAAGACTCTACACTGTGACAGTTGGTTTTTATGGATAATAAGATTCATTCACAAGTGAACATCATTGATGGGTATCCAGATTTTCTTTTTCATGAATAGACCTGTATATTAATCTAACCCAATTCCACTGGAAAACTTTGGAATAGCTTGAAATGCTGTTTCTTTTGTGTACAGCATACTCTCTCATTTCAGTAGTAAAACTCTGTGCTGTAGTGGAATACGTTATCTGTCTGCTACATGATCTTCCATTTTTCAGCCTGTCTCAGACAGCTGGAAACAGGCCTGATGAAAATGATATAGCTGAAACACTTGCAAACAATTTTTTCTTTTTTCAATCCACTGTTAAAAGGGAATAATTTCTCAAAATTCTTTGAAATATTCCATTTGTCAAATAATTATTTTTTCCTCTACCTCTGATTGTAACAACTACATTTAAACCCTGCCTTCCCTTGATGATTAGTGGCAGCCAGGGGGCACCACCTGTTCTTTAGGGAAGTGGGAACTCGTTCCCCTTGCTCTTTGGCTCTGGATCGCTACCGGGTAAAGAGGTGTACACGTGGAGTCAGGGAAAGCCTGTTTCCCTCCTTTTAGTCCTTAAGCCATTTTCTGTAACGATAATGGATGTGTGTTGTTTTATTTAAGTGACCCCTTGTGTTGTGGAACGTAAGAACATTAAATAGTATTTGTTCCAGTAATGAAAAGACTTCTTCATTTCAACACAATGAATACACGACATGGGGATTGCCATAGTGGCGCCCAACGTTCTAACCGGACCAGGAAACGAGATGCTGATCAACGCTTCCTTGAGCGTACATGTTGTTTTTCTTCGACCAACTGACCACGTGTATGGAAATTTTAGTGTGTGTCGCCCCGACAGTCAAAGTTAAAGTGCTTGATTGTATGTGGAAATCATCGGTTTTAGTATCGTCCCGATACTAAGGTGAAAGTGCTCATCTTTTAGAAAATTGTCAGTTTTAGTATCATCCTGATACTAAGGTGAAAGTGCTCGTCTTTTAGTTGGAAAATAATCGGTTTAGTATCATCCGGATACTAAGGTGAAAGTGCTTGAAAAATGAGGAAATAATCCGAAGTGAAATTGTGTTGCTTTATGTGTTATGTTTTGAAGTGCGCGAGTGGTGCTTACAAGATATCTGCTATTTTGAAGAAAAACAATCTCTTCCCGAGATTATGTGTTACTGAAATCTTCACCTGTACTTGAACAAGAAAACAGAAATTAAATCTGTGAGTAGATGTAACAAATCTTTTGTACAATAATATTGAGGAATATGATCATTTATCTTTTTTGAGATTGCTTCTATAATGCTATTTTTTTAATTATAATTATTTCAATCTACTGTTGGAAATAATTGTGAAATTCAAATAGTGAAAGATCATTTCTGCTTTCAGGAAGAAGTAACTGATATAACATTGTTGATAAATATGTATTGGTGCATTTTAAAATAATTGCTATATAATAATTTGCTGTAAATAATTGCTATATTGAGTAAATGGTGAAATTCTTGGTTATTATTATTATAAGGATCTGTTGAATATATATATATATATATTCTTTCTTAAAGTTAAATATTGAAATAAAAGGTAATTTCTGCTATCAAGCTGAGGGGGAGAAACCTCATTTAATTATAAAACTTTGATATATGTAATGTTTTCAGATTTAGATATTTTTACTGTTTATTTGATGAATCGATATATTTATAGCTTTCAAAAAGTTCTATTTGGTGATTTTAAATTTTATGTTTCTTGAGAATAGATTTGTTTAATTTGCATGAGTCACATCCTGTGATAGCAGAGTACTTGTTTAGTTTGTGTATTTTATTCATTGCATTTCCGGTGTGTTTTTTTTAATTACATAAGGAAGGTTTCATAAAATATATAAGTATTTCACAAGAAATATTTCTTTTTTAAAAAAAAAAAATGAATATTAAATAATCTTATATTCCTAATTGAGTCACAGTGTGATACATTTAGCTTTTAAATGTTTTGTACTTATTAAGTATATATATATATTTCATAACATAACATGTAATCATGTTTTTTCAATATGCTATTGTGACTCATGATTAATTTTATATTTCATATACAGTTGAATTTATGGTATTTTATTTAGATTTTCTGAAGATCTTTGTAAAAAATGTTTTGTTTATTCCCTTATATTGAAATTTTCTCTTTATATGTTTTCTCTGCAGGGAAGGTAGTTGTTTAATGATTAGTTAATACATATCCATTGATATTAGGAAAACCAGTTTAATTTATAACTTCCTGTATACTTTAAAACCTGAATCTAGTTTTAGTTTAAAAGACAAATATGGCTTTTCTCTCAAAAGGCAAGAAAATAGACTTCTATAATTTAGCAAGTGAGCTACGAGTCTCTGTGACTTTAGAGGATAAAATAATTGACTTACGCGAAAAAATCACTTCATGTACATTCTTTCAGAATAATGAGCAGTTTGTGAAAGAGATGCTCGATAACATTGTTGATGAACGTAAATCGCTTGAAATCGAAGCCTTAAAGAAAATAGAACGGGAGGATAAGTTCCTTGATGATCACAGCATTTGAGCTTGAAAAGCTTAAATTACAAGCGCAAAATCCTCCAGCTTCCGTAGGTAATTCTTCTCAAATGGATTCTAACCCCATGAGGCTGGATTTAAAAACAGTCTTGCCCACATTCATCCCTGATAAAGATGACATATCATTGTTTTTAACAATGTTCGAAAGACAAATGAAGCTCCTAAATGTACCTGCCGATTTTTGGGTATCACACTTAATTGGAGTCCTGCCAAGTGATATTGGCAGGTTAATTGCAAGAGAACCGGAAGAGATGTTTAGGAATTATGCTCACATTCACAATATTTTATTGCAAAGGTTCAAACTGACAGCTGACCGTTTCAGAGTCCTTTTTTGCCGACACCAGAAACAGGATCATTCCACGTGGAAAGATTTCTTTTTTTTTTAGAGCTAAGAACCTTTTTCGAAGGTTGGCTAAAAGAATTAGAAATAGATTCATTTGAAACCTTGAAAGATCTTATCATAGCAGATCAAATAAAAAAAAAGGTGTCCACCAGATTACAAGAATCATTTCCTAGACACTTGGGAAATACTGAATGATCCCGTTGTGTTAGCTGAAAAGCTGGACTCATACGAAAATGTTAAACCCTCTTTGCAAAAATTAACAAAACTAAGCAACTCTCGCTTTTCTAGGAACACAGGCAATCCGGAGTTTAGGAAGTCTCACTCATTCAAAGTTGAAAAGAATGTTTCGGGTAACCCCAATAGTGCTTTTGCTAACCCTAGCTACATGCCAGCTCAGAATACCAACACCGGTTTTCATCCACCTATTTCTTGCTATGGTTGTGGCAACCCTGGATTTATAAAATCGAAATGTCCAAAATGCTCACAAAAAAAGAGAGTGCCTCTGTCAACGCCATACACATGTTTACTTGTCTTACCTCCCCAGTAGCTCTACTTGACATCGAAGTCTATGAGGCTACAGGCACAGTTTGTGCTGATAAAGGAGCCAGCTGGTCACTCGGGGGAGAATTAATGTTTAAATTCTTGAGAAATTGTGGACAAAAATTCTCAGAATTTCATCTTGCTATGTGCCTAGCTGATGGTCAACAATCCACATCCCTTGTTCAAAAAGCTACAGTACCAATCACCGTAGGTGGACAAACTTTCCAAATCGATTTAATTTTTTACCACATGCAAAAGGTAACCGCACTCTTCTAGGTGTTGACTTTTTAAGGACATCAGGAATTGTAATGGACATGCGTAACAATTTTTGGTGTTTTGGTGACAAACCAAGCTTCAGGATACCTTTTTCAAAAGATGTTCCTTTGCCTGTAGACGACAGTCCTGTCGAAATAAATAGTAGTTCTTGTCCCACAAATTTGATTCCCAGTGAAATTCCATTACATAGCAACACTGTTGATGAAGAAATTTGCGAATTAAAAACTATAATTATTGATTTCCCGACGAGAACTGCTAATGAGCTAAGAACAGAACAATTGAAGGACCTTGAGCTAAAAAAATGGGTAGATAGTTGATTGTTTTGAAAATCCCAACAAGGGAGTTGACTTTGCCAATTGGACTGGGAGAGGGTACGTGATGAATCAGAGTACTGTACCGGTACTCACCTCATGCTGAAGTTGAAGAAGCTCAACTAGTTGTCCCTACTCATGAGAGAGAGAAGATATTAAAATTGCACCATGATGCTCCCACCGCTGCACATTACGGTGCTGATGGTAGCTTTTCCAGAATTTCCTCGAAATATTACTGGACTGGTATGAGGAAATTTATTGCTGATTATGTGAAGAGCTGTTCAGAATGCATTAGATACAAAGCCACGAATCAGAAACCTGCAGGTCTTCTGCAGACCCCTGTTCCAGCTCAACGATTTGAGAGCATAGCTATTGATCTTTTTGGTCCCTTACCAGAAACGACCGAAGGTATGAAGTGGATTTTCATAGTGGAGGATTACACAACAAAATGGGTAGAGTTATTCCCATTAAAGCAAGCTACTGCTAAAGAATGTGCCATGACACTTCTAAATGAAGTTTTCCTAAGATACGGAGTGCCCCGTAGACTAATAAGTGACAATGGGACTCAATTCGTGAGTGCGGTGATGCAACAGTTATGTTTTGTCTTGGATATCAATCAAAGTCTCATTCCCGTATATCACCCACAGGCAAATCCAGTTGAAAGGAAAAATAGGGATTTGAAACCTCGTTTGGCAATGATGGTAGGTAACAACCATACATTATGGATTGAAAAGCTACCAGCTATTAGGTTTGCACTGAATACTTCAAAATGCGAGTCAACAGATCACATGGCAGCATACCTAACCTTCGCCAGAGAACTACGAACTTTGGACCAAGTAAATACTGATCTACGGTCCGTCATCCATTACGATAATTTTGTGCCTGAATTTACACCCTATTTAAAACGTTTTGAAGGATACATGTCACAAATTAAATAAAACATTGAGATGAGTCAAGATCGTCAAAAAACACACATGTGCAGATAAATCACGCAGACCAAGTCCTAACTATAAAGTTAATGATCTGGTATGGGTAAAACTTCACCCATTAAGTAAAGCGAGTCAGAACAGGAGTGCAAAACTCATGCCTAGGAGAGACGGGCCATACATTGTGTTATCCCAGAGATCTCCCACTACCTTTGTAGTAGCCAGTTGTGACAAACCTGACGAACCTTTAGGTATCTACCATACATCAGCTTTAACACCCTTTCTGAATGGCACAGAGACCCAGTCTCCTGTAGTACCTCTCAAGAAAAGAGGAAGGCCACGCAAACAGCCATTGGTTCCTAGAGGGACTGCCGGAGAGAATGCCATAATGTCTGCTAGTACACCCCCTCGCCGAGACGGTCTTCGGCGGTGTAGGGGGAGAATGTAACAACTACATTTAAACCCTGCCTTCCCTTGATGATTAGTGGCAGCCAGGGGGCACCACCTGTTCTTTAGGGAAGTGGGAACTCGTTCCCCTCGCTCTTTGGCTCTGGATCGCTACCGGGTAAAGAGGTGTACACGTGGAGTCAGGGAAAGCCTGTTTCCCTCCTTTTAGTCCTTAAGCCATTTTCTGTAACGATAATGGATGTGTGTTGTTTTATTTAAGTGACCCCTTGTGTTGTGGAACGTAAGAACATTAAATAGTATTTGTTCCAGTAATGAAAAGACTTCTTCATTTCAACACAATGAATACACGACATGGGGGATTGTCATATGATTATATTTCGCAACTAATTTTAATTAACAATTCGGAAATAGTTAATTATCTATTTCAGCAAAGTTTTTTTCATGATGTTTTAATAAGGAAATGACAATGATTATAACAGTAGAAAAATATGTTGTAATGTTCAGCTCAATTAAAAGTTATCAACTGAGAATTACATGTAAACAGCGATTTCACATCAAAGATTTGTTCATACATTTATTTCAGAACATCAACAGTTTATTTCAGATTAAGTTACTGAATTTTTGGAGTGTGAAAAAATAAAAACTTACATGTGTATCCCCAGTATTTGGAAGAAATTTAGCACTGAATATATTAGCACGGTGTCCAGTATGAATGTAAGCTAAAACCTAAAATAAAATATCAAAAGTTGTTTATAATGACATATAAAAAATATATAAATATATTTATAAATTTATTAGTAATTCAATAGACAAGAACAAAAATTAATAAATAAAAGTAAAGTATCAAATTTTAAAAATAAGATCACAAATCATAAAAAAATAACACTAAAAAATATTGGTAATTCTTCCCCTTCTCCCTCATCATCATTAGCTAATATTGAACACAGAAAATAATTTTCATTACTGAGTTGAAAACCCTAAATTTAACAGCAGCATACTTAAAATGATGAGTAATTTGTTGTATGAAGTTTGCCAACAACGTTAGCAATGGATACCTCAGGTGCAGTTGAGACCCTAACAGCAAATTTCTGAGAAGCCATCTTTTATAATGACAATCAATTTATAAAATAATTAATATAGTAAGAAAAATGACCCTAGAATAAAACTAATTCCTAAATAATATTATTTATTTTTGAAATTTTTAGTTTATTATAAGAAAAGAGAAATCTCTGATAATTTCTACTTATTTTCTTTAAATACTCTTACCTTCTAAGTTCATTTCAAAATAAAACAAACTCCATTGCCCTACCTTTGCAATTACTCCTCACTCAAAGATATATATATATATATATGTATATAGAAAGAGTGCAAAGTAATAGTAGGTTATTTTTCATGCACAATTATATTTTACTTATTCATGTACTGAAAGAAAAGTAACATTTTCAAAATACACGATCAGGAAACCATTTTTGTTATTTATTTCAAAATTCTTGATGTAAAATAGAATCAAACTACATACACACATAAGTCATTCTAACAAAAATTTCAGAAAATCAGATTTAATACAAAAATAACAAATACACAAGAGTGTGTGCATTTCAAGTATAGTTTATCTGTTTCATCACATAATACATCCCCCCCCAATAACACAGTTTTTGGCAAGTCAGTCTGAATGCCCTTTTATATCAATGAATTATTAGTGTATTCAGCATAAATATTGTTTTATTATAGTAAGAATCACACATCTATTACATTTTTTATCTGCTTTAAATAAATTATTGAAGAAATGTTCTAGGAGAGGAAATCAAAATTATAAATATAAAATTATCAAAACATAAAGTTCAATACTATTATAACTTACACACTAATTACATAAAAAGTCTGTTTTAATTATATAATTCTTTGTAAGAAAATTGTTTGTCTAATAATGACCGTACAATTGGATATCCCCCTCTACTTAACCAGGTAGATGTATTCCATGATACATGAATCTGTATAGTACAAGTCACTTAGATTATACAAACACATAAGCAATTTACAGCCCAAAGCAATTAACTTCTTACATTTAAAATAATTTTCTTTAATAATCAGACTAACACTACACAACAAAATTTTTTGTGGCAGTTAAATACCATTTTTTTTTACAAGAAATATGTAAAAATTTATCAGTACATATTTCCTGACATTCTTTTATAGACTTAATCATTTTGGCAAATGAGTGGCTTACATATAGTTTACTTATACAAAAAAACAAAGTTACACAAATTACTTATACAAATACTTAACAAAGATGTAAAATGAATATTGTTCAGTGTACGTATGTAAATGTAGAGCGCCCTCTAGCGTTCAGAGTGTCTAACGAATCTGTGTAACCTCTGACTCCATTGAGTAAGGAGTCAAATCGAGCGAGCTGAGCAACAAGTAATAAAAACTACAGTCCACTTACTGAGAGAGACCTTTTTCTTGAGTTTTACTTGTGTACCCAACATTCTGGTCCAGTCTCAACCGGAGAGACCTATGCGTTGAAAATACGAGGTATGTGCTGTTGTTTTTTGACTTTTCGTTGAAAAATCGAACTTTAACGATGTTTAAAGGAGCAAAAAAAGAAGACTTGAGGCGAATCGCTTCTGAATTAGAGTTGTGTGTCAGTGATAAATTAACTGTTTTAGACTTCATGGATCTTATAAAAAACTGTGATAGATACAAAAACGATCCTGATTCAGTGCATGAGTTAGCAAATTTAATTATCGAAGAAAGAAAGTATGACGAAAGTCAGCAATTAGAGTTAGAAAAAATAAGAGAAAAGTCTAAGCTTGATTTAGAGATAGCAAGAATACGAGCAAATGATAAAGACAATAATACTGAAGTTAATTGTAATGATTCCTTTCTGTGGATTCTTTAATTAAAAGTATCCGCACACTTACAGTGAAAATTCCCGACAAACCTGAGGGATGGAGTTTCTTTTTTTTTTTTTATCATTAGAACATGCATTTGCAGCCAAAGTGTTACTGATAAATTTAAGCCTGAGATTTTGTTAAATTTATTAGGAGAAATAGCTGCAAATATCATTATATATCTGAAAGATGAGGATCTTAAAAATTATGATAAAATAAAGTCCATAATACTCCAAGAATTTGAGCCAACTCCTCAATCGTGTTTAGAGAATTTTAAGAAAGCAACACGGCAAAATTGTGAATCCCATGTCCAGTTTGCGAGTAGATTAACAACAAATTGGGAATACTATTTAAAATTGAGAAATGTTTCAAATTTCGAGGTATTAAAACAATTAATAGTTTCAGACAAAAATATTTAGTACTTTTAGATGAAGAAACCGCATCGCATATTAGTGTCAGACAAGCAGATAAATGGTTTGATCCTTTAACGTTGGGAAAAGAAATTGATTTATTTTATTCATCGCGAGGAAAACCACTGAGTGAGAATATTAACTATTGTCGCAAAATTCTAAAAACATGTCTAGAGTATTTTTCTCAGATGTCAAGGGAAAAAAATGTGTTTTGTGTCAATCTGATAGTCATTTTTTAAATAAATGTCCTCAATATAAGCAATTATCAGTAAATAAACGGGTAGAACTTGTTAAAAATAATTCCTTGTGTTTTAATTGTTTAAATTTGCATAGAGTCAAGTTTTGTAAATCTAAAGTTCTTTGTAAATGCTGCCAAAAAAACATTCTTCTTTGTGTTTCTCTGGAGACCCAAATTTTACGAGTGAAAGGGTCATTAAACCTTCTTCATTGGGGGGGGCAGAAAGAGCCGGAAACAGAGGAATCCTCGATGAGTCAACTTTCAGCGAAGGCGTCTGTGTTCAAACCCATAAATTACATAGGGGAGATTTCGAAAGAGGTGTCTTCTCAGGGTGTAGGAGATCTGTTTACTGCAACGAGTTACGTAAAATCGAAACTGTTTTACTTTCAACCGTGATTTGTTTCATTAGAGATTCCTTTGGGAAAATGCAGGAAGTCAGAGCACTGTTGGACGGTGGTTCGACAAGCAATTTTATTTCGCAACAGTGTATGAATAGACTCAATTTAAAAAGAGAGAAAATAAACATTTTAGTTTCAGGATTAAATAATTCAGAGTTAACGATTAAATCGCGCGCAATGCAACAATTGCAAATAGAGGAAATAGTTATGAAACTAATGCAGACTTTTTTAGTGCCGCGAATTACGGATATGATTCCTTCTCAACCATTTAACGTTAGTTTGGGTAATTTCAGTAGAGAGAAATTAGCGGATGAAAATTTCAACATTCCGAGAAATATTGATTTATTGTTGGGAGCAGAAATCTTTTATGAAATTCTTTTACCAGGACAAACAAATCTTTAAATACAAAATTAATTTTTCAGAATACAGTCTTCGGCTATATTGCGAGTGGGAGTATTCCAGTTTCTAGTGAAAATAAACCTCACTGTGGGTTAATCAAAGATAATGTCGATTTAGAAAAGACAATGAGGAGATTTTGGGAAATCGAAAATGTTGAACCTGAGACAATAAAAAATAAGGAAACGAAAATTTGTGAGGAGCATTTTAAAAAAAATCATACTAGAGATAGTACGGGAAGATATATAGTATCTATGCCATTTAAAAAGGATCCAAATTGTTTAGGCCAATCAAAAGATATTGCCCTTAAAAAATTAAATTCTTTATGGAATAGATTAAAGCGTGAGCCTAACTATTTAAAATTATATAGAGATTTTTTAAGAGTATAAAGAGCTAGGCCATATGCAAGAGGTAGACGAGAGAGAGGAGTGTGGAATGTATTTCATACCACATCTTGGTGTTTATCGCTCTGATAAAAAAAACAAGTAAATTGAGAGTAGTTTTTAATGCATCGAGTGCAACTACAAACTGTTATTCTTTAAACTCTCTACAATACAATGGGGGAGTTGCTCAAAATGACCTTTTTTCAATAATGGTTCGCTTTAGGAAGCACATATTTGCATTCATTGCGGATGTGCAAAAAATGTATCGAATGATTTGGATTAATCCAGATCAGCGTAAACTTCAGCGCATTCTGTGGAGAGAGAACATGGACGAACCAATAAAAACGTTTGAGTTGTCAACTGTGACCTATGGAACAACGAGTGCACCATTTTTAGCGACACGTACGCTAAAACAATTAGCCCTAGATGAAGCAGGGAATTTTCCATTAGGGTCTTCAGTTGTGATGAGTAACATGTACATTGATGATGTACTTACCGGTGCAGAGACCTTATTAGAAGCAAAAGAACTGAAAAATCAACTGATCAATATCTTCGCTAAAGGAGGTATGGTTTTGCATAAGTGGTGCGGAAATAATACGGAATTGATCGAGGTTTCCGAAAATTATGATTTTTCAGATTCATCAGAGATAAAATTGTTGGGTGTTTATTGGAACCCCAAGCATGATTGCTTCTCCTTCAGAGTAAAAATAGACTTGCACGAATTAAATACCAAACGGGATGTTTTGTCAACCATCGCCAGGATATATGATCCTCTAGGTCTTTTAGGTCCTGTAGTGGCGAAGGCGAAAATCTTTCTTCAAAAATTATGGATGCTAAAGATTGATTGGACAGATTTGCTTCCAGATACAATCAATAGAGAATGGCGACAATTTGTCGAATCACTTCAGGTAGTAAATGACATCAACATCAATCGATGCATTGTGGTAGAGCAACCGGAAGTGATCGAGCTGCATGGATTCTCCGACGCGTCCCAGTCAGCATATGGAGCTGTCGTCTACTGCAAATCCATAACCTCACATGGAAAGATGCTTGTGCATCTTATTGCCAGTAAATCCCGAGTTGCGCCTACCAAGCAAACAACGATTCCCAGACTTGAGCTATGTGCCGCTGTGCTGTTAGCAAAATTAGTGCATCGTGTCAAGCAAGCTTTAAAATTAAATGTGACTAATACTTTTCTTTGGAGTGACTCCATGATAGTTTTGTCATGGATAAGGAAGGAGTCATATCAACTAAAAACCTTTGTGGCTAACAGGATTGCTACAATCCAGGAGATGACTTCCAGTGAGCAATGGCGTTATGTGGCAACAGAGGACAATCCTGCCGACTTTGTTTCCAGAGGAATGGATTCTCTAAAACTTAAAACCTGTTAGTTGTGGTGGAATGGTCCTAAATTTCTGATGAGCAACCAGTACCCACAACGACAAATTCCTGTTGCAGTGATCAAGGATCCAGGTGAACTTAAAAACTGTAGTGACTTTTCTAACTTTTTTCTTGATTCTGCTACTAACTCTTTTGTAAATAATTTACTTAACCTTAGTAATGACTATTTTAAAATTATTCGTGTCTTAAGTTTTATTTGTAGATTTGTTTATAATTGTAAGAGCAAAGAAAGCAAAGGAATTGGGCCTCTAGGTTTAGGAGAATTAGAAAAGGCTGAACAGCTTTTATTGAAATTAGTACAAAAGGAAGAGTTTAAAGTAGAGATGAATGGTATTCAAAATTCTGCCATGGTACCTTCCAACAGTCGAGTAAAAACACTCAATCCATTTATTGATAGTGAAGGGATTTTGAGAGTTGGAGGTCGATTGAGAAATAGTGATATTAATTATAACCAGAAATTTCCAATTCTTTTGCCTTCGAAACATAAATTGACTTATTTAACAGTTGAGTATTTTCATAAAAAGTTTTTACATAGTGGTCCACAATCTTTGTTATATCAGATCAGGCAAAATTTTTGGATATTGAATGGCCGTAATATTTGTAGAAAAGTTGTTCATAATTGTGTAATTTGTTGTAAGGCCAATCCTACTTGCACTGATCAAATAATGGCTGACTTGCCAAAGGATAGAGTTATCAAAAATTATCCATTCAATGTGTCAGGTGTGGACTTCTGTGGCCCCTTTTACATTAAGTATTAAAGGCAGAGAAAAGGTGTATATAACAAAATCTATGTTTGTATATTTATATGTTTTGTTTCTAAAGCTGTGCACTTAGATATTGTGACTGATTTAACCTCTAATGCATTTATTGCTACACTTAAGCGTTTTATATTTAGAAGAGGTAAATGTGCTAAGTTGTATTCTGATAATGCAACAAATTTTGTGGGTGCAAATATAGAACTTAAAAAATGTTTAATTTGGTGTGTAAACCTGATGAGGCACTTGCAAGTTATATGGCCTCTGAAGGAATAGATTGGAAATTCCTCCCCTAGAGCCCCAAATTTTGGAGGTCTCTGGGAGGCAGGCGTTAAATCTTTTAAGTTCTATTTAAAGAGAGTAGTAGGTAACATTAGATTAACATATGAAGAGTTTCTGACCGTTATTATCCAAATAGAGGGGATGTTAAATTCTCGCCCTCTTGTCCCATTATCTTCTGACTTAGATGATTTAAATGTATTGACTCCTTCTCATTTTTTGATAGGTAGATCAATTACATCAATTGTTGAGCCTGATTTAACTAATTTAAATGAAAATAGGTTGGATAATTGGCAGAAAATTACAAAAATAATTCAATTAATTTGGAAAAGGTGGAGTGTAGACTATTTAAATAGTTTGCAGCAGAGAAATAAGTGGCATTTCGAGAAAAAGAATGCAAAAAATTGAAGATATGGTTATAATAAAAGAGGATAATTTACCTTCATGTCAATGGTCATTAGGTAGAATCAACAATATTTATCCAGGAAAGGATTCTAAAGTAAGAGTAGTGGAAGTCAAAACCACTAGAGGTATATTTAAGAGACCCATTTCGAAACTGTGCATTCTACCAATTGAAACAGTGTGTGTGTGAAGTAGCATATATAACCCTTCAGATAGTAATGTTTGTGTGTAGAATAGTATTTTTTTTAAAAAAAAAAAAATTCTGTGTGATTCATCAATTGCTTTATACATTGTCTTCATTTGTATGCTGTTTTGTTTGTATTTTGAAGTATTGTATTTCTGTGTGTTATCTTTATGATTATGTTCTATGTAAATCTTGCATGTTAAAAAA
Source organism: Trichonephila clavipes (assembly GCA_019973935.1). NCBI lineage: Eukaryota > Metazoa > Arthropoda > Arachnida > Araneae > Nephilidae > Trichonephila > Trichonephila clavipes. The sequence goes on along the minus strand of BMAU01000203.1, from coordinate 133,915 downwards.
CATTGCAAGGCCGGGCGGCATGTTCAGTGTACGTATGTAAATGTAGAGCGCCCTCTAGTGTTCAGAGTGTCTAACGAATCTGTGTAACCTCTGACTCCATCGAGTAAGGAGTCAAATCGAGCGAGCTGAGCAACAAGTAATAAAAACTACAGTCCACTTACTGAGAGAGACCTTTTTCTTGAGTTTTACTTGTGTACCCAACAAATATTATATATATATAATTTTAATATTTTATATTAACATTTTTATAAATGCTGTTTGTGCTATTTTACTACTTGGAGAATTCATTTATTTCTACTCTATTATTTTCATCTTATAAAAGGGTATATTTCTTCAAATTTAATAAAGTAAAAAAAAAAAAAAAAGTTTTTTCTGACACATTTACAGTGTATCACAACTAGAAACAAAACTGAGATCATCTCCTCTGAAAATGCGGTTTCCTCAAAGTTTGAGAAGCACAATGACATTTAGTGTAGCCAGCCAAAAGTTATATTGGAGCTAAAACACAATAAAAAATCAAAACACCTGTTTCGTTGTTTTTTTATCATGTCAGGCAAGCCTCTTTTAGTGTATTATACAAACACAATTAGTTTTTACATCATGTTATACAAATCCATCTTATATGAGCCTGTGTTATCGAGGGGGGGGTCAACCATATATTTAAATCAAATTTATTAACCAAAACTTTTACTACATCATTTAAATCAATTAACAGAAGTCTTGTTTTTTAAATATCTATTTAGAAAAATTTATATCAAGAGAATGTTTAAAAAACTGGAATTTATTTATTAAAGGAAATTTTAAATTTACAAACTATAATTTATATAAATTGTATAAGGGAAAAACCTTAGCAAACAGTAGTTTAAAAATTAGAATTTTTTTACAAAAAAATGCTCTTATTGCTTATAATTAAAAAATGATAAAAGAAAAGGCCTTACTGAATAATCATAGCCATGAACAACAGATAAGCGTTGATCATCAGATCCTGATAAAAGGTATTTGCCAGTGTCATTCCAGCATATACTGTTAACCTAGAAGAAATGAAAAATTTAACATTTTGTGTATCTTTGTATTAAGATTTTAAAATGGAAGAGTGAGTAAAAATTTTGGATACATACACAGCCATCATGCACAGGTATTTTTCTCTGAAGTGTCAATTTTTGAACTAACTCTCTGCTATCTAGAAATTTTTTTTAAAAAAAAGCACATTTTTAGTAAGCTTAAAATTAAATTTTTAAACCATTGTCAAAAACAAGCATAAAAATATTATTAAGAAACATAATACACTGAAAAACTTTTTAATATCAATGATATAAAAGAATTTTTGAAAAAATTATAAAACTTTATAAACAAAGAATTAAAAGTTATTAACTATACTAAATTTAAGTTGCCGCCAAATAATCACCTACCTTAAAATTTGTCATTAAAAACATAGCCAACATACTTGATGAATTTTCTATAGAAACCCATATCAAAATATGGCATTTAATTCAGCCATCAACGAACCCTACTTTCATTTATAGGTTTTCTCACACTTGACTTAATTTTTTAAGAACATTTGTACATATTTACTATTACATTTTATTTGTATGTGATCATGCACGTAAATAATATGCCATAATATTAACTAAATGCTGAACAAGACAAATTTAATACCTGTAGGTTAAAAATTTCAAAAACGGTAATATTTATCAATAATATCCCTTAACAATTCATCTCACAAATGTATATTTAATTTGAATCAATTTTCATTTTTTAGCTTAGAAAATATTCAAAATTACAATCTAGAACTGATATAACATATATATTTCCTTAACTTTACATAAAATCATATAATAATAAAGTTTGATGTATAAAACTTAACATAAAATTAAAAAATTATAAAAACTATTTTATTTTTAATTTGTAAAATAACATTAAAAGAATTTCACATTAAATCAAAATTTATTATTTATTTGAGAAAAGAAAAATTATTAATAGATAAATCTTATAGAACAAAAACAAAATTTTTAAAAATTCTTAAAATCTTCTCTTTAAATTATAATAAAGAGAAAAAAAACCCATCAAGCATTGTATACTAAAATGTTATGTCATAAAATCAAATACAGTGAGACCTTATTGATAAATAATTCTATAACATGGAAGTCTGCTTAACATGAAGTTTTAACATGGATTCCATCATAAGTAATCACTTATGCGATACCACTCCCAAAAAATTGTCACACACACACATCATAATTCTTATATTTCATTTTTTAAAAAAATAATAATTTCTTTAATTTTTTGTTACAATGATGTCACAATTTCCTGTTAATATAGCAGACATTATTTTTTTATTTTATTTTATTTTTTACTTTGTATGTATGAAACATTTTACATACAGTCCTTTACTGAAGTCTGCATACACCCAACAAAGAGTAATTACTTATGAAAGCATAAATCCTAGATATAAAAAATTGTTTTATACTTAAAAAATATGAGTGCATCAATACTTTATAGCCAATCAAATTCAAGCCTAATTTAAACCAGAGAAATATGCAAAAATGCTGACATAAACATCATAAAAATCTGCATACAGCCACAGGATCCTGTGATTTTGTGCTTACTATAAGAAGGAAGTCCTAATTTTTAAAGTCATATATAATAAGAAGTGATTGTTTTTCTTATTTGTTTCTGGAAAAAAATTCACTTAAAATGTCTACTGGAAGGGTCTAGATATGAGAAATATGAAAATACATTTGCAAAACAATTACAAATCTTACTGTGAAACCTCGTAAATTACCAGGAAAAGCTGTGAAAATTTTCAAAGAATTATTACAAGTTATAATTCAAGAAGGCCAAACCTTTAACAAATCCTGAAGTGGTTAGACAAGAATTTTAAGTGACCAAAATGGTAGCTCAATTCAAAAGAAAGTAAAAAAGAAAAATGCATGACTATTGGTTAGCCAATCCTGAAGGTCTGAAGATTATTCATAGCATATAAAAGCAATTCATCAGCTCAATCAATCATCAGAAAAGATTAGATTTTGCAGGATAGTGTCATCAGAAAGACAAAGCTTTTTGGAAAAGAGTATTATTTGTAGATGAGAGTAAATATAACATTTTTGGAAGTGATGCTCAAGGGAAAGTTTGTAGGAGGAAAAACTAAATTGAGGACATAAACATGATACCTACAGTGAAGCCCAAAATTGTTGTTTAATGGCTTAAGATTCAATGTCATCAGCTAGATGAGAAAATTTTATGTTTATTGAGAATACTATGGACTGGCTGCAGTACCTGAAGATATTTTAAGCAGTGGCATAATGTACACCCCCGCAACTTGGGGGGGCCAGAGTTCTAGGGGGCCCGAAGCATGACTGCCGCCAAGTACCTACCCTTTGTAAAATCCAACATGGGGGCCCAAAATCTGAGTTTGAAGAGGGGGCTAAATGTTCTCTGTTATGCCACTGATTTTAAGATATGCAACAATCTGTGAACAAGTTTGGGCTAGGCAAAGAGTGGGTCTTCCAACAGGACAACACCCCAAAGCATACAGTGTACATTGTGAAAGAATGGTTCCTGTACAAAGTACCTTGGAAAAGTACATTCACCCCCCTTAATCAACCGATGAACCTCACTGAACAGGTGAATAAGAAATTCTTGTATTTCTGACAAAGATCCTTTAAAAAACATACTGTCCAGGACATGATTTAAAATAATTCCTGACATCATAAAATTCTTGCTTTATAGATGGCTAGGAGATTGAAGGCAGTTATTGCTTCAAAAGATGGTCACCAAAGTATTAATTTTATTATTAGTACTTCATTAACTATTACTGCTTTTGTGCTTTATGCAGACTTTTGTGACATGCATATTTCAAGTTTGATTTATTTATCCTAATTGATAAATATGATTTCTGTTACATAAAATGTTTCATCCTTAACTTAACTCAGTGGGTGCAACAGCCCATGAGGGCCAAGGCCTACTGTGACCAAAGTATACCTGACCTTGGGCCCTGAGGTGCATGTGAGCACAAGTTCTGGTCAGATGGTCAGTTTGACACAAAAGCTCCAGTGTTAAGTTCCCAAGCAAGCTTGGTAGTCATTTATTGACCCACTGAAGGGATGTGATAGGCTGAGTTAACCTTGTCTAGCCCAGATTTGAACCTCAGACTTGTGGTATAGAAGCGCAATGCACTAACCACTCAGCCACTAGGCTTCTGTTTCATTCTTTTACTGACATAATATTCATTCTTTAACTGACATAATATGTATGAATAAGAATGATATGGGACTCTCAAACTGCACACAAAGGCTTCAACATACATAAGCAAAAGAATTGCAGCGTGTTAAAGGTCCCCAAAAGGGCATCCAAGAAATTTTGATACAGGGCCCACTCAGGACTAGCTATGCCTGTGATAATATTCATGGGTGTATGAAGACTTTATTGACAGAATGTATATGTATATGAATGTGATTATGTTCTAATTTGTATTATTATTTTATGTAAGAGATTATTTTCAAGATTTTATAATTAGCAAGTACAATTTTTTTCTCCAATCAAACTTAAGTTATAAAATAATTTTCCGTTACAAGAGATTTCCAATTATTAAAAATGTTGAAGGAGTGTAAACCAGAGTCAGTAAAGAACAATTACCCATAGAGAACTGATTGATAAAGTAATAAAGTGGATTTCCTTCAAATGTTTTAAGTGTCAAAGTAAAGAAATAATATTCTTTTTCTTTCATGACACACTGAAATTCTATGGGTAATTCATTACATTCTATATTAATGCTGTAACTCATGGTTTACTTAACATTGATTCCTAAGCATGTCAGGTAGTAAATTAACCTAGTAATACATGTAGCATTAATAGGCACTACTAGATGTACATGTAGTAAATTAGCACTATAACAGATAATAATTCTTCCTTTACAGAAGAAAAGAAAAAGTTATACAGATGATATTCATTTGAAGATCTACATAAGCTAAGGATGGACAATTGTTTGGGCTTGAGGGCCCCATTGTGAACGCAGAGAATACCAAAGGGCTACATCTTTTTCAAATGATTGCATTCATTAGCATTCAGATTGCATCTCAGAAAAGGTATAAACTGAACTGTATAAAAATCAATATAAGTTAAATAAAACAGGGGCAAATTTATTTAATTTATTTAGTGTGCTAATTTTATATTTGTAGCAGGAAGCCCACTTAATACAGAGAGACAAATGTACCCTATGAGATATACACCCTCTTAATGAGACAAATGTATCCCATCACAATTTTCTACATTTTTTTTTAAAATTGGGAGTGAGATTGCTTGTTTAAATTCTCATCACAACCTGCAAGTTAATGTCAATAACTTGCATTTATATTCAATCTTGTTGATCCTTCATGTGCAAAAAATTTAGATCAAAAATATATGTTAACCAAAATATAGAGAACACTTTGTCTATTTGATTTTATAACTGTCTTGAAGGGCTGCAAAAGTATTCTTTACGGATTTCTTGTCACCCATGGACCGCTATTTGCCAACTTCTGGAATAGGTTGATAATTAAAATTGCAGATACTTAAATAAAATTATTGGTTGATTTGCCGAATCGGACACTTATCGCTCCAAGTGTTTTCTCGCCAAATCGATAAATGCGCCAAATCCGGTAACCCTTCTGGATTTGTTTTTAGGTCAATTAGTATTAAATATTTTATCATTGCATAGTACAAAACATTTATTCTACATTCACTTCAGAATTTGGATTTGAATCATACTAAAAATGTTTATATAGTTACTATAAATCTTTAAAAACTGAAAAACTATCAAAATGTGTGCTTGTTCGTTAAATTCTATACTCTGGCAAAAGTTTTTATTTAGTAACATGCTCAAATAAACACTTAAATAATATTTATTATGCAATATACATTAGTATTTCTTACAAAGTATATATACATAATAAGAAAAAATATAACCTATTAATGAAATTTTCTTCATTACACTATTATATGTATAGATTTAATTCAAGTTTATACAATACCAATCTGAACCATATACTTTTTACGAGGAGGAATTAAATAGAAGCCAACATTAATTACTTTTGAATACAGAAAATTACGCACAAATTACATTTCCCCCAAGTAAACAAGAAAATAATTCTGGAAATAGAAATAAAACATAAATCCTTAATAATTCAATGATTGTTTTTAAAAATCTTTAAAATATCTCCTAAAAACTGGCAAAGATATTTTAAAGCAAATTTTTTTAAATCAATTAATCACGAGTTTTTTTATCGTACTTATAAAAATAATGCTTTTCCCATTATGTATTATTAAAATATAAAATTATTCTGAAATAAAACCAAATATAACACAAAAATGTAGGTAATAATTTCATACATTATAAAAATAATCACTTTCCATGTTCATCTAAAGTGCATTAAACTTTTGAATTTTGCAATTGTGTAAAAAACGCACTAGAAATATATAAATAGACGTAATTGCGCAAACGAAATTCTTACATAAGGTTTCAAAATCTGCGCAATAGACGCAAAAAATAACTTCCAAAAGCATATTCCATACATGTAAAATAATAATAATGATTACTTTTTGCTGCATCGAACAAGTGATATGGTGTTGTGCACCCATAAGGCATATCCATTATACTAGAAAATAAATTTTTCTTGTTCATCGTCGTTGGATAACTTTGGTTCTCACAAATAAGGTGTTATTATTATAAATTTTAAGCAAAACAAGTAGGATTGCCTTCTTTATAAATGACCGAAAACGATATTACTCCTTTGTGTGCTTATAACTCATTGTTAAAATATATTAATTCCCAAACTCAATTTAGTAAACAAGGCACCAATGTCAACATATCTGTCTATGGACTTTCATTTTATTCACTTCACTTCCTTACCAAATATGAAATATTTTAGTACTTTTGAACTTTGTTGATCCATGATAAAAAATTTCATTAATAGTTTATCTTGTGATATTTAATAATATATTGATCCCATTTAGATGAAAGCATAGCTCAGTTTTATTGATTTGAAGCCTCTAAAAAAATTTGATAGTTTTCTTATTGTTTTTTTGTTCTTTTTATTCATCAAAATTTACTTTACTCATTTGGCATCATCGATTATCGTCATCCTCAATGAGAGTCGGGTTTCACAGAGATTTTTTAAAATCTGTATAATTAAGGTAATGGTATTAATATTGATTTCTTTTCGTAAATGTTTTCTAGTGCCAAATTATTATGCATTTCTAATTAATAGTTGAGCAGCGTAATAACTTTTTTTAATGAATAATAAAGAAAAAATGTTGTATTAATGGTTAACGGTAATTGTTCCTAAGAGCTTGAATTTCGATTTATATAAAATGTTTATTAAAAGTACGCAGTGTTACACCTATAAATAGATTTAAAACTGAAGAAACTCTTAAAGCTCACTGATTGCATCAACTGTTTCATGCATTTTTCCGCTGTTTATATATAAACGAAGTGAATCCAATTCTTTCCAAATAAACTGGATGGTTACATAATATATGTCCAGGCTGTATTCTGAGGAGATACTCATTGGAACTTAAAAAGGAACTTGTATATTTTAGTAAGTAGCTGTGGCTTAAGTTCAATTATACATCACGTTTTCTTCTGGTTTTTATAAAATTAAAAATTATGGGGGTTCCGAAACAACTTGTTGTAATGCACTTAGTAAGAAAAATTTTGTTAAATCTTGCTTTACTATGTTTATGTTTTTAGTACCAAAGATATCTGTTGTAGTAAATAATGTGTTTGGTATCGAAATAAGATACAGAGGCCTAGCCGATGCTAATTTCAGTTGAATCCTGTTTTAGTGCTTGTCTTTATTTATCATCAACTTGAAAAATTAATCCTGTATCGAAGTCCAGTAGTTGAGTTGTGTTGGAAATTTTTTTTTCTCCATTACTAATGAGTGAACTAAACTAGGATTTTACCCAGATTTTTAGAGAATAATTTTTAATGTCCTAAAATAGCTTCTATTTTTGGTACTTGCATATTATCGCAACATTTTGACAACATTATATGAAACTAAGCACACAACACGTGCGAAATCAGGTTTGCCAACTTGATGAGTTAACTTGAGCTTAGGTGATTGGTGCAATAATACATAAGTACTGTAATGCATCTGTTAATATTTAAAGGAGAAAAGATATTCATTGCAAAAAAGAGTGAGGTTAATAATTTTGTAAATTTGAATGTAGTTATACTAGAAAACAAAGTGTTTTCTCCTAATTATAAATTGGGGGCGGGATTTCATACTATAAAAGTTAAATGAATCTTGACTTTTCTGCAATATTTGTATAATTGTAATCTAAAACTCATTTCATAAAAAAATAACCAGAAAAGAGAATTTTTTTTCAAACTAAGAGAATAAACTAATTCTTTTACTCAAAAAAAATACTAGCTACCTTATTTATGAAGTCATTTTCACTGGTTTAGAATTCGAAAGAAAATGGCTAATTTAAATTCAGTTGCTTATAATTAACAAAAAGATTCATTCTGGTTGAATGGCTAATCTTGGTTAATATCCCTTGCTTCCTCAGTGGCTCAACAGCTCTGGGTGGGCGTTTTTAATTTAATATATAGAAAGTTGCATTTTTTTATGTTAAATATTGAATTGTTTTATTTAATAAAAATAGTTGGAAGTGTTAATTTATCAAATGTTTTTTAATTCTTTATTCCATCCAAAGGAAACGTCGTGAGTTATTGTATGATATTTGTGATATGTATACTTATTGTATGATAGATCTGCCTCGCAAAAAAAAAATTGTTTTTGGTTTCTAATGCAGTTGGATATATAGAGACAAGTACCTTTACCTCATACAGAGATCCAAAATTAAAATACAACTATAGACCCCACAAAACTAAAGTAAACCCTCAAAAGTTGTTACAAAGAAGAATTTATAAAATAAAGAGAATAATATAAAAGATAAAAAATGATATATACACTTGCCTCCGAAAGTCTGTGTACAGGCAATCATCTTGCATGGTTATGCTATAATTAATATTAAAACTCTTCAAAATTTCCTTATTTCAAAGAATAGCAACAAAATTCACCTTAACGAGAAAAAAACAAGAATGACCACTAAATAATCAACCATCTGCACCAAAAGTCTGCGTGCACTTACAAAGTAGAGCTTTTAAAGACCTTTTATTGTAAAATAATTGCACTAAATTGTGTTTTTATTTAATTATGCTTTTGCGATTTATTTAGGATTTTAGATTTGGAAGCCTGTTGTTCCATGACAGGCAACAGAATAGAGATTGATATATTATTGAAAGAAAAATCATCATAGATCTTTAGAAAAGGGGCAAATTTTTAAAGCAATTGCTCAAATTGTTAATAGGAAATATTAATTGATTCAAAAAGTGTTCATAAACTACAAATCAACTAAAATGTTAATGTCCAAGCCAAGATCCGGTCGCCCATCTGGAATGTCACCTCGAGATGTTACTTTGTAATATGCTTTATAAAAATGAAGCTGAGATATTGCAAAAAAAGTGAGACTTTAATTACAATTTGAAGAAAGCTGGAAAAGGATGACTATCATGCCCGAGTTGCACTCAAGAAACTAATCATCTTTCGAATAAACAGAGCTAAGAGCCAAAAAACACCTAAATAGGACATATATTTTTTAGAAAAATGTAATATATTCATTTGAAAGTAATTTTTGTAATTTAGCATCAAAAAGCATTAAAATATGCATGCAAAAATTCCTAGACTGATCTTAAGAGAATCCTTTTTCGACCATCAAACATGGAGGAGGAGGCATAATGTTTGGGGGTGCATTGGAAGCCTTTTGGCTGGTAATCTGGAATTTATTGAATCAACAATGTACAAAATTGGTTACTTGGACTTATTGAAGTAAAATATCAGGGTATATGATGAAAAATTTGCAGTGGGTAATGATTTTTATTTTTAGCAGCAAATTGTGAAGCCATGGCTGTTCTGACATCTCCAAAACCAATTCCAAAAGTCAACCTAGTACCCAGACCTAAGCATAATAAAGCATTTGTGGGATTTACTCGAATGAATAATCAGGGAGAATGCAATAACATCCAAGGAAATGCTGAAATCTGTCAGAGTGTAAGAATGGAACAAAATATCCACAGATGAGAAACAACTAAGCTTGTTAAGTCCTTGCCAAATATGTTGAGAGAGTTATAGAAAGAACGGAATAACTTAAAAAGTATTAACTTTTAGTTACAATCCATTATTGTAAAGGTTTTTTCCAGTGTACGCAGACTTTTGACGCGCACGATTTGTGTCGTTCTCAAGTTATAAATATTTACATTATTTTATGTAATATTCAGGTAATTGTTGCTTATACTATTTTAATTTATGACGTTAGAGGAATCAGTAAAAAATAGTATTGATTCAGAAAGACTTGATTTAATTAGCGATCCTTGCACAAATATGAAAGATGATCGCCTGTACGCAGATTTTCGGAGGCAAGTGTATATATATGTGTGTGTGTATATATAAACAGGATCAAGGCTTCAAATTGTTTTAAAGGTCACACTAGCCTCACAGTATCTTGAGAAAACATTGTTCAGTGAAAATACTGAGATCAGCATTCATTACCATACAATTGCAACAAAATGGGAAGGCATGACTATCGACTGTTTAAAATCTCTGAAAGTGAGCATTGCAGACAGTCATGCATCTTAACTAGACAAAAGGCAACTACATGGCTGGTTCTGAGGTAGTCTGGGAGTAGTTATCTTATGAGTTTTAAAAATTTGTGTAGAATAAGGTATCAACTGTGTAGTGCTAATATTTTGAAATATATGGTGCTGTTAAACAGATATGTTATATTATATTCCTAGAATAGTAGGATAGTGTATTAGTAATGAATGAGACAGTTGAGAGTATAATTGTAAGATTATAAATGGAATTGTATGGTGCAGCATATATAATATAAAAATTTTTGTTAAAATGGATTTAATGTAGTGAGTAAAATAAGAAATAGCTACCCTTTTTAATGAATCAAATGTTAGAGAGTAGTTTATTATGCAGCTAACTATAACTGTATTTTTACTGGTCCTGGTTTCTTCAGGAAAGTATGATGTTTTTTTCCCTCTGTTTTCAGTTTCAACTGAGTATTGTTTATGAACATGCCTTTCTGCTCATGATTTGAATTAACTGTTGAAATGTTAAACTGAAATTAAAAATTAATTGTATGTGATTGTGAATTTAATTTTCCACATATGACTAGTTTTTTTTAATGAGTTTGTAACAGTTTATTAATAATTTAATTTTTCTTCTCTTTTTAGCTTTATAAATATGGAATCCACTCAAGAAAATAAGGTAAGAATCTTCATTATCTTTAAACACATTCAGTCTTTATTGCATATAGTTGAGTACTTATCAGTAATAGGGACCATGAATTGTGTGTGGTGACTATTTATCCAAATTGTTGCCTTTCTTTTTCTGTAATGGGGCTGTGTGTAGGTATTTCTACTTTTGCAGACGTAGTACATTCCTCAGGAGCTAGTATCACTTTTTAGTATGGCACCATTTAGGCCATTCCAATTTCCACAAGTAATTTTGATGCTGCTGCTGCGAAATTTGTACTTGGTGGTTTAATTTTGCAGAGAACATTCAAGCCAAACACACACTCAAGGGATATTTTTCATGCTGTATAATCATACAACATGGCCACTGTCGATTTTCTGCATCACGAAAATCCAACGACTTGGGCCAGGGTCGATCCTGCAACCTTGCGTATAGAAAGCCAACTACATCAGCCGGCATTGTTGCCAGAATAAACATGTGTTTTATCATTTGCAGCTATTTCTGGCTGAAATTCATCATCATTGACATTACAATATATAAGTTCATTGTCCTTGACAGTAAATAAGACATAACATACCCAGAATCCTTGATCCTGAGAAATAGTTCATCACACAAAAACTTGACATTATGCCTGTAACCAATGCCATTACATCTCTTGCGACATATTTTGCCTTCTTCTATCCATATGGCATGACTGGTCAAGAAAGCAGTTGCAGTAAAATTTCTTTCTACTGCAAAAAAGCTTATTGCACCTTTATTCCTACAGCAAATTTCCGGTGCATCAAAATGGTAAAAAAATCTAACAAACAGTTTAACTTAAAGAAAACAGGGGTACAATTGATGATATTTAATTATAAGTGTTATTTCTTTTTTTTATATCAGCAAATAGTGCAAGCCACAATATTTTTAAAAACAGCATTGTCTATTTATATTATTAGCACAACTGGTATAACTCAAAATTTGTCCATGTTTAACTTAATGTCCCCTGTAATTTATAAGCACCAGATATACCTTTTTTCTCATCAGGCATTGATTTTCATGAAAAGAAATGAATTATTTTTTAAAGCTATATAAACAGTGCAAATATTACCAATGAAAAATTGTGTGAAAATATTATTTGTAAGTATTGTAAAAGTTAACTAATTCCTTTTTCTATTGCCTTTTTAAACATTTTTTTTTTACTTACTATGTTTGATAGGGCTTTGTAAATTAATAAATTAAAGCTCATTAATTAATTTAAAATAAATGAATTCTTTTTTCATCCTTGCCCGAATATTTTTTTTAAAAATTCTTATTTTCTAATTTATAAAAATCAAAGTGAATGTCTGAACATTTTAAGGCTTGGTCCTGTCCCTAGGGGGCCTCATCTTATTCTCCACTCGTCCTCCATAAGATCATGATCTGAATTATTTCAAATGTTATTCCCAGACATATTCCTCGTCTATGTTTAAGCCTATCGCACCACCTACCTACTATACTCCATTATTACTCATTTAGTTGAAAGGAAACAAATGATTTGTGACTGTGTGAGTCACATTTGTTTATTTGTTATGATTTATCATTTTTACTAGTATTTGATGTATGCTATATATATTTTTCTTAAAAGGATCGCAGGTGAGACCTACTTTTGAATAGAAAAAAAACTCAAAAAGCCTTAAGATGTCACTGCACGCTGTATCTTGTTATCGATGGAGTTTACATCATAGGAAAAAGCATGTTTTTTTCTCTCAATATCCAAGTAAATCAAAAAATTAGATTCTTAAAACCTATTTTTCAAAGGTTAAATGAAATTCAACTTAAACATTTAATAACTTGGGAATTTCTCAAAATATATGAATTTTTTTTCCTGTGGGTCGAGCTGCATCTTCTGTGTTTGGACTGAAAATTAAAATACTTCCTTTAAAATTGCAGGTTTAAAAATAAAAATTCTAATAAAATATTTTTTGAAGTGTTATTTATCATTTCTTTCTTGCATTCTTTTGTTAAAAGTTACTGTTATTGATGCATAAAATTTAAAAGCCCTTACTTCGAAATTTCACTCTCACAAAGAAAAACTATCCGCCTACAAATAATTTAATTCAGCAGCATCATGTGACCCTCTACCAGGGAATTATACATATCTAAACTTGAACGTAGGGATGAATTCAGTGGCATTACATACACCCCCGCAACCAGTGCCAATTTAAGCTCATTTTGGGTCCTGGGTGCAGAAGATCTGACCCCCTTAGCACTGGAGGATCACAATTTGTAACCAAAAAATCTGGTTAAGTCCAGCTTATCCAGGACCCTGGACATCTGCCTCAAGCACCTAATGCATAAACTGGCACTGCCTGCAACCCCACATTGCAGGGGGGGAGGGCAAAGCTTGACTTATGCAAAGTACGTATTTGGGCTTTGGGCCCAAAATCTGAGTTTGCAGGAGGCCCTAATATTCTCCATTATGCCACAGGATAAATTACAGAAGAGGGGATTCAACTTTCTGATATGGTATTTCTAAATGTCTATAGAAATAAATTGCACGATAGAAAATTGTTTGGTTTTGTCTGAATTATTGTTTTTAAAATCGTACCACCTTAGAACACAAAATGGAAAAGTCAGTATCTGCTAGCATTTTCTGTTATTTTTTTATATTAATCTTGTGCTATAACATTAAGTAGAATTATTGAAATACCCGCCAAATTTACAGTTGATTTTTTTCGTATAATCATCGGCATAGTGTGACATTTTATTTTTTGTTCTTTTGTGAAGGCTGCAGCTACATATAAATTTCACATCAACTACATTCAAATCCAGAATTGGCTCACCATAAACCCCTGAATTAATAGAGATGGCAATTGCTATGTTACTCGTATTTTTTATTTAATTGTGTATTAACAATGTAAAATCTATATTTTTCAGAGTTGTCCTGAAACTAACAAATTTAGTGAACCTCAAGAAACACAAATTGCAGAACCAGTCCAAGAACTTAAGGAAAACAAAGATCAGCAATCTGAAATAAAAAATGAAGACTCTCATTTAGATGATGATGATTCTTTAGATGATCTTTATGCTATTGATGTTGCTACATCGGTGCTTGATGAAACTTTTTCAATTGATGATCCTGATATGGTTATACCTGATCATATAAATGAAGGATGTAAAAATATAATTACTATGTGCAGTACCACTGCTCATAATATTAGAAAAAACATCACTGAAGTTCTAAAGGCTCGGCAGAATGTTATCATTACCGAAGTAGATCCTGTTTCTGAACTACAAGAAAGCCTAAATAAAAAGATTGCAGATTTTGAAAAAGTGGTTAGTGGGAGCTTTGAATCTGATAATAATATAGTTGACAATAAATCAGCAAACATTTCTCAGAGTGAAGAAAGTGAGAAATTTAATGATCAAGAGGCTAAATCAGCAGAAAATACTTCTGGTCAAGATTCAAGTACTGTGATAGCTAGTATAAAACCTTCAGAAGCTATATCAAATGATACAATTGGAAAAAATGATGGTGAAATTTCTAAGTCAGAGGAAAATAAGAAAGAAATGACTCTTGAAACATCTGTTGAGAGTACAAAAACAAGTTCAGCTTCAGAATTTCAGGTGAGTAATAAAAGTTCTACTTTAATGTGTGTTTGTGTAAAAGTGAAATTAATGGTATGGTTTGATTTTAATTGTATTTATAACTGCATATTTTAATTTTTTGCATTGTGATATTTCATGTTGACTTTTTTTAAAGAGTAAAATAAAATCATAAATATTTTAAGGATACATGACATTCTATATTTACTATATTACTTTAAAAATATATATATATAACTCATAGACAATGCATTGATCCGAATTAAATTTATCATTATATTAAACTTTTTACTTCCAGTTGAGATTTTATCTTTTTAATCTTTTGATACACTTATTTTAAATTGGCTGTATAAGTCTTGAATTTTTTTGATGATGTCAATTAATACTCTAACACATTTATAAGTTGACTTAACCATAAAATATTTAAAATATGGACTTAAAAATAAACTTTAGGAACAAAAGAGAATGTTTTAAAATCATATCCCTTTAAATAGAAGGTTTGGGATGCTTGTTTATAATTTGTAGCTTTCTGTTAGTCAAATTTTTATAAAACATATGTAAAATCAACTAAGGATGTTTTTTTAATGACAAAATTAAAAGTGAAATTTGAAGCATTTTTTAGGTCTTAGTGTTACCTTGAGGACAAGAATGGTATTATGGCAGCATTGTTTTAATGTTTTTATTTGATCAATTGTTTATAATTGAGCTCTACAAATGTGCAATAAAAATATTCTTTGGTGCTTGTTAAAGTAGAATATTTCTTCCTTTCTGCTGTACCTTGGGACAAATATAGTTGTTCACACTACCTTTAAAATCATAAGTATTACTATTTTACTTTTGCGAATCAATAATTGTATCATTTTATCTCAAGTTATAAGAATTTCATTTGACTTGTCACACTTTTTACTATCAACAAATCTTTAAAGCAATCAACTTTGTTAAAAGTATAAAATATTGTTACTTTATTTTATTTTCAGTCTTCTGACTCATTGAAAGAAATATTTAAAAATGTTGCTGTTTTATCAGAAGATGAAAAGTTGGCAAAAAAGCAAAAAAATTCTGCTTCTTCAAAAAAGAAAGGAGAAAAAAGTATTGGTATGTAAAATATTTAATGTATTTTTATATTTCTACTTAAGGTTTTTGGTATTTATCAATTATCCATGGTCAAGTTTTCCTTACTATTATAATGTTAAAAAGACATTTTGTCAATGTAATTTATATTAGCAGCTCTCAAGCTGTGATACAGGCAAGGATGAAGTAAGCAAATTAAATAATTAAAATTTAGAACAACACAATACTGAAAGATTGTTTTGGTAATTATAGTGTAAGTATTGGTTCAGTGAAGATTGTATGATAAAAAAAATTTTTATATCATTTAAAACAAATTTTGTCGCCCATCCGGTATAGGGGTTAGTGACGCTGACTGCTGTGCCGTAGGGACTGGGTTCGAATCCCAGAGAAGACATGGATGTTTGTAAATATATAGCATAGGGTACTCTAAAGAGCCGTCAAGCCGCAAGTCCTCTTGTGAGGTTGGTCAAAGGGGAAGAGGGGTGGGAGGTCTTTGACCACCCCCAGAGTCTTCTCCCTCTAAATTGGGGTGGAACCGAGCCAAATCGTACTGTCACCTGTATGGTGCTCAAAGCTACGGCTAACGACAGGCGTCACATAGCCCATTGCCATGATTAATTTCACGGGCCTCGATCTGGTCTTTTCCGATCAGCTGGCATTAGTAACAACAACAGAATAAATCTAAGCATTCTAAAAAAAAATTTATATATTATAATTACATTTTTGTTATGTTGACTGGCATTTAAAAAAAAACCTCTTGTATAAATTACTATTTTTGGCTGGTAGAACTAAAACATTGTTTCTTATTCAGATAACTTATTCATAATGTTGAAATATGTTTATCTGTTAAAACTCAGTTGTGTATACATAACCTAAAATTTTTTAATAGGTTTTTTAACTGATAAATATTGATTTAAAAAATTGCTATAGAATGCACTGTAATATTACAGATCATATATTGAAATCTTTGGGTAATGGAACAGCTGAAGAAAAGCTACAGTTACTTTGTAAAAAGCATTTAGAAGCCCTAGAAGAATATCGTTTAATTGAACCAAGATTGAAACAACTGGACAGGCAGATTACATCTCAACAGAGAGAAAAAGAACAATTACAAGCAGATCTCAATCGAATGATACTTGCAAAATCAAGATTAGAAAGTCTATGTAGGGAAATGCAAAAACAAAGCAAAATTGTTAAGGTAAGAATTGAGTTGTTAGTTTGTGACACATTTGCAATCACAATATTAAATTATACATGTTACATATATTGTTTTTTTAATAGGAGGAGAGCTTACTTCGCCTGAAACTAGAAGAAGAAAAAAGGAAAGAGCTTGCTAATAAATTTCAAACTACTTTAAATGATATTAGTGCTTTAATGCAAGAAAATTCAAAAAAAAATATTCAATTAAGACAAGAAAATACTGAGTTGGCAACTAAGTTGAAAAGTTTAGTGGACAACTATGAAATATGGGAACAGGTATGATTTTTTTTAATTTTCTTGTATTTGTTGAAAGGGGAAAAAATTAAAGTATAAATTTTTATATTTAAATTTACTTTGTCAATGGTTATAGTAATTAGTTGGCTATTCATTACATATTTTAACATTTAGAAGAAATTTTCTTTATGAATTTGATAAAATTACTTGAATTGCAGAATTAACTATAATTCTAAATGCTTTATTTTGCTTGTGATAAATGTAGAGTTGTTAATTTTAAAAATATATTTATTTGCATTAAATGTAAGTAATTGTTTTTTACTTACATTTATCAAACTGCGTGTAATTTTATATATATATATATCAGTTGAGAAGAACTTGTAGAATATTTGGATTTCTAAAATTCATCTCTGGAATAAATCTATTAAAGAAGGAAATGTTTGTATTTAAAAATATATAAATTTTGATCATTTTGAAAATAAAAAAAATTTACATCCTAGATGTAAAAGAAATTAAAATGTACTTCATAAACAAACAAGTTCCTTATTTCTAGTTTTTATAAAAAAGGAAGTCAATATTGTAAAAACTTAATTAATGAATATAGTTTGGGAATGATTAGATGTTTTCGATAAAGGGTTGTATTTAGATTTATTTAAATAAGAAGGGGGCAAATATATGTATTTGCATCTAAATAGATCTTTATGTTTGGAATTTTATTTTCAGAACATGTCTAAAATAGTTCAACAGAAGGAATTAGAGGCACAACTTGCTAAAGCAAAGCATGCCAAAGTGAATTTACTCTTGAAACAAGAAACTGAGAAGTTCCTTAGAGAAAAACAGTCTCTATTAGAAAATTTAAGTGAACTTCAAAAGAGATGTACTTTACTTACTGCAAACGAACTGCAATTACGAACTGAACTAGCAGATTATACATTAAAATATGATGAGTTTCAGGATGTAGTCAATAACAGTAGTAAAGTGTTTTCTACTTTCAAAGATGATATGGAATTGGTAAGATTCTTATTAAATATTTGTCTGAAGGAAATTGTAGTAAATGATGTAATTAAATTTGTATCACAGTAGAAATGCTATTTATTATATATGTGTGTGTGTGTGTGTATTTATTGCACTTTATCAAAAGAACGGTTTGTGTAACTTTAATATGTAAAATAAAAATATATATACACATACACACACATCTGCAAAAAGTTAAGATAGAACATGTTTTTTTTAAAGCTACTATAATTAAACTGAACCGTTTGGTACCCGTTTCGATGAAATCCGATGGTAACTTGTCTCCTTATTCTTCAAAAAAGAAAAGAATGGCAAAAAAATTTTCTAAGTCCCCACTTTTGAAACTGTTTTTTTAAAGCCTCTCTTTGAAACAGCCACCTCTTTTACCTGAACATACACAAATAATTCACCTTAATTTTGTAATGGGAGAACTTGCACTGGAGGCTCTCGGGCACTCATTAAATTTTGCTTTAAAAATCAATACATCCTTTGTTAATGTATTGATTTTTAATCTTTTTAACTCTATTTTAAACATTTATTTTATAGAAAATATGTTTTCCAAACAATTAATTATTATCTTAGAATTAATGCTAATATATTTTTAAACCCGTTTTTTATAACTCATCTTAATTATCACAGAAGTTGCAAATATATGTGATGTGATTAGGGAAGATAGGCTTGCTACATTTTATGCAGTACTTTTCTCCCTCTTATGTGGGCAGTAAAAACAAAATCTTAGTTTCATTTTATATGACACCGTTTTTTCAAAGTTACTCTAACAAAAAAAAAGTTCCCCCTTTTTTTTTCAGAATAGCTTGAATCTGATATCTAACATGTAAATGGCATTTCATTAGGTGTAGAGCCATTTGCTTTAGGAATAATCTTCATTCTTCTATGATGTTACATTCAATCTGAATGTACTTTAACAATTCATTCCTCTCCAATATTTAACAGAGAAAAATTGTCAAAAGGCATCAACAACTTATTCTAGATTCAGAATAGATGGGGAGGGGGGGTTGCCCAGAGGAAAAGCATTACTGTGCCTCAGCTCGTTGTAGATCTTTTTGTCACTTAAGGAACAAGAACTGATGGCAAAGATGTGCTAATTTATTTTGGTTGAAGGGACAGATTTCCTGGACTATTCAGCATTTGTCCTCAGTACTTTTCACATTTGAATCCAGGTTCACACTGAAGAGGATCTGCTGATCTGGAGGATACAATGCACTGAATGCAATTATTACAAAATTGTTGAAATGCTATTACAGGGGTGTTGCAGTCTCTTAGTTGTCACTGTTCTGCATGTGTTGTAGGGGAAAACTTTGACTAGTGTGATATAGCAAGATAGATTCTTGATATGTCCAACCATATGCCACTGGTATTAAGGGAATTAATTTTGATGGATGATAATACGTGACCTCACTGAGCTATTGTTGAGTATCATGATTGGATTACTTTAGTAAATGCATTGCTATTTTAAATGTCTTCTAAATCCATTACTTGAATTGAACAAGAGTTACTCTGTCTGGGTCTTATTTCCCATTTCGGCTTTTGACAATTTAATTGGCAGCATAGAAAGTTGAGGCCATCAATGCATTGCATTTAGAAATGGACATATTCCTTATTAACAATCACTTGTGTAGTGTGTTTCCATGACTTTTTTCCCCCTTACTTAAAACTGTGATGAACTTTCTCCAAGAATATACTTTCCTACCTAAAGTGTTTTTATATTTGTTGTAAATACTGTTTCTGTTAAACTTATGCTGTCTGTGTTTCTATATAAAAAAAACTGTTTAGTACGTATTTCCCCCAAATTTGTATCTATGTTCATTAATTTTAAAATTAAATGCAAAAAACAGGTTTTGAGTAACTTTTGAGGCTACTGTGTATACTGTACATGTTTATGTTTCTGTGCCATAAATTCAGATAAAAAGTACAATACAATGGTTTACATTAAATTACTTTTATACACTAAAGGAAGCTTTTAAAATAAATTTTAATCTCATGGAAGAATAAAAGAAAGATATGTTTAAACATTTTTAAAGTTGTGTAATATTAAATTATTTTAAAATATTTGTTCTGCATTTCAGACTGGTAAAAGGATCAAGAAGTTAGAAAAGCAAACTAATACATACAAACAGAAATGGGAAAACAGTAATAATGCACTATTGGAAATGGTTGCTCTTGTAAGTGTTCTGAATGTTAAATGGTTTTATTATTAATTTTTCTTTGTTGGTCTATTTCATTTTCATCTTATTTTGCATTTTATTGTTCTCAAGTCATCCAAAATTACTTGTTAAATATTGTTTCTATACTTCTATTTTTCATTTTCTAAAAAAGTTCATATTAGAAAGTTTTTTTTTGTTGTTGTTGTTGTTGTACTTTTAAGTATTGCTACACAAATAATTTATTTTATGATTTCTATGAAAAATTTTTGATATAAAATTCAGATTTGATACAGAATTATTCCTTAATGTTATATCTTTGACTTATATTATAATAAGTATAATTATGCTTATAGGCTTTATTGTATTTTATTTTTAATAATATTTTTTAAAGAAAGCTTTATCTCAAAGGTGTTTTTATTATTATTTATTTATTTTTAGTGTCAACACATTGAGAGGTTTATTTCTAAGTCCTTATTTTTTTCATCCAAATTTAGCCTCTCACAAGTAAATTCTATCACACAAATGTAATTAGTTTTTATTAATTCTACAATTACTGTATTTTGTTATCTGGATACTTGACTTTTAAAAAAGGTAATTTGAAAGCACACTGAAGTCATTCAAAATCTCATGATAGGACATACAGGTTCGAAAGAACCAAGTGCTCCCATCTAACCCAGTACCAGAAGTTTACTTGTAAAATTCGTGTGCAAATTTATTATTTTTTTAAATGCTTCCTCTATGTGGGCTGTAGAATTATTTGAACAAAAGTCTTTATTTTATTTATTTGTATTAAAACTTTGCAAATTATATTTAAGTATGATTAATATAAAACCATTTGTCACTAAGGTTTTACTGCTTTTTATATATTAATGCCTAGTACTATGTGTTTTTCAATGTAGGGTCCAATTATTTCTATTTTATTCAAAAATAAAACATAATTAAAGTTTTTTTCCCGCACTTTCAAATGGACCTGCATTTTGGCAGCTAAATTTTTACAGACACAGCAAGTCCCCAAATGTGAGAGCCATTTCATTAGTGGCAGCTCCTGCTACCAAGTGCTTGATGCTTGAATTTATCCAAACTCTTGCCATGCGCTTAATTCTGATTTAATTTTTCCAAGAGTACTCAAGCCAAATTGACTTTCGGGATCTTTTACATGCCCCAGAATCATATGACATGCATGCCTACAATTTTCACATGCAGAAAACCTGTTGACTCCAGCCAGAATCGAACCTGCAACCTCAGGTTTACCAGGCAGACACTGAGCTATCTGTATAGTAAAGAGTGTTTTTTTTTCCAGGTATGGAAGTTTAAATTGGCATTACTTTCCAAGATGGTGACCGATTTAACAGCTGTCAGGTGATTTATTCTCAGTTTGGTTTGGCAATTCATCATGAATAGACTCACGCCTCATAGAGATTCGTCAAATGGGCCCAAAACGAGATTGCCGTTGTTCCCAATTTTCATAAGCGAATTTTGTTTAGCAATGAAGCACACTTCTGGTTGAATGGCTACGTCAACAAACAAAACTGGGAGTGAAGCTAATCCACAAGTGTATGTCAAAACACCGTTACATCCAGAAAAACTGACCGTTTGGTGCTCTTTATGGGCTGGTGGAATCCTTCTTCAAAAACGATGGCCACAACGTTACAGTCAATGGTGATCGGTATAGAGCCATGATTACTAACTTTTTCATTCCTGAATTGAACAATCATGATGTCCAGGAGCTGTGGTTCCAACAAGACGGTGCAACATGTCACACAGCTCGTGCCACAATCGATTTATTGAAAGACACGTTTGGTGACCGCCTAATTTCACGTTTTGGACCTGTGAATTGGCCTCCAAGATCTTGTGATTTAACACCGCTAGACTATTTTCTGTAGGGCTATGTAAAGTCATTGGTCTATGTGGATAAGCCACAAACGCTTGACCATTTGGAAGACAACATTCGCCCTGTTATTGCCGATATACGGCCACAAATGTTGGGAAAAGTCATCGAAAATTGGACGTCCAGATTGGACTACATCCGAGGCAGTTATGCCGGAAATCATATTTAAAACGTAATGCCACAAGATTATCTTTCGAATAAAAAAAATTCATGTCAATCGAATAATACATCGTTGTTTTATTGCAATTTAAAGTTCTATACCTCAAAAAAAAACACCCTTTACATCTGGATTCTTGATTAAGAAATTTATTCTGTGATAAATGTTTGATTAAATTAAATTATGTTTTTCCAGAAAGAAAAGAGTGACAAAGATTATTCCGATGCTCAACAAAGAATTGCAACCTTAGAAAAGTTATGCAGGGCCTTGCAAGCTGAAAGAACAGAGTTACGACACCAGTTGGATGTTCAGCAATCAAGTATGCATTTAAGTTCAGTTCTTAAATAGCTTCATTCAGGAAATAGTTCAACATAAAATTTCTGACTTTATTGTTAATGTCAGAAATTTAATAATATTAATTTAAATATATATTTAAAATATTTAGCAGTAGAAAAAAAGGGGGATTCTTTCTTAAAATTAATAAAAAGTTTAACCTTTTATATAATACTAGCTGAAATGCCCGTTCTTCACACGAGTTAAGTTTTAAAAACATAAAATTTACTTATTATAGCAATTATAATAATTTTTAGGGGGGGGGGACCCTGTATGAAGAAGAAGTATAACCAAAAATTTTCAAATGAATGTTCACATTATATATAATTTTAAACAAATTGCAAAATAAATAATAATTTAACATATGAATGAATGTAAATATAAATAAAAATTACGACAGGAAAGTGATGGCAGTAGTAAGTTTCTGCTATGGGTGAAATAACGTGCAATAAATAAACCTAAAGAAAAAATTAATGATAAGCTGATTCACTAAATGCTATCATAACTAAGAAATATTAGGAAGCATTCAACTGAAAAAAAAGTTCAATTAGTATTACATGAGGTATGGGTGCAATACTATCTAACATCCCTGTAATACATCTAATATAGAGTATTAAATGTAATTCAATTCTTAAAAAAATTAAATTAGTATGAACTAACATCAAAATCTACCTAAAACAGGTCCACGTTGAAATAGTCCAGAACCAACACAACAGTACTGAATGAAACAAATAATAAACCATGTTGCTAAAGAATTAATTAATGAAATAATACTTTTTTGCAATATTTCTATTGAAAATTATAATTTTATTGCGAAGAGCAAACAAATGAGTACATACAATGACAAATAACTATAGTGATAATTGATATATATATATCATATATGGATAGTATAACATAAAATATGCATGTGATCTCCAAGAAACTATGTGAGGAACAGAGATTATCAAAAGCAATGTTAAACCATGATAGCATGAGACGTAAAATCACTTCTACACTGAATTTTAAAGAAATCCAGAGGGAATCTTTTCAAGGTGCAACCTTTTTCTGTGCAAACATTTTTTCAATCACAAATGATACAGTTTTTTGGTTTGCAAGATTGTCAGAAGCAAAGTCATGACGGAAAATCTGGTCAACATTGAATTCAAGGGAATCCAATAAATATCAGAATATTGTTTCAAGGTGCACCTCATCAGTTACAGAAAATAGCTTCTTGTTAAAAAAAAATTCTGATTTTTTTTTTTTAAAAACAAAGATGAGTTCTTATTGGTCATAGGGACCATAAGACGAAAAACAGTGACATGCAAACAAACATGGTACATTCTAGTTTCTCATAAATAGGAAGCTTTATCTTCACAATATTACCAACATGTTAACAGCAATTAGTTTGAATTTAGTGTCATTTTCTTTCCGTTATACTTAAAGCAATTTTTTTTCTACAATGAAGAAAACATTGAATATGCTGATGAAGGAAGAATAGCAATAATCATTTTTTTTCAACGACAGAAAATGGCATAGATATGCAAAACATTTAACATTTATATGTAAAAATGTATACAATGCATGTATATATGTGCAATCAGCATGAAGAACAGATTGTCAGAAAGAAAATTACTTTGTTGTGCATTTAATCGCATCCATAGTTTTTCTAACACTTTTTTTTTTACATGTGTGAATAAATGGACATGAGAATAAAAGCAGGCAAAAAGTGAAGGTATAGTTTCATTGATTGTAAAAAAACCTTTGATATTTGTATCATGAATAGGTAATCAAGATCTAAGATTCTGTTTAAAAAAGCCTCATAAATTATTGTTACTGACTTTTGAGTCTTTGTATCACATAATTACTGTACTACAATGATAAGCAAGATTCTCTAAAGTTACAAAAGTAATTTTAATTTCAAAATATTTTTCCATTGTTTTACTGAACATAATATAGTTTTGAATTACATTTTTTCACTTACATACCACTTATCAAAATATTTCTTGAATATGAAAAATATTTTAAACACATATGTAAAATAATGAACAAAACATAATTAATCATGTATTATTTTTGAAAATTTTAATAAAACTGATGATATTTAATTTTTTTTTTTTTTTTTTTTTAAAAGGCAGCTTAAAGGCATATTAAAAAAATAAACACTTTTGTCAATTTCATTTGTCATGTTTTACGTTCATTTTATCAATGCACATGTGAGTGTTAGCATTTTCTGATTCTGAAAAATATGTACTACTTAAAACTGCAATACCTCGTGCAACGCAAAGAAATTTCGAAAAGGTATATTTTGCTCAAGATTTTACTTATGAAAGTAGAGAAAGCCCGTGCAACACTGGGCCATACAACTAGTTATAATATTAATTTAAATTAAAAGGTTATCTAAAACAGAAAAAGTAAACCCTGATTTTGATAAAATTGCCGTAAACAGTTGTGAACAACAACAAAAAAAAACAGAAAATCTTCAATATTTAAAATTGAAAAAGAAATAAAATAAATATAAAAGTAACCTTATATACATAGAGTAGAAATTATAATATTAATTCAAACCAAAAAGCTTCTTTAAATAAATAAATTAAGGTCTGATTTTGATACCATAAGCAGCTCAGAACAAAAAATCTTATACGTAAATAGAAATTTTAACTTAAATCACAACATTGACGATCTGTTAATCCCAATTACCATATGTAACCTGTATATATAATCCACAGCTTATGTGTTAAAAAAGTTTCAAATTTCGTTGTGCGTATTATATGCCGCCACAGATTATCTGAGAACAAACATTCTCCATCAGAAAAGCTAACAATAAAGTTTTGAAAGAAATGCAATTTTTGTTTTATAAAATAAATAATAGATGGCGCTTTCATGACTCAGCTGTCCTTGTAAGGAAAAAACAGTTACTAGTTGCTGGCGTCATTTCCAATTTTTTCTTGACTAGCGCTGTTACATCCTTTGAAAGTTTTCATCGTGTTGAAGCGAAAAACATGTAAGTTACACTGCAGACTTCAAGTTAAAAGCTACAGAGAAGGCTACCAAAGTCGGAAATTGGGAAGCTGCAAGGTTTTTGAACGTTGACGAATCAAATATTCGTTTGTGGGGAAAAAACAAGACCAACTTTGAAAATTGTGATCGACGTAAAAGGGCTGATCATAGTAGACCTCACTTGCTAGAATTAGAGGAAGAAATAAATGGATTTTAAAAGAAATGGGAAAGCAGTCTCGACAGTTAACATCAGAATGAAGGCTCAACTTATTGCACGCGAAATGAATATTGTTAACTTCTCTTGTGGGCCCATGTAGTGTTACCAATTTATGAAGAGAAACAATTTAGTCATTCAACGGTCGGACAGAAATTACCTGATGACTGGGGGGGATCTGACAGCTTCTTGACATTTTGCAAGCAAATTATTGTTGAAAATAATTTTACGACAAATTTGATTTTTTATATGGACGAAGTTCCATTATCACTTGATATACCACCTACCAGGACCGTCGATGTTCACGGAACAATTAGTGTTCCTATAAATACTACAGGAAATGAAAGAACATCATTTACTGTAGTTATATGCTGTGCTGCAAATGGTTTGAAATTGCTGCTGATGCTAATTTTTTAAAGAAAAACTCTTTCAAAAGAAAACTTTCCTAAAGGTGTGGAAATCCGTGCAAATGAAAATGGCTGGATGAATGAGCAAATCATGATGTTGTGGCTACAGACTATCTGGCAAAAACGAAAAAACTCTTTTTTTCATCCTAAGACATTTCTAATTATGGTCTCCATAAAAGCACATCTGAATGCAAATGTAAAAAATGCTCTGAAGTCCTCGTCTGCAAAAATTGCTATATTACCTGGAGGACTGACAAAAAAAATTGCAGCCTTTAGACGTCGGTATTAATAGATCTTTTAAATCAAAAGTTAGGAAGTTGTGGGAACAGTGGATGTCCGATGGGGAAAAGAACTGTACGAAAGCAGGAAAATTGAAGCTGACGTATGAAAATGTCTCCAACTGGCTCCTGAAAGCGTGGAATGACATATCTGAGACTACACTAAAGAACGCATTTCGAAAATGCAGTATTATTTTTGGAAATGACTGATATGTTAAGTGAAGATTTAATGAATTTATTCATTTCCGAATCCGATGAATCAGATTTTGAAGGCTTTTTTTAATTATTGTTAATAAATTTAATCATCATTCAAGGTAATATTTTTATTCTGAAAGTGTATATAGGTGTAAAAGGGGGATCTTAATTTTTTTGCTGTTAACGTGATAAATAAAGCTTTTTTCTGTGTGCAATGTTTTGTTTAACAACTCAAAACATATAAAGCTTTTTTCTGTGTGCAATGTTTTGTTTAACAACTCAAAACATAGATGGCAGTAACAAAGAATTTTTTTTTTTTTTTGTTTTATTGAGATTATCGTAAAATATATTATACATATTTAAATAGATGTTTCGTAGTAAATTTTTGTTTTTTTTTTTTTTTTTTTTTTGAGTTTCTTACTTCTATTTTTAATTATATTGTGTACTTTTTTATTTTATGTGACACTCATTATCGGCAGTTTATATTTTGGATTATTCGCCGTAAAAACTGCTGCGGATTATACAGTGGTGGCAAAAAGTCCTGAACACACTCATTTATTAGCGTAATTTTTGTGTTTGACTTCATTTTTCGTTGTGAAATTATCGCACTATCTTAAATATTGTTATTGATTTTAATGTATTTTTTTATGCTGATTTCAAATCTACTACTTGTTTCTTAATGACTAAAATATTTTTTGTAGTAAAGCTGCCTGAACACAATAATGTGAAATATGTGCAGAATAAAACAATATAGAATAACATAATATGCAAAAGAAAAATAACACGAAAACTGACAAATACGGTACATTTAACCCTTTGACGGTTAGGGAAATGAGCAGTTTTCGTTTAGTTAATTCGCGCAGCATTACGAGTAAGCAGTAGCCGAAAGTGGCAGCTGTTTTCCCCCGCCGTTCTTCTGAAAATGTCACCCTTCTACGGCGATGCCGTAGATAGCTCGCCTCATGCATTTTAAAGGTTTCTTAAAGTATTTGTAGTACACAAATAACAGTTTTTACGTACTTTAAAATAATGAATAAATGATAATTATTAAATAGTAACCACATCACTAGTAAAACTAAATCGGCTAGGAGCGGGAGAACTTGAATCAATTTTACACCACTGTCGAACACTCGAAAAATTTTCCTCATCGCTTGTATCGTCTTCTGAGCTTGATATGCTGTGAACAAAGTCTTCATCAGACTCAAAACTTGATAAGCCTTCTGTATCGAAATCAAAATCATCCTCATAATCTAATTTTCACTTTTGAGCCATTTTACTTTAGAAACAGTCTAAAAAACGTGTCAAAATACGCATAAAAAGAATAACGTAAAAAAAAAGAACCTTCATTATGAAGAAAAATTCATGGAACCTGTACTGCCATCTGTAGACAGTAAAACTAACTAAATTTCGCGAGTAGGATTCGTTTGTAACCTAATCAATGCAGAATAATGACCTTGAACGAGTCCCTCTCGTCAGCACCCTTTGGGGAAAGGTTTAACTACGCGAGTAGAACTCGTTTATACCCATTTCAGTCGAAATCTTGCGCCCGAGCTGAATTTGTTTGCACGCATTCAGAAGCACTACTCGATTGCGAGCTGAGCTCGTTCATGACCATCAAAGGGTTAATAAGCATTTTGAAAATTACATTGTTGTCACATGTTAAAAAATCAATATTTTATGGGCCAGCCGTTTGCTTTAATTACGGCTCTACATCTTTTTGGCATGGAATGCACCAATTTCAAAAGAAGATCTTTCGTGACAATATGGTTGAAGGGAAATATTAAAGCTTCAATTAATTCACGTTTGTTTGAAGGTTTTTTCTTTGAAATTTCAACCAATTTTAAACCAACCATAAGCTCTCTATCGGATTAAGGTCGGGAGACTGCCCTGGCCAGTTCATTCTATTCACAGTATGGTCTTTCAACCATTTCCGGACTACCTATGCACGATGACAAGGGGTGTTATCGTCCTGAAAAATTCATGACTGATTCCCAAAAAGATCTCTCGCAGTTGGTAGTAATTTATTTTGTATTATTTCAATGTAATCCATGGCTTTCACTGTTCCGCTAACTATGTGAAGTCTTCCAACACCATATGAGAAGACATGCAACCCCATACCATCACTTTTGTCGGGTACTTTACTGTGGGCTTCAGACACTGAGGGCTGAATTCCTCATGAGTGCGTCATCTTACATAGGCACTACTTTGGTTGCCAGAAGTACAAAACTGACTCTCGTCACTAAATATTACCTTTTCCCAGTCTTTAATAGACCATAATGAATCTTCCCTTGCCCACGTCAATCACCTCTTGCATTGAAATTCAGTCAGTAATGGTTTTGGGTGCGCTTTACAGCCTTGTAACCCAATTTCCAGCAGTCTTCCTCTAACAGTTCTTGGGCACACTCATATTTGATGTCAAAGTCCATTGTTTCAAAATTTGCGAGGAATTAAGCTTTCTGTTTGAAAGAAATAACCTGTCTTCATGGAAAGATATTTTTTGGGGTCCTCTCTCCTGATCACCCCCTGTCCACAATAAAATTTGTTTCAGAAAATCTTTTCAAAGTTCTCACAACAGTAGAAAGGCCACATGGTACTTTAGCAGCAATTTGGTGCACAGAATAACCTTGCTTTAAATGTATTATTTTGTACCTTTTATTCTCGGATAGATATGAAAATTTAGCCATAATTCCAATATTTTCCACAAACGCACTTCAAATTGCTTTCAATACACTTTTTCCACAAGCACACAACTGCATTCAATACAATAAACCACATTTCACCTTTTCTTTCAACCTTTTATCGCTACTGCTCTCTGATTGGTTGAAATAACGGAGCATTTCATTGGTGGAAAACACACTCACTCATTCTTACAGTGACCTTGTGCTTTCTTGTCAAGGTTTTTTCAACATATCAATGAAACTATTTACTTTAGATGAAATCTACAAACAGATTTGAAATCAGCATGAAAAAATACATTAAAATCAATAACAATATTTAAGATAGTGTGATAATTTCATAACGAAAAATGAAGTCAAACACAAAAATTACGCAAACAAATGAGTGTGTTCAGGACTTTTTGCCACCACTGTACAATGTTTTTATTTTTACTCGAAAAAAAGGCTTTTCAGATAATACGCCGCTGCGGATTATATACAGGAATATGCAGTAGTATGAATTGAGTGTCATTTTCTGTAGTTACATTTTTGTACTTTTTGCAATGGAAAAACTTGGAATCTGCCAATAAAGGAAAAGGGTACTTATGTATTAGCAAAATTTGCTCTACAATATCAAAATATATTCTAATGTGTTCTATACAAATAAAAAAAAAAGTCAAATTTTGGCGAAAAAAGTGCCATTTTGGTTGCTGTTACTCTAATGCATAAATATCAGGCAAAGCAGTACCTTTTTTCTTTTTTAATGGAAGGAAATGTTGTTACTTACATTTTATCATACCGATGCCGACATTCAAAATAACTCGCCAAGTTTGCAATGCTAATTTCACATGTGTTGTACGTGCTAAATTGTGGCAACCATGTGTTTTGTTTCATATAATGCTGCCAATAGGTTGCAATAATATGTAAGAAGAGCAATGTCATAGAGAGATTTTTTGGTACTTCTGTTTTATTGCAGCAATTGCCAAACTGTATTAATAACTTACCAAGCTGGCCACCCCGATTTCATTTAATGCTATACTTATTAATAGACTGGGTTTTGTGAAATCAACATCAGATGGATTGTAGCCTAAGTACAACCGTAGATTGATAGTATAACTAACGTTCAGTTTTGTAAGAACTGCAAATCTGAGTTCCTTAGAACTAATAAGTACCAAAATATGTACAAATTTTTCGCAAACTGGACACTTTAAAAGTCAACATAAAGTTAGTAACCAACATGGAAAAAGCAAAAAATTTTCAGATACAGCTTAAAGGTTTAAAGAGTGCCCTCATGCCTTCTTGATGCTGATAGCAAAGCTATGACAAATCATAAATATCAAATGAAATAAGATATTGAATGGTATGAAAATATCTTTAAAAGTAGTCAGTACAGTTATAATGTTAGGCCTTGCAAGAAGGGTAGTTGTTCCATTATGCAATCAACATATACATCACATCTATACAATGATCTATACACACACATCACAAAAATATATAAAAAATTAATCATGCACAAAAATAAAACAAATACGTAAATTTAATGAGCATTAAAATAAAAAACGGCCTTGTAGAAAACAGATTGTATATTATCAAAAATCTCAGCTATATTTAAACAAAAAATATACTGATTTGATACCCGAACAAACACATACAAAACATTGAGCAAACTTTGGTATCGTCCACCACATTGGCGGGCGAGGATGTATAATTACAACATTAAAACAAACACAAACAATCAACACAACATTAACTGAAAACCATAAAAACGTATATGAAAACAATTTAATTTCGAATAACTGTAAAAAAAAAGTTGGCTTAACTGGAAGAGCGATGTTTCGAATAACTGTAAAAAAAATAGCTAAACTGGAAAAGCAATGGAACCAAAATAGTAATAACATTAAAACAAACATAACAATCACCATTAATATTAAAAACTACAAACTTATACGAAGAAGTAGTAATTATTAACAAGAAAACAACTCTGACTGCGCTGTTGCCAGAAGTTAAAATTAAAATCCAGTTGGAAAAAAAATGGGAAAATCGCTTAAAAACTTAATTTTAAAAAAACCTTAAGCAAATTTCGAAAACTCTTTGTAGTGCACATCATTAGGACCTATATTTATGTGCCAAGTTTTAAACTTCCCGGTTGTTTAGTTTGACCGTTACAAGTGAAACACTCACACAAACACTTTCTTTTATTAGTGTAGATTAATTATATTTGAAACATTGCTTTAGAAATTTTTAAAAAATAAAAGGATAATTAAAAAAATCTATATTTAAGAAACTTTTAAAAAACAACTGGTTGCATTTGATTTTACATTTCACTTATAAGCATATATAAAATTTTAAAATTAATTGTTCTTGCAATTATATTTGCAATAATTGCCACATAAAAATTTCTTATATGGCATACAATATTTTCTAATCTTTGGTGATGATAAACCCACTGATGTTGAGTGGGCCCTGTATCAAAATTCTTGGGATGGGGGAGCTTTTTTTAAATAGAAATTATAAAAAGATCACATTGATTAAACTTATTTGAAAGTGTATAACACATTTGACACATGTTTGGGACCCTGTAATACTGATACGGTAGTAGCTAGGCCCCTGGATAAACCTCTTAATCCAAAAAGTAGAAATACTGTAGAGTCCCAAAAACTTGGCACTCAATAACTTGGCCACACTTAGTTGGTCAAAAAAAAAACACAATAGAACATAATGCATTTATTTTTTTAAAAAGTAGTCAATTTTTGCAAAGTCAGCTACCTAATTTTCAGTACAGGCAGCTTTTTGCCTTCATTAAGTATTTTTCTGAGGTGTCTGATATCGGATAAATTACTGTATACTATGTATTCCTTAAGGTGCCTGACTAGTTGCGGGAACATTTTTTTTGAAATAATGCTGAAAGTTCATTTTTAAACTCATGTTTTGTTTGATTATAACTGAAAACTTATAAAAATGACAAAGAAAAAAATTTTCAATATTTTGTAAGAAAATTGACAATTTTAGGTTAAAATTAGGCTTTTTTTTTTTGCTCATCACGGCAAACATTGTAAAATAAATTCTAATGCATAAGATAAAAAAAGTTCTTTGAATTTTATTCAGAAAGCGTGTACCAATGTTTTGCTCTATCATCTTAGAAATAATTTCAATTTATCACAAAGAAAAACAATCATAAAAGATGTAAATATATTGTTTTTTCTTATTCTCTAGTGCACAACATACATACTATAATAATAAACAATGATGCTAAATTTCATGCAATTATCTCAAGGACTTTTTGAGGTACCATGCGATAAAATATGGAAAAATATGTTTCGGAGAAAAACGCATTTAAGATTTAAAATCTAAATCTTAAAAAAATTATACTGCTAAAACAACCTAAAACCTCTTTATATCAAAAGAATAAACCTTTTATAATCCCATATCAGTATTATATATTTGTTTCACACACACACAAATTCTTTTTTTTTTTAATTTTGTTACCAATTTTATAGTCAAAAAAGCTTTTCTTAACGTCTAAATGCATAGTTTTTTTAAATACAAATTAGAGATATAAAAAGCACACTAGAAAAACTTTATTACGTTAAAAAATGATATATTTTGTATGGAAAAAGATATATATTTCCACTAAGTATCTTAGAGCTTAAGAAATATGTAATATAAAATATATTAATGTGTTATTTTCTCAGTAAATATTCCCGAAAAGTTCTTTTAAAAGGTATTGCTTATCACAAATGTTATAAAAAATTTTAATGAAAAGCATATAAAGAACAGTTTTTAAAACCTCCATATGAATACACTTTGACTTTTTTTCATCCTTGGTAATTTTGTTTTCTATGCAGCTTTTTTTCCGCGAAAGTTTTCTATATTCTAAGGGGTGACCTATAGAAGTTAAAAACGTTCCAAATAAAATTTTACAAATCCATGTACAAGATCTTAGGAAGGGAAGTATTTGCCTTTCTAATTATATATATAATAATAATAAACCTGTATATTACAAATTAAAAGAAATTACGTTAATAATGCACTTAAGCGAAATGTTTCAAGTTTATATATAATAATTGTATCTTTAAGTAAAATACTCCATAAAATGTTACTGAAAAAGGCTTTCTGAGTAAATTTCGAAACATTTTTGAATATATTTCCAACTTTTCGTCACCAACTGACTAAGTATTATTGGGATTAACTCTGTGTCAACATTCACCTTACTGCTAGCACCAATGATGAAGCAAATTCCTTGGACCTCACAGACTTTGCTTTAAGCATAATTAATTAATATTTTATCTTTAAGGATAGAGTTTTCTATCAAATATATAAAATAAAGTTAAATATGAAACAAAATATCGAGTAGCAAGGGCAAAAAAAATCGGAAAATGACAAAAATTTTACGAATTTATTTGCCAATTTTCACTTAAAACTAATAAATTATTTTTTTAAAAATATCATCATGTCCCGTCATTACCTTACCTAAGTTAATATTTTTTAAATAAATTCGATAAACACAAAAAAAGTGTAAAAAAAAGAAGTATTAAAATGCAAACACTTCCGGTTTCGGTACCTAACTTCCGGTTTGTTTTTGCTGCTCTCTCGACATAAAAACTATTATAACTTCGTAAATAATTGAAGTACAAACAAAACTAAGGTATTTTTAGAAAGCAGAAAATTCAACTATATTAAATAAAAAAAAATTTGTCATTTTCATCAAAATTGACGTTTTTGCACTAGTCAGGCACCTTAATTTTCATTTTCATGTAGTAAATGTTCTATGCCTCCATAAAGTATGTACTTTTCTGGTTTATTTTCTGTAGTATTATCAAGAAAACAATACAAATAAGTGCAGTACAATAATTTCCAAGGAAAAACACTCATTCTCTCTTATTCTTTTTTTAATCCAGTTCTCAATAACTCGTCCACATTAGGCCATGTTTTTGAAACACTACTGTGTTTATAATTGCGAAATTTACTGTGTAAATTATTGATTTTCGATCAACTATTCATTGAAATTTTATTTACAAATTTTTGTGCTTTATGAGATGTATTACTAAATTATCACACATTATGTAAGAATAATTTTAAACAGAGTATATGTGTTTTTTCAGATTCTGTATCCTCAACAAATAATGATGTGCCTTCCATTACACCTGAAACTACTGAAATCGCTTAGATGTGTGTTCCTACAATTACAGAAATGTTTAAAAGATTAAATGTTCTTTTTAACTTACATTTAATTTACTTGAGTTTGTGTGTGTTGCTTTAGTTTGGTATTTATGAATTATTCGATTTGATTAATAAGTTTTCTATATTCCAACTTTAGTATTCTGTATTTTTTTTACTAATTTATTCATGGTTATAAGCTGTGTAATTCATTACGTTAGAATTGTATGTGTGTGTGTGTAGATATTTTAAACAGGAAAGTTAAAAACTTTGCAACACTTATATGATTGATTTTTCACTGGTATTTAAATAAAACTTTTAGTTTTTTTCTGCTGGTCAGAAATTCTATTTCTGAAACTAAATTTTTTTATAGAGAAAGTTCCTTTTTTTTTCTCCAAAAGATATTTGCAAAAATATCACAAGCTCATTTTCTAAATTTGTGATGAATACTTTCATTTGTTACATGTTTCAGTTATTTATTATAGAGTTCTGCATACATAAACATACTAATGAATGTTTGATAGTGTACATGGTTTTTCCTAAATTTCGTTTTTCTCCTCTCTTAAAAAATACTTTATCTTTAAGCTATAAACATAATTTTTTTTTTGTCTTGTAATGAGTATGCATCTATTATAAATACAGTTGGTGCAAATTACTTACAGAAAAATCCAGTGTATAACGTGTGCCTCCCCCCTTTTTATGAAGAAACTTGAAATGTATGGAGGCAATCATGTTTTTGCGTAATTTATTCAAGGTATTATTCCAAGCTCTTTAGAAAAAATAATAGTATACTTCTAGAAGTACAACCCTTTAAATTCATGATGTAAGTCATTTCTTTTAAATAAACAGTGTTTTGATATATGTTAATTTTTTTTTTCCTTATTGTTTTTAAAGCTCTTATTTTTATAACCAGCATCTGTAAATTTCTATCCTATTTTTTGTGTTAAAAGTGTGCGTTATACACCGAATTTCACTGTAAATATTTTTTTCTCCCCAAATTTACTATATCTGTTTATTTATATATGTTTTTTTATTTCTAACTATTATCATTAGAAATAATGTTTTGAATCCATGCTTCTTGTTTCTTTTATATCAAGCTCATCAATTTTAATTTGAAAGCAGATATTTTAAATGCGAACAAAGATTTATATGTTAATCACGTAAAAGCTTTTAGTAACATTCATAATCAGAGGTGAAAATTACGATTAAAAATGTATTTAGTAACAAAAATCTTAAGTTTTCAATTTTACCTCACTACAATAACTAATTGTAAAAATCTGTTCTGTATTGCATTGCAAATATCAGTACATGTTCTACTTTAAGACATCAGAGAATTTTAGTTATATATTGATTTTATTCATGATATGTAATTATTTTCTCATGAGTACATCAATGTCTAATTTTGAAGTGTTTTCAAGGGTTTTTTTTTTTAAATTGTACAATTTCATTCTTAAAAATTGGAAGACTTCATTGTGGATGAAAAGTATTATTGAATCTCGTCATTACTATTGCATTTTTGTGGATTGTTTTATGTTTATTTGTGTAATAAATAAAACATGTAATAAGTTCAGTGTACTATCGTATTTAAATTCATCGTGACAATTTATAATTTGAGTGTAATAAAAGTTTATATGTTATATAACTATACACAATAGCATATAAAAGGATAATACCTTTTTTAAAACTTGAAAAATTATCCAAATTTAAATAATTTTCATAGATTCTATATACGTAAATTTACATTCTGTACCATTTTTTACATTGAAATAAAACCATTCAAAACAAATTAATTTTTTATTTTTTGATTGTAAATTTAGATGTCAGTTCCACTAGAATTAGATTAATTAAAAAAAATCTAAATTTGTAAATATTGCTGATTGGGTGAAGGTCAAGCACATATCTATGAACTTGATTACCAAGTAGGCATGGCAAATTCAGTCTACAGACATGACTTGCCTTCAGTCTTTAAGATAGCCTTATCACATGTGCATCAGCTATTCTTGCCATTCAATTTAAGTTTCCTGATTTACCCAATTAAAATATATGTCATTCCTTTATTTATATGTATCAAACAAGAAACAGAAATTTGGAAGCTTGTACTCAGTTTAAGCTTTGACTTGTGGCAGTGCTTGCAAAATCGCATTCAACCACCATGAATATCAGCCAGCATAATATAAATCAGATTGCAACCTCTGCTGCACATCAGATCAAATCCAATGACTTCTTAAGGGCATCTGTGACCCTTTTTAAATGGCCACTATATAGCATACATTGTTAGACATTTGCATAATAAATAAATGTACATGACCCACAAAACCAACTGCTGCCTTTCGACTAAATAAGTATTGATAATGTGTGGTAGTAAGTCTAGTCCTAGATAGGCCAGTGGACAGGACATAAGAATGCAGTTTAGGCATATGGTTTAAAATTCCCAGTTTTTTTAAGAATGTGTAAGAATAAATTTTGGTGGTTAAGATCATGATCTTATTGAGGTCAATTCGAAAGCTAGGCCCTTGCCTTAAAATGTTCCTGCTCATATCATTGCTGATTTGTAACTTTTAATTTAACGAAACTGGAATATGAAATTGTAAAATAAATTATTATTATCGTTGATCAGTGGCATAACGGAGAATATTAAGCCCCCCCCCCCTCTGCAAAGTCAATCAGGCTTTGGGCCCCCTGCAATTTGGGGGATATGTTACGCTACTGGCTAATCATATAAATATAAGTAAGCTCTGGTATCTGAGAATTCCTCATTCTTTCAACTGATGCAACATAGACATTCTTAATTTATGTAATAATCCCGATTATTATCTCAATAATTAAAAAGAAAATACGACAAATATTTGGGCATTTTCGTATAATTTTGTATCGTTTTTACTTTGACAGTCATGATTTGAATTTAACTATATTTATCATTGTTTGAAAATTTGATATTTTTAGTTGATTGATAAAAGAACAAGATAATTTTTTTGTCATAAATTTCATGTAATTATAAAATATTAGTGTAACTCTAGAAACAAGTGTACAAACCTGATAGAATAAATGAAAGCACTTAAAATAAATAACTCTAAAAGGTAGAAAAAACAGTCGCGGGTGTAAGCAGCCATTCCCTCACTATTTCAAAGCAAGCAAACGTAAGAATTCCGTTGGTGCACGGCTGATGGTAAACTCAACAAGATAATTTATTTTTAAGTTTAATATACATGCCAGTAGCGTAACGGAGTAACTAGCCTCCCCGCCAAAGTCAGGTTTGGGGGCCTTAAGCTGTAATTGGCGTCAGTCACAGATTTTTGGCCTCCTTCTATGCGCATGGTGCATGTTACGCCAAAACCAGTGTCTTAAGGCCACTGGACATGGGGTGCAGAGGGGGCCATGGCCCCGGGCGACAAGCACCACGATATTTACATTCAAAAAATATTTCAAACCCCATATCATGCCTTGGTGATGGAAACGAGTGAAAGCTTTAATACACGCACAGATGCAAGAAGTTTATTAGTCGCTATGCAATCGCATTCGTTTTTGTTATTTAGGCTTCTGGCAACCGTTACTGTGGGGTCAATGATGCTCAAAATTATTTGCAAACAGAGGGACTAAATAGCCATCAATGTGGTAAAAAAAAAACATTCTTTACATGTGTTAGAAGCAAAACGAGAGGAATTCGTGTATGACGCTTTAATATATGCTAAAAGTTTATGTGAAAAGCTTGAAATTTCTTTTGAACCTCCAAGACGAATCAGAGGAAGCATATATTTGGCGACGGAAGTAAAGATGTTCAGCTATCGTACGCAGATGACGTGAGGCGAACAATGTTTTCAATAGACAGAGTAACTGCTGCAATTTTCGAGAAAGACTCCAACAGTTGCAGAATCTAGCGCAAAAATATGCTCTCTTAAGGTCTGAATTGATATTGAGCATGGATGAACTTAACTTAGATCAAACTCCTCAAGACATTAATAAAGAAGAATTCCAACTTGAGCGCGTACGTCTACAAGCTTTTGTAGCTGCAACAGACCCAGGCTGTAAAAATGAACTCATTAGGTCCGGCTCTGGATTTATTAAAATAGATTATTGAGTCCAAACTTGAAGATGACTTACCAAACATTGTCATAATGTTGAGAATTTTTTTTAACATCTGCCGTCAATAATGCCAGTTACGAAAGAAGCTTCTCTAAGCTAAGATTAATCAAATTATCTCAGATTGACTATCTCCACGTTAAGCCTAACAAATTTAGCTATTCTAGCAATTGAACATGACATACATATTGATACTGACAGTTGTATAAAAGATTTTGCTATGAAAAAACACGAAAAGTGCATTTTTAATAAATAAAAAAATTTAAAGCTTTTTTTTTACTTTTACTAATTTTCTTCACTAATTAAAATATAGAGGTGACAAATTTCCGATCGGCCCCAGGCGGCGAAAGCCCACGCTACGCCACTGCATGGGCCTTTAGACATCGGTTTTGCACAAAGTTAACCAGGATTTGAATTCATACAATAGATTAATTTGCATTCCCATGGCTGAAAACACTAAATATTCTTAAACCTCGTCACAAGGTTTACTCCGAAGAGTTACAACAATTAGCGGATAAACACAGTGATGTAACAGAGAACCCTCCCCGCAAAGTCAGGTTTTGGGCCTCAAGCCAGATCTTACAAAGGATTGCAAAACCATATGTACTTGCCATCAGTCAGGCTTTGGGCTCCCTAGAATCCTCCCGTGATGCAGGTATGTACGTTGCGCCACTGGTTAGTTATAATTTTAATATCAAAAGTACTGAATTTTTTTTTTTATTTTTCAAAAGTATCTCATGTTTTCTGAAACGTTGTCCAGCGACAGCTGTGTGAATAAGAATTAGTTAATGTAACTTTTGTTACCAGTGGCGTAACGGAGAATATTAGGGTCTCTCTGCAAAGTCAAGTTTCGGGCCCCAAGCTGGATCTTAAGAATTGCAAAACCGTAACATAATAGGCTTTGAGCCCTCACGCGAAGCGAGGGTGTACGTTACGCTACTGTCTTTTATCCTTCTGACGCGAGGAAGTTCTGCATGTTACAATAACAATAAAATCTAGGATTTCTCCACATACTCATTAGATGCTGCCGATGTAATGGAGTGTATTCAAACGACTCTTTAACTTCTTGATCAAAAGTTTTCTTAGGGGCCTACACTGACTACTTTTATGAGAAGGGCTTACATTTAAAAAAAAATGTAGGTGAAAGCACCGAAGATAAAAATCTATTGGTGTATAAGGGGAGGGGGAGTTTGAGCCCCCCTAACCTCACACTTATGTACACCACTGTCACATCATCTCAATAGAACAAGCTTATGAAAAAGAAAGGGAAATAGTAGAAAATGTGCAAGCAGAATGAAATAAAAACTTTGTATTGAAAAATGAATTATTCGATGCCATTGGACGAGAATATTAACTAATTGAAAATGATCCAAATGAAAAAAAACATCTTCAAGCAAGTTAAAAATTAGGAAATTATATTACATGATGAAGGAAGATGAGAGGGTGAAAAAAACTTATGCTGATTTTCCAGTTAAAAGGTTTTTTATTTTATATACATTAAGCAATAAAAAAAATGTTTCATTATTTATGCTCAACTCTTTTATTATTTTTAGGTTAATCAAAGACTGTTTTGACTAAATTTGATTAGAACACAAGTTTTGATATTGAATTACTTATTTTCCTGTAGTATTTCTGTAGGAAAATAAGTAATTCAATAATACGCTTTCACTTAGTGCGGATTTACTTAATATAATACTGATGGGAGGTCGCCGGTCCCTAGGGATTGCAACTGTAATTTTTATATCTGCCCTGTTGTTGTTTACAACGAAAGGAATTTGTTGGGTGCGTCTCTTACCCCCACCGAAAAGGGTGACGCGTTCCCACGCCTGGAAGAAGGCATTGCACCCATAAATACATCATGGTAAGGGGTGTTTTTTGGGAATTTCCCGCGCTTGGGGGATGTCATTGACCGTGAGAGGATATCCTTCCGCTGACTCTAGACCAATCAGATAAGTTGATTGAATTTCTGTAAAGAATCCGCTCCAGAATACAGGAGAAAACTGCCGCGGAATAAAAGGCGGATGCACCCCGAATTGACTCACTCTCTGACGTTTTTTTCTCTCACACCCACTTGGTCTGACACGTCCCTTCCAATACCGCAGGTGGGGACTCTAGGCACCGTCATGACTCCTCTCTCTCGATCTCTATCAGTTAAGTAATGTTTTGTTATGTATCTCTTTATAATTTAACGTAATTTCAATCTTATTGTTTTAAAATAAATTAATGATTAATTAGAGAATGTCTTTTATTTAGCGTACAGTTTATTTGTCTTTAAAAGATCTAATGTTTAAACGTAAGCTATAGTGTGACGCCAACAGAAGAATAGAACCGGGTTTTATTTAAAATGGATCGAACGAAATAAATTAATCAATTTAACTTAAGTTAAACCGGCGTCGCATTAATACTTTTGAGGAACCATTTAACAGTACTAAGTAAGGTATTCTGTTACTAGTGATTTGTGCGAAAAATTCCTTTTTATAGCTATAAAATCGCTCTTTTTTTATATAACTTTTGGCGGAAGCCATTGTATATTATTTTAAACAAGAAATATATAAAAAAAATTTAAGTCAATTCTCTCTCCTACTTAGATCAACAAAGAAAATTTTTAATTTTAGCTACCTTTTATTCAATAGTTACAATTAATATACATATGAAAGAATCACAACATTAAGTGGTAATTGATTTTTATTAATTATCATTAAAGTATCGTATTGTTATCCAAAACAATCGTGTATATAAAATTTCAGTTCAACTGAATGCTTTAAAACGTGAGAAAAAATTTTTTTTTCAAGTTTTGGCACAAGTAGCCAAAAGGGTCGCTAAGTCGCCAAAAATGATGCCAACGTGGCTGAATTTGTAATTTGAATAATTAGTTTTAATCAATTAATTATGATTTAAATTACTGTATAGGCATCCAAAATAATCATGTATATTAAATTTCAGCTCAATTGAGCACTTTAAAATGTATTTTATTAACGATTGAAAATTCCACGAAGATAAATAAATATATAGAGCAGTGTTTCTCAAACTGAGGGGGGCGGTAACCCTGCGAGGATATTGAAAATAAAAGGTTTAAAAAAATAATTTTTTGGAATGAATAAAAACAAAATGTTTTCTGACATAATAAAAAATGCACATGCCGCGTTGCGTGGTTAGGCATTCTTCACTACAACACGGTTGAATTAAATAACAATAAACATTTATTAACTTTAAAGATTAAATGAGCAATTAAGAGGTAAACTTCTAAAAACTACAACACATGGTGAATCAGGCACGCTACAAGAATAACAGATCAATTCAGTTCAGTTTTGGAGTCGTTATGTTGAGCTGTAAGGTCGCTGCATACTCCCCTTCCAGTGTCAACGATACCTAGTTGGAAGATGAACTTTGCGACCAGAACGTGTAGATGGCTGGGTAGGCGTTGAAGCTGTTGGATCAGATTCCACAGTAGGAGGTGTTGAAGCTGTTGCATTAGGTTCCACAGTAGCAGGTGTTTCATTCTTGGTTTGAGGTAGTTGCAAGTCCTCAGTGTTAAGAAAGAAGGAAGGTTTGCATCTATCAATAGATACAGATACCCGTTTACCATTGATGTCAAGGAAAACACTTTATCCCTTCCTTTGTAAGA
Organism: Trichonephila clavipes; assembly: GCA_019973935.1. Taxonomy (NCBI): domain Eukaryota; kingdom Metazoa; phylum Arthropoda; class Arachnida; order Araneae; family Nephilidae; genus Trichonephila; species Trichonephila clavipes. The sequence continues at coordinate 91,394 of BMAU01000203.1, read as the reverse complement.
CTTTGAAAGGGCCATCATAGGGTTGTTGAAGTGGACGACGTAACATGTCTCGGCGAAGAAAAACATGTGTTGCTTCCAACAGTCCTAGATGGATAAAAACTGGACGTTTGCTATGGTGTTTTGGTGGTTTAGGGTGAAGTGATTGCATGTGAGACTTAAGTTTCGAAACAAAATTCACAACATCATCGTCTGGCTTGGAAGAGTCAAACATCTCCCTGGCAGTCGAATAGTGGTCCCAAAACTAATTCAGCTGGGGTACACAGAATATCTTCTTTAAGAGAAGCTCGTAGACCTAGTAAGATGATAGGGAGTACTTCTGTCCAACGCTCAGTAGCATGGCATTTGATTGCACTTTTCAATGGGCGGTGCAATTCTTCGATCATCCCATTAGCTTGAGGGTGGTATCCAGTTGTACGACACTTCTGAACACCAAGTAGTTTGCTAAGAGCTTTGAAGAGCGAGGACTCAAACTGCCTGCCCCTGTCGGTTGTGAGAATTGCAGGAGTTCCAAAGCGAGACACCCAAGAGGAAAAGAAGGCCTCAGCCACAGTCTCAGCAGTTATGTCTTTGAGAGGTTGGGCCTCTGGCCATTTCGAAAAACGGTCAATCATTGTCAGGCAATAGGTGTAGCCATTTGATGGAGGTAGAGGTCCAATGAGATCCAGATGAACATGATCAAAACGTTGGGAAGGTTCTTGAAATGAAGAAAGAGGTGATCTAGTATGACGATGAATTTTGGATTTTTGGCAAGCTAGGCAGTGTCTTGCCCACTTAGCTACATCTGATGAGATTGATGGCCAAACAAAACGCTGCTTCATCAAATGCACTGATCGACGTATGCCAGGATGGGATAAATTATGCATAGCAGAGAAAACATCTTGGCGATGCTGTTTTGGGATGTAGGGTCTGGCTGTGCCCGTTGATAGATCACACATAATTTCAGTAGACGAATTGGGAAAAGTTACCTTTTGAGTTCCAAGGAAGTTCCAGATGCTATTAGGTGTGAAGCTCCTGATCAGTCTGTTGTGTCTCAGCAATACAGTCATAGTCAATTTGACTTGGGAAGGTGATTGCAGAAACACGAGAGAAAACATCAGCAGCAATATTGTCAGATCCTGGAATGTGTACAATATTTGTGGTGAACTGAGATGAAATCCAGCTGACGGATCTGCCGTGGAGAACACTTGTCACTTTTTGCCTAAAAGCATAAGTGAGGGGCTTGTGGTCAGTAAACACTGTGAAATCTCTAGCTTCCAGCATATACCGAAAGTGTCGGATAGCCGAGTAGATAGCAAGGAGTTCACGGTCGTAGGCACTGTAAGACTTTTTCAGATGAAGTAAGTTTTCTGGAAAAGAAAGCCAATGGCTGTAGCTCAGAGTCCACAACTTGGTGAAGTGCACCTCCTATGGCATAATCAGAGGCGTCCACATGAAGAGCAAGCGAGGCAGAAGGTGAAGGATGAGCAAGAAGTGCAGCATCAGCAAGAGCTTGTTTACACCTCTGAAATGCTGTAATTGCCTCAGAAGACCAGTTTAAAGGCTTTGAGTCCTTCTTACCTTTAGAACCTTTTAAAAAATTCACTTAAAAGATACTGTTGTTCAGCTGCTTTGGGCAAGAAACGTCTATAAAAATTTAACAGTCCTAAAAATTTTCTCAGAGAGCCAACAGTCTCTGGTTGTTTGTAATCAAGAACTGCTTGAACTTTGTCAGGCAATGGCTTAATGCCATCAGGAGTGATAAGGTGGCCAAGGAAAATGAGTTCAGTCACACCAAATACACATTTAGAGATATTTAGTTTTAAACCATATGAGCTCAGTCTTTGGAATATAGTTCTTAAGTGAGAACGATGCTCCTCAGCATTTTCTGAGTAACACAAAAATATCATCCAAGTAGAGAAAACAAAAAAGGAAGTCCTCTTAGTACTTCATGCATGAATCGCATAAAGGTTTGTGGTGCATTCACAAGGCCAAAACACAAATCGGTATATTCGTAAAGACCCCATGGAGTTGTTACAGCTGTCTTAGGAATATCACACTCAGCTATAGGGATTTGGTGGAATGCCTTAAAAATGTCTATTTTGGAAAATATCCTCTTGCCATGTAGTGCATGAGCAAAGTCATTCAAATAAGGCATGGGGTAGCTGTCGAACTCAGTAACAGAATTCAGCTGCCTGTAATCCCCAACAGGTCTCACTGTAGAGTCAGATTTGGGCACAACATGAAGAGGAGAACTCCAGGGACTTTTGGAAGGTCTAATAATGCCTTGAGCAAGAAGAAATTCACATTCTACCTTCACTGCATCATACAGTTTAGGTGTAGCCTTCTAGGCCTGGCAGTGACTGGTGGGCCATTAGTAATAATATGGTGGACTGTGCCATGTGATGCTGATTTGGAAATTAAAGAAGGGTTGCTGAGGTCTGGATATTCCGATAAGATGTTTTTAAAACTAATGTTTGCATCTACAGTGAGGATTGAGGGCTGTACAATATTTGAAAAAACACAAGTAGTGAAAAGAGAAGTTTCCACATCCACCAACCTTTTTTTCTTAAGGTCGATTAAAAGGTTGAAGTGCTTTAGAAAATCAGCACCAATTATAGGAGATGATACATCAGCAATTATGAAAGTCCAGATAAAAGGTCGCCTCAGACCCAGGTTCAGTTCTTTACGGACCATACCATAGGCTGAAATTTTGGTATTATTAGCAGCAAATAAGGAGAAGTTAGACTGAGGTGATTTATTCATAGTTGGAGAAGGTGGGATGACACAGATTTCACTTCCAGAGTCTATGAGGAATTTCTGGCCAGACTTGCGGTCTAATAAAAATAACCGGCTGGTATGTTTCGAGGGCTCTGCCATTCCAGCTATGACAGAGCTTACTCGTTTTTTTGCACAAAAATGCACAAGATGAAACACACTTGCGGGCCCGCTCTTTATAACGGCGATGATAGTAGCAGATGCCACTTCCTCTATTGACACTCCTAGAGCGTGAATGTGATCTCCGGCGGTCAGAACTATATCGTTGGTGGCGAGAGGAATTGCGCTCTCTTGTCAGTTCAGCAACTTGTAGAGACAGCTCTTGGATCTGCCTGGCGAGAGAGTCCATGGTTGGCTGAGCACTGCATGAAGATGACTGGAATGGTGGAGGAACAGTTTTGGCCGCACAGATAGTCGAGGACGCACCAACAACCTCATAAACCTTATCAGCGATGATAGCCAGTTTATCCAAAGACTCTGAGGATGCAGACAAAACAGTCTGGATATGTGGTGGCATTCTTTGAAGCCACAAACTTTGCAGAAAGTCATCCTGGAGTTGGCCATTAGACAGCTCTTTCATTTTTCGCAACAGGTGGCTGGGCTTCTCATCTCCTAGCTGAAGGTCAGTAAGCAGTTTCTTAATTTTTTGAGTCTCCGAGTCGCTAAATTGGGTGATGAGTCGCTGCTAGAGAGTGTGATATTTGTCACTGTTCGGAGGGCTTAACACAATGTCCGACACGTAGGAGAGAGTTTCAGCATCCAGGTTCGCAACCAAAGCAGAATACTTAGTATCATCAATGGAGATACCACTGAATGTGAATGCATAGTCGCATTGCGCAATCCATAGACGAACGTTGGATTTCCAAAACGGCGGCAGCCGCAACGCAATACGAGCGACTTCAACGGTTTCATATTGTTGAATAAGCAGGAAGCGAAACGAATCTCCGAGCAGATGCTTCAAGTGGCCTTGAGAAGAAGGAGAAAAAAAAATCTTTCGCTACGTACTGATCATCCGTAGTAGAAGAATTTGTATTGCATTCGCCAGTAGAACAGAATAGCTTACGTGTTTTTAAGTCCAAAAGGGGTCACCACTGCCGCGTTGCGTGGTTAGGCATTCTTCACTACAACACGGTTGAATTAAATAACAATAAACATTTATTAACTTTAAAGATTAAATGAGCAATTAAGAGGTAAACTTCTAAAAACTGCAACACATGGTGAATCAGGCACGCTACAAGAATAACAGATCAATTCAGTTCAGTTTTGGAGTCGTTATGTTGAGCTGTAAGGTCACTGCACACATTTACGCTGATATAATTTATATATATCATCTGGTGATCATCAATAATTAGATTCCACTTCAAATGCTTATTATCTATCGTTGATCCTATAACCAAATAAAAAAAGACATTTTGTTTGCTTTACTGCAATCCCACGATGAGAGATTTTTTTTATAACGTTTCTTTTAACCCCTAAAATACTACTTTTGACTATCATATATTTGACATTAAAACTTACTTGTATGTTTCACTTCATATCTTTTTCTTTTAGGAAAGTTGTAAATAATATTTTTTGTTGCTTTTTTCCCATGTGAATGAGTTATATGATATATGGATGATAAGCATATTGAGCATTTTTGAAAGATTATTTGGCCGAGATGTATTTTTATGAGCATTCTGAAACATATTATTCATAACGAAAAACTTTTTACGCAATTCTTTTTTAGAACTAATATCCATGTTTTATTGAATACACTTTTAACACGGGATCGGTCGCGCGATGCGCAGAGTCATCTCATGCTCACGAAATCGTTAATTCTGGGAAAACTTTATTTGTTACCAATGACCTTGACAGAGTATCCTCCAATATGACAGTCAAAATGGGATCTAAAATGAATTTATCACATTTCGCCTCTTCTTTTTGGGAGTTGGAAACGTTTTTTTTTTTTTACAATCAAGTTGCTGGTTTTGATCGAGTTCTCTGTGCGACCACTTTTGTTCAAAAATATTTTCTATGAATATGCTACACTTTCCCCTATGAACAATTTTGTGGTTTTGATTGCTGTGTTGTATGACTTATTATGGTTTATAAATGTAAATGAGCAGGATATACAAAAAAAGGGGCATTTGTGATCTCTATTGAAGAACCTGCTGAAATAATGCATATTAATCAAGGTAGCGAAAGTAAATATGAGAAAAGCGATAGACATGAAACGTTTGAGTTGAATTGAATTTTTCAAATGCTGCCTAAAAAACTCTATGAAGAAAACTATGAAGCCATAAATGTAGCACTTCGCCTTGTCTAAAAGACACAAGGAAGAAAAAGTTCAAAATGCTATTTGTAGATCATCAAACGACAGCAAAACTACAATAACGTGAACAAAATATGACAGTTTTGCTGGAAAATAACGTTCCTGTATTGTTAGCGAAAAATGTCTGTGATTTATGTCCTTTATTAAGGACACGCAGATTTGGAACATTTTCTTTAGTTTTATTGGATTTTTTCTCAAATTATCAAAGAAAATTTGAAAAATCCTTGAAAGTAGGTAAGTATATTTTCTCTTAGTTAAATTATTCACTGGAATTGTGATTTTTAACGTGTATAGTAAAAATAATCATAAAATAAATTATAGTTTAAAAACAAACTAAAAAACACGCTTTTATAGTGAATCGAACCAAAAAGTAAAAAAATAAAAATATATATTACTTAAAAGTAACATATACAAAATTTAATACTTATCTTGTTAATTTGTACGGTTTACAGTAATGATCGTATTGTAGCTTTAACGCCCCCCTCAAAGTGCAATATTGCATTCAATACATTATTATTTAGGGGGGTGCGCGATAAAAATTATGATTGAAAATTGGGTCGCCAGTAGTGAAAGTTTGAGAACCACTGATACAGAGAGTGTGAGTTAATAGTAGGAATTGAAAAACACATGCAAATGGATATTGCTTAGAAATATAAACCCTTAACTGAAACACTCATTCGGCTTTTTTCGCCTTCAGTTGGACATACACACCCCTTAAAAGAAAAGGAGGGACGTTTCCCTCCACCACTGTGAAACGGGGTAGTTTGTCCCCCACCGATACGCTGTAAAAGTAAAGTTCCTAGCTTCGATGTAAGTGGGGCTTCCCTCCCCCCTCCCCGAAACTTCTTTCTACAAGATATGAATGCGGAATACTTCTAGTCCTAGTTGAAGCATGAAAATGAAACGTAATATTTTTAAAAAATAGGTTTAGAGAGAAAGAGGAATCCTATACTAAAATTAAACATAAAATGTAGAAAAAGGACAAATTTTTATAGAACTAAGTAAATAGTATAATTATCGTTAGCAATATTGCAGTGATCTTAAGAATAACAATCTATTTTTGTAAGCGAATCGGAATAGAAATGAACAAATAGTACTATCAATCGCATTACTTAAATATAAAGGGTGTTTTTTTGAGAGGTATAGAACTTTAAATTGCAATAAAACAACGATGTATTATTCGATTGACATGAATTTTTTTTTTTTTTTTTTTTTTTTATTCGAAAGATAATCTTGTGGCATTACATTTTAAATATGATTTCTGGCATAGGACTGGCTCGGATGTAGTCCAATCTGGACGTCCAATTTTCGATGACTTTTTCCAACATTTGTGGCCGTATATCGGTAATAACACGGCGAATGTTGTCTTCCAAATGGTCAAGCGTTTGTGGCTTATCCGCATAGACCATGATTTTACATAGCCCCACAGAAAATAGTCTAATGGTGTTAAATCACAAGATCTTGGAGGCCAATTCACAGGTCCAAAACGGGAAATTAGGCGGTCACCAAACGTGTCTTTCAATAAATCGATTGTGGCACTAGCTGTGTGACATGTTGCGCCGTCTTGTTGGAACCATAGCTCCTGGACATCATGATTGTTCAATTCAGGAATGAAAAAGTTAGTAATCATGGCTCTATACCGATCACCATTGACTGTAACGTTGTGGGCTTCATCGTTTTTGAAGAAGGATTCCAACAGCCCATAAAGCGCACCAAACAGTCAGTTTTTCTGGATGTAACGGTGTTTCGACATACACTTGTGGATTAGCTTCACTCCCAGTTTTGTTTGTTGACGTAGCCATTCAACCAGAAGTGCGCTTCATCGCTAAACAAAATTCGCTTATGAAAATCGACCATTATTTTCGAAATAAAATTGCACAATTTGAAAGCGTTGTTCAGGCGTGAGTCTATTCAGGATGAATTGCCAAACAAAACTGAGAATAAATCACTTGACAGCTGTTAAATCGGTCGCCATATTGGAAAGTAATGCCAACTTAAACTTCTATACCTGGAAAAAAAACACTCTGTACTCTGAATCTAAAAAGAAACTTAAAACAATTTGTTAGAACCCCCCCCCCCTGGCTTCCTCCCTGGACACCAAGATTAATTTGAGGCAAAGAATCACTAAGCGCCATTTTGTATAATAATAACTTGTATTTATTATATCAAATCTCAAAAAAACTCTAATAACATATAATATTTCTATGTTACGTCAAACAAAAGGGATTTACTTTTAATATTTAATTAAATTACGAATCATGAAATTAATCATTAATTACGCGTAAGATCAAATGAGGTCTATCGAAATAGGAGGTCCGAGAAATATACGTAACTCGAATTATTAGCTTTCATTAACTTAAAACTAATTTCATTAAACTAGCGATTGTTTTAAGCGATAATAAACTATATTATATCACCTGACCATACTTAGGTATCTTCACAAGATGCCTTCGTAGATTATTTAACCGTAACTCTTCAATATCGCAATCCAATTGAATCCTCCAAACTTGAGGCTACTGCTGCTGGCACAATAGCCTTCATCCTTGCTAGCTTACAACGCTCTACTTAAATACCCTATCTACTTTGCATATCCCGTTCTCTTTTTGGAGTTGATTGGAAATATACGCGAATTTATAATCCCCAAAAAGACGCCTAAGAATATTAGTGGAAAGGTTCCATACAGATTCGTCACAACCCTCTCAAAAAAGAAAACGGGATTTATTTGAAGGTCACAAATGGCCTGAAATAGATTAGGTAACAAATTCTTAAACTTAATTCATAGTCTCTAAGACTTTAATATATATCTAACCATCGGATACTTTACGAATTCTCCTACCCTAATGGAAAGAAAAGCATTACGACCACAAACTTCGTTTGAAATTTTTTGTTTGACTTAACATTTACAGGTTTAGATTTCCCTACAGCACACCCATTTGGCTCAGAGGCGAGGAAAAAAACCTCCGAAGTGGAAAAGAAAAAACCTGCCTGTTTGCTTTACTTAACTACTTAAATACTATACAAACTTATTCTTGCTTCATTGAACCGTCACTTTCTATGCCGTGATCAGGGTCAGCTACCCTGAAACGAGAAATCTTTAAGTAGTCTGCAGAAACAAACATATACTGTATGTACAAACACATTCACATTTTACACATCATTTTCTTATACATCAATTAAGTCATATGGCTCCTTAAAATTACCATTTCATACATGCTGCGCTTGTTAGTGTTAATGTTAGCACTACCTAACTGCGCCGCGTCCCAAGCCACCAGATGTGAGAAAAAAATATACACATACGATTTCAAACATTTTTCAATAAACCATTAAAACAAATAACCAAAGGAATTGTCGCATCTTAGCGAAGTCATACATAGAAGTAAACAAATGTATTTTTACAATTGTTTTCTCCATATTTATATAAAAAATTAACAAGACAAAAGCTTATTTTTCTCTTCTAGAAAAACACACTCATTGTAGTGTCCACTTTTGCTTGGCTTCTTAAATTTTAAACATCCTTCCGTTACTTGCTTCATTGCAATAATTCTTCCGACCACTTGTTCGAAAGAATAAAAAAAAAAAAAGAAACGATACAACCTGATTTTTTTCTTTGTCCTCTATTTGCTCCTATCCGCCGGATCTCCGTCTAAGGCTTCCATGCTGAGGCTCCTTCTTCTGAGGCTGTTCTGCGGTAAATTGTTGATCCCAGTGCTCCTTTGCTCCTCTGGTATTCCTTCGCGCTCCGTAGGTAGTATGGACAAGGTCTCACTGCTGTCGTCTGCCTAGACTGGACTGGTCTTCCCTCAACTGCACTGTGTCCGTTGCTAGGTGTTCTCCTTGTCTCCCGGGCCCTATCATACTGGACTCTTGTTCCTTGTCTGCTCTCTTCTGTAGGTTGGTGGAACTGCCTTATCATTTGTTGATGGGAAGGACCTGCAATGTATTCTGTTCCCAGTGAAGAATTAAATTCCTGTCTTCTATATTTATGGGTTTTAGAAGTTACAGAGGATGGGACTGTTCTCTTTATCCCTTGTGGTATAACAGGTGTTTGTCTTTTTCGGTCTCTATGTTCGGACCCCTGATACGATCTCTTCCTGCATATTTTGGACCGCTTCCTAACATTCCTCTCCACTGACTGATTTGACTTTACTTTACGTTTCTATCTCAGATCCTCCAATCCGGCAGTTCCCTTATTTGATTTACGACCCTTACCCTCATCACTCGAGGTTTTCCTAGAGCTTTTAGATTTTCCCGGGTGCGACCTACTAGACCTCTTTCCTTTATATAGAGTCTGATCATTACTATCAAAACTAATTGTGTCGTATTGCCTTGGATGGTACACTCGTACTTGGTTAATATTAACTGTGACCCTTTTTCCAAATGATCAAATTGTTATTCCGAACTTCCAACACTCTATATGGCTCTTCAAACTTAGGCATAAATTTTCCGACCACTCTCCTACCTGCAGCACTAATAAAATGAGTTTGTACCAACACCAAATCATTGACTTTGATGTTAACCTCTCTCCTTTTCCGATTATAGTATTTTTCCCATGTCCTATGTTGTTTCCGCATTTTGTGCCTTGCCTCATCGAATAATTTCTCAATATTTCCTCCCACATGTTTAGCACCCTCCGTCACATTTATTAATTTACGAAAAGGTGTTATAATTTTTCTACCTAAGAATAACTCAGCCGGAGTTTTACCTGTCGTTTCATTTACTGCTGTGCGCAGCGCGAAAGAGAACTCATGGAGAAATCGGTCCCAGTTATCGTGATTTTCTTCTACAAAACAAGATATAATCTGCACTAAAATGCGATTAACTCTTTCCGTTAAATTTGCCTGCGGTCGGTATGTTACCATTTTAATATGTTTTATGTCCAACCTGTGACTTAGGTGTTCAAAGACCTCGGATATAAATTGGGGACCATTATCCCTAATCAAAGAAATAGGAGCTCCATATCGCGAAATATAATTTTTAAAAAGGGCATTAGCTATGGCCTGAGCCGAAGCTTTTCTTAAAGCAGTGGTTCTCAAACTTTAACTAATGGCGACCCAATTTTCAATCATAATTTTTATCGCCCCCCGCCAAATACTAATGTATTGAATGCAATAATAATGCCCTTTGGGGAGAGGGTGCTAAATACGATATAATACGATCACAATTATAAACGGTACAAATTAACAAGATAAGTATTAAATTTTGTATATGTTACTTTTAAGGTATCCGACTAAGTTCGGAACCGTGATTTTCAAAAGCGCTTAAATGGATAATTTTCATGATATTTAGTGTCACTTAAAATACATAACTTAGAAGTGGGCTTATTCATATTTTACGACAACAGAGGGGAGCAATTTTAAGAAAAAAACGCCGATAATTATTTCAATTGGTGGTAACTCTGAAAACAAAGTGATTTTTTCAAAAATTCTAGTTGAGCCTCTGAACAGAGGTCTGAGCTATATACAGGCAAAATATTATTCTAATAGAAGCATTTTTTCATAAAGGGAGCACATTTGGAAAAAAGATTATTCTAAGTTAATTTTTTACCAAAATATTATATTTAAATAAATTTTTTTGACAAAATTCCCTTAAAACAATTTTATGCATGTATTCTAATCTGAGTGACACTAAATATCATGAAAATTATCCATTTATATGCTTTTTTTTAAATCATGGTTCCGAACGTAGTCGGATATCTTAAGTAACATATATATATATATTTACTTTTTAGTTCAATTCACTATAAAAGCGTGTTTTTTTTAGTTCGTTTTTAAACTATAATTTATTTTATAATTATTTTTACTAAACACGATAAAAATCACAATTCCAGCGAATAATTTAATTAAGAGAAAATATACTTACCTACTTTCAAGGACTTTTCAATTTTTCTTTGATTTTTTGAGAAAAAATCCAATATAACTAATGAAAATGCTCCAAATCTGCATGGCCTTAATAAAGGACATAAAGCATGTTCATAGAAAATATTTTTGAACTAAAGTGGTTGCGCAGAGAACTCGAACGAAACTAGTAACTTGATTGTAAAAAAAACGGTTGCAACTCCCCCCAAAAAGAGGGCGAAATGTGATAAATTCATTTTAGTTCCCATTAAGACTGTCTTATTAGAGAATACTCTGTCAACGTCATTGGTAACAAATAAACAGTTTTCCCAGAATAAACGATTTCGTGAGTACCAGATGACTCCGCGCATCACGTGACCAATCCCGTGTTAAAAGTGTATTCAATAAAACATATGGATATTAGTTCTAAAAAAGAATTGCGTAAAAGAATTTCCGTTATGCGTTATATGTTGGCCAAATAATCCTTCAAAGTACTCAATATGCTTATCCATGTATCATATAACTCATTCACATGGAAAAAAACAACAGAAAAATATTATTTACAACTTTCTTAAAAGAAAAACAGATGGAGTGAAACATACCAGGAAGTTTGAAGGTCAAATACATGATAGTCAAAAGTAATATTTAAGGGGTTAAGAGAAACGTAATAAAAAAAATCTCTCATCGTGTGATTACAGTAAAGCAAACAAAATGTCTTTTTTTATTTGGTTATAGGATGAAAGATAGCTAATGAACGTTTGAAGTGGAATGTTTTATTTTTGATCATCACCAGATGATATATATAAATTACATCAGTGTAAATGTGCATTTTTTATTAAGCCAGAAAGCATTTTATTTTTCTTCATTCCAAAAAATTATTTTTTAAACCTTTTATTTTCAATATGCTCACGCCCCCCCTTGCAGGAATACCGCGCCCCCGGGGGAGCGCGCCCCACAGTTTGAGAAACACTATCTTAAAGGTATAAGCTCACTCCACTTAGTGAGGTGGTCAGTTATTATCAATATAAATCTATATCTTTCGGGTCGGGATGCGGGATAGGGGCCTAATAAATCTAACGTTGCGATTTCATTGCGGTAATTCGATACTATCAGAATTAATCGACCAGCTGGTAGCGCGTTTTTATAATTAAATTTTTGACACCGGTCACAGGTTGATACATATTCAAATATATATTTCCTCATATACGGAAAATAACATGTGTTACGCAATTTTAAATAAGTCTTCCTCTTTCCTAAATGGCCTGCTAATGGCAGATCATGAAATTCTTGCATTATTGCTTCGCGAAGAGATTTAGGAATGTACACTGTTAGTTCTCCAAGAGTTGTAGAATATTTCGCCTAAAAGAGTAGACCATCAATTAATTTAAAATCCTGGGACCAACCCTCGCATACAGTTGCATTAACGGAACCATCGTCCGGATTTTCTAAATAACGATAGATGTGCCCTAACTCAGGATCTTCCCGTTGTTCTCGAATGAGTTGTTCTCTGGAGTTTAAAGCTAAGGCTCGAAGAGCTGCGCACGAAATTTGTGATCCATCCATATTGCCTATTGGATTCCTCGATAATACGTCCGCGACTACGTTCTTGACACCAGGTCGATGTTCCCATTCAATGTTAAACTCTGATAACTTGAGTGCCCATCTAATCATCCGACTAGATAAGTTTTTCCCATTCGTTAGCTTTGTTAATGCCACGTGATCTGTGATTACCTTCACCGGCAGGGATCCGAAATAAGTTTCAAACTTATTTAAGGCCCATATCACCGCCAAACATTCGCGTTCAGTAACAGTATAGTTTCGTTCCACTTTATTGATGGTTCTAGACGCGAATGCAATAGGCCTGTGGGTTTGATTCAGCACAGCACCAATTCCGACCCCACTAGCATCCGTAAATAAGTTAAACTACTCCTGAAAATTCGGCAACTATAAAACTGGCGCCTCTGTTAATGATCGTTTTTCTTTATTAAAAGCATCCTGTGCTTTCGTCGACCAATTAAATTTAGCCCCCTTTTTCTTTAACCGATATAATGGTTCACATATATTTGCATAATAGGGTATGAATTTTTGATACCAACCCGCCATCCCTAAAAACATCGACACTTCTTTATTATTTTTGGGTGGCTTCATTTCTGTGATTGCCTTGATCTTATTATTGTCGGTTTCAATCCCTTCTTTACTAATTATGAGACCTAAATACTTCAATTTGCCACGTGCGAAGTGACATTTGTCCTTATTGAGTGTTAGACCTGCGTCTCGCAACAATGTAAATACCTGATTCAAATGATAGATGTGTTCATTAAACGATGGAGATATAATAATAACGTCATCCATATAAACCATCACAAAACGTCCCAGAACTGGTTTTAATATGTCGATAGCTTTTTGAAAATTTGGCGCCGCCCCTGAAAGGCCGAAGGGCATTCTGAGGAATGCAAAAGTGCCATTTCGTGTTATAAACACGGTTTTCTCGATATCTTTCGGACTGATTGCCAACTGAAAGTAGCCCAATTTAAAATCTAATGTCGACATGATACCGGTATGCGGGATATTTGTGATCAGGTCATCAATCACCGGTAATGGATATCGCAGGTACTTAGTAATTGCGTTGAGTTTGCGTTAGTCAATCGCGAATCGATACGCCTCTGGAGAATCTGGAGGAAGGCCATTATTTTCGCGCGTTAAAACCACCGGTGACGCGTATGGGGATTGAATAGGACGAATTGTACCCTCCTGTAACATTTTCTCAATGTGGTAGTCAAGTATTCCTTGTTTGACCCTGTCATAGCTGTAGGGTCTTGACACTACCGGCCCCTGGTCCCCAGTATCGATTTTATGGTATAAAACATGAGTTAAACCCGGCTGGTCTGAAAATAGCCCCTTAAAACCAGTGTTTCTCAAACTGTGGGGCGCGCCCCCCTGGGGGGGCGCGAGCATATCGAAAATAAAAGATTTAAAAAAATAATTAGTCTACCGGAATGAATTAAAACAAAATACTTTCAGACATAATAAAAAATGCACTTTTACTCTGATATAATTTATAGGCGATATTAAGCCATCTCAAAAATAAAAACTTCTTCAATACCTAATCAGCTATCTTTGATCCTATAACCAAATAAAAAAACTTTTATTTGATTTGTTGGCATCCCGTGATGAGAGATTTTTTTATTACGCTTTTTTTTAACCTAACATACTACTCTTTCAGAGAAAAAACAGATCCCGGACCCAGAATCGAAAAACTTTAGGAACATAAAAATACATCACTGTCATTATTTTTGAAATACTGCACATTATAGCTGTAATCTGTTTGACCTTCTAAGTTATTGGTACAGTTAGTTATGACCCCTCTCTTATGTGTTCTCTGTTGCGCTTTTTTTTCATGCAAAAGAGTTTTATGATATTTGGAAAACCACGGAGAGAGCACACACACACACACACACACAAGCACATGAAGGATTACTTGGCCAAGACATATTTTTATAAATATTCTCAATGTATAAAGCATAACGAAAAACGTTTCACACACAATTTTTTTAGCAGTAACATACATATTATCTTAATGAATATACTTTTTACCCGGAAGTGGTCGCGCGGGACACATAGATTACGAAATCGTTAATTCTGGCAAAACTGTTTATTTAGTACCAAAGAAAAATTGAAAAGTCCTTGAAAGTAGGTAAGTAAACTTTCTCTTAGTTAAATTATTCACTGGAATCATGATTTGTATCCTGTACAACAAAATAATTATAAAAAAAAAGGATTGGGGTGACTCAATAACCGTATCGAGTACGCGCCTGCTCCCGGGTTAAAACATGTTAAAGTCTTTTCGCTCTAAATATTAAAAATAATACAATTATTCTTCATCGATGTTTTATATTATTGATCATTATTTAACATCAGTGGCGCACACAAGGGGGGGTCCGGACCCCCCCAAAAGCCCTTGATTTTTTTCCGATTGATTATAATTCTAAGTTTATAGTACGCAAAATTTAGTTAAGTATTTGTTATTAATGATTAATTTTATTAATTAATGCTAATTATTTATTCAAGAATTAGTTCTTTACTGTGTTTTGTTCCCGAAAATCGACAAAATCAAAAGGAACCTGATACAAGATTGGTGAACTTTCGACCCCGGATCCCCCTTGAAAAATTTCTGCGTTTACTACTGTTTAACATCAATTATAAATGCTAATTCTGTGAGGCTTAAAATAACAATTCGCTTAAAACTAATTATAATTTGAGCAATGATTTAAAAAAAATCATTTTACGTTTTTGTAAACATTTTCGAGCACTTGGCTTTGCTTCCCTTAGAATTCAGCTATTATATCAATAATGTTTTATTTTCTTATAAATGAACTCGTGCAAAGAGCGGCACTTCAGCCGGTGTACTTTTAATGTATCAGTGCTGCACAGAATATTTTATAACTAATTAATTAATACTAAATTAAGAACAATTTTAATAAGTATTAATGACGTCCATGAGCTTGTCTTGGAAAGCAAAGTTTTTATAAGGAATGCTTATTATTAGAAATTGACCCTCTGAGTTCTTTTTCTATATTTAGCAGATATCTATATTTTGTCTTCAAGCAGCTACCGCATTTTGCAATATGTTCAATTTAAAAATTAGAGAAAGGAAAAACAACATAATAATTATCCTATTATTTTATTTATTTATTTGTTTTGCTTAAAAGTAGTATACAAAATTTAATACTTATGTTACTAATTTGTATGGTTTATAATTAAGATCGCCTATTGTAACTTTAGCGACAAAGTGCATTATTATTGCATTCAGTACATTATTAATGTGTAAGGGGGGCGCGAAAAAAATTGTGATCGAAAAGGGGGCGCCAGTATTGAAAGTTTGAGAAGCACTGCCTTAAAACTATTAAATAAATTCATTAATTTTTGCTTTTGCCCTTCACCGAGCTTTGTATCTGATAGATCAATCTCGACCGGCTTTTCCACTTTTGGCAACTGTTTAATTTGGTCATTTTGAATAATCAAAGATTTCTTATCGAAATCTAAAGTCAATTTGGACTCATTCATAAAATCAATGCCTAAAATACATTAGTATTGCATATTCTTAAGAATGTGAAATTCCTAGTTTTTCTGGAATTCTCGGATCCGAATCTGTAATTCGACCCGACCTAAGTGACAACACGGGGCTCCTTGGGCCGTCACTACTCTATCTTTAGTCTTTTGATGCGGTCGATACGAAAAATATCTGCGATGGACCTCCTCTGATATAAAAGATTTCTCCGCTCCCGTGTCCCAAAGGGTTGCAATGAATGTTTCATTTAAAAGAATGGGCACATAAGGCAGATCTACTGAAGTAATTCGCAGTGAGGGCATCCTAATGGTACGGTGTTCCGTATCGGGAGGATTTTCTGTACTTCGCGATCGATCACCCCCAGACTCGAATCGATCGCTTAAAAGTTTAAATGCCGGTTTTGATCATTTTGACCCCTGAAAGCACCGCTCCTTAAACCACCCTGTCGGCCGCCTTTATTATGGAATCTATGATCAGATTGACCACCTCGGCGTCGACTATCGAACCTCCGATTATCCGAAACACCTTGACCTTCAAATCTGTTGAATTCCCTCTGCCGTCTGCTATTGTCAGAGTATCGGTTATTACCTCTTGTCTCCCTCCAATTTTCCTGCCTATTCCTGTTATGGAAACGATTGCTCGCGCTTTGGATTGTATCACGGAATTCCTGACTCAAACCCCTGATCCTTCTATTTACACTCATGTCCATAAATTAAGGATAATGAAGTATTCAGGCAAAGAAAGAGACAGAAGCAAAACAAATTTGACTTATTTGTAAAGTCTATTTATTAAACAAAAGGTAAAGAGCAAAAAAGATGCTACATGTTTGATGTAATTAATAAAAATTGCGATTTTTACTCCCTGGAGCAAATTTCAAAAAAGAACCTATTTACAAAAAACGGTAAGTATAACATATGGTTAGTATGATGGTTAATACGGAGTATGTCTCCCGGCTGATGCAATACAGGCCTTACAACGCCTAGGCATGCTGAGTATCAAATTATCAATCTGATCTTGGGGAATATGACACCACTCATCAAACAATGCCCTCCGAAGTTCCGGTAGACAGGTGGGAGGGGGATGACGGGCTGCAATTCATCGGCCAAGCATATCCCACACATGCTCTATTGGATTCAAGTCCGGTGAGTATGCTGGCCAATCCATACGGGTGATATCCTCCGGTTGAAGGCATTCATCTACAATGTTTGCACGGTGAGGACGGGCGTTGTCATCCATAAACAGAAATTCAGCACCCATGGCGCCCCGAAACAAACGTACATGTTGTTCCAGAATGACATCCCGATAGATGTAGCCTGTCATCGTTACACTCTGAACATGCAGGTCAGTTCTGGAGCCAAGAATAATTCCTCCCCAAACGCGAGCCATCCTGCACCACCGTAACGGTGTCGTTCAATGGTGTTCTCTTGGTGGTAACGGGAACCTGGCGCTCTCCATATGAAAGTCCGGTGAGAATCAGACTGCTAAGTAAACCTGGACTCGTCGGAAAACATCATACAAGACCACTGTTGTGGTGTCCACAATGCATGTTCTCTTCTCCAGGTTAATCGCAGGCGACAGTGAGTTGCGGTACGTGGAACACATCTTACAAGCCTACGAGCATCTAGACCAATGTATCCTAAGCGTCTGTACACGGTCTGCCTTGAAATTGTCGTACCTGTAGCTGAAGAGAGCTGACGAGACAGGTCTGATGCTGTGCTCCGTCTGTTTCTTTTGGCAGTAACTGCCAAATATATATACCGGTCCTCATTCGACGTTGTAACTCGGAGGCGACCTGTGCTGTAACATCTACTCACATTACCATCATCTTGGAATCGTTGCCAAAGCCTGGAGATGACACTCTGGATGATTCCAAGTTCTTCGGATACTTTTAGCTGGGTACGTCCACATTCCAGTCGTCCAATAATTCTACCACGTAAAAAATTATCCAACTCTGCTTTGTTTGTGCCATAATTAGGCGGTTATTGCACTGAAAGGATTTTAAAGCGCTTGTGAACAATTTTAATTCTTTGCCACCATTCCTTATATACCCCTCTATTACACTCTCGTCGTTGTGACGTACTATCCACGCCATCTGGTGGTTTCCTGTAATTTGCATATTCTTCTTCAAGATGTGTGTGATAATTCCACAGGTGAAATTTTTATTTTAGAGTTCAATTTCTGTGCGATTCTGAATTATCCTTAATTTATGGACATGAGTGTAGAAATTTTTCCTCCTACTTATCAATTATTTATAGAAGGTTAGATGTGGTTTGCGGATGCCGAACCTCCACATAATCTAAAATCTGAGGTTCTAACCTAAGTTTTAACTGCTTGTGTATTTTTAACAAGTCATACACAAAATCGGAAGGTTTTTGGTTGTGCTTTTGAGATGATGCATAGAAACACGTTTCGAGTTCCGACCTATTCCTAACCACGGGGAACTGTTCTGTCAAAGCTTGCATTAAGTGCACGTAATCTGTCGCCTCTTGTCTTCTACAACCCTATAACCTAGAACCTCAAACCAATCTAGTCCCCGTCCTGTGAGATGGCCCTTTAAATATGCACAAGTCAGTCGTGTGGGTATCTCGTAATATGTTAAATTATTATCAATATTCTCCAAGAATTCTGCCACGTTCTCCATCCCCGAAAAATACTGCTCGGGGATGATTCGAAAATAAGATCCGACCCTAAACTCGGGATTTATGCGTTGGACGCCACTGTTAGAATATCCCTGGGTTCTCTCTCCACCCTGGACACCAAGATTAATTTGAGGCAAAGAATCACTAAGAGCCATTTGTATAGTAATAACTTGTATTTATTATATTGAATCAAATATCAGAAACTCTAATAACATATAATATTTCTATGTTACGTCAAACAAAAGGGATTTACTTTTAATATTTAATTAAATTACGAATCATGAAATTAATCAATAATTACGCGTAAGATCAAATAAGGTCTACCGAAATAGGAGGTCCGAGAAATACACGTAACTCGAATTATTAGCTTTCATTAACTTAAACTAATTTCATTAAACTAGCGATTGTTTTAAGCGATAATAAACTATATTATATCACCTGACCATACTTAGGTATCTTCACAAGATGCCTTCGTAGATTATTTAACCGTAACTCTTCAATATCGCAATCCAATTGAATCCTCCAAACTTGAGGCTACTGCTGCTGGCACAATAGCCTTCATCCTTGCTAGCTTACAACGCTCTACTTAAATACCCTATCTATTTTGCATATCCCGTTCACTTTTTGGAGTTGATTGGAAATATACGCGAATTTATAATCCCCAAAAAGACGCCTAAGAATATTAGGGGAAAGGTTCCGTACAGATTCGTCACAAATTAAAAATTTAAAACAACAAAATTAAGTATACAGGTATTAAGAAAAAGTTACATTAAATAATTTAAATACAAGAAAACAAAATATAGTTAAGAAGATTTTCCTTGCAGAAACACCGGATATATTTGTACAAAACTGCCATACAATGACAAAGAGCTAGTATAAGCCAGAGATTATGCGATATAAATTTTCTGATTAAATTCTTTTTCAAAGGTTTGGACCAAAATTCCACTCTTCCGAATCAACTGCCTGTCTTACTATCACTTTGCTCAAATTACTTCATGGATAGAATTGAATATTGTTAAATTACAACCAAAATTCACAAAGCCAGATCGGGTCTTTTGAACAAATTACCTATGATTTTAAGTTGGAATTTTAAAGTAGATTTTTCAAAAGACAAATCAAAACCTTTAGTTGGTTTTTTTTAAATCAAAATTCAATTTAATTGTTACAAATGATCCAAATGAAGCACGAGGAAGTACGGAACAACGCTTGGCGGAGTTTTTTTATAGATATTTAAATAAATATTTGAACTAAAGGATTTATAACCTATTTCAGCTGCCATAAACCTATTGTTTCCTTCTTAGAATACAATTTTAATACCCAAATATATTCCCAATTAATTCCCAAAATATTTCGCACAAAAATATTACTTTATGAGTACAGACATATGAATAAATTATTTTATAGGACAATACTAATATCCCCTTGTTTTTTATTCACCTAACTAATTCCTGAAATAACATTACAAAATTTGAAATTATCACTTTTATCGTGTGGTCATAAGCACACGCTTTTTTTTTTTTTTTTTTTGTCTACCATAGTCAAAGCCTTCCAAACCTAGACTCAAAATCTGAATAGAGCGCATTTAAATGAACGTAGGTTCAAAGAACATTATCTTGGCAGATTGTCTGTGACAAATTGAGAATTTCGAAACATTCGCAACGTCCCATTTTATTCTCTTTTAGCTTAATTCTGGCAAGAAAAGCTGAAATGATGGTCCTTGTTTTAATAAAATATATGCTCTGTCACCTTGTAACTATATGCACATTAACCTCATTGAATTTAGTAAATAAATTTGTTAAATAAATAAAATCTGTGGTTCCCCTTGATTACATTTTCTTTTAAAATTAAAGTCACGATGCGATTTAATGAGAGCCTCTATCGCAGATCCCCATTTATACCTCATGGACCCCTAAATTATTTTTTCACTGACGGGAATCCCTTGGGGTCTATATAGACTACTTTGAGAATCACTGATGTAAATGATAGGTTTCCAACCTTTTTTGAACTGGTACCCCCTTTTCTAGTGAATATTTTTCGATACCACTCCCACTCCAGAGAAATAAGAGCGTACATAATACATGGTGAAAGCAGGGGTTAAATTTTTAAAGATATTATATTACCAATAGCATATATATTTTTTAATTTAGTTTTTTCCCCCCTAAAACCTCCCTTTTTTTTTCTTGCAAATCTGAACTAGCTATTGACACGAATGTACAATTTTGAATACATACAATCAACAGGGGCGTAGCTAACGCCGTATCAATGATACGGGCCCCTCAAGCTACAAGGGCCCTAACATGTGTAACTACAGTCTATTAACAAGGCTTTCATATCTAAAAAGGGCCCTGAAAGAATTTTAATGCAGGGCCCCCTCAGAGCTAGCTACGCCTGTGACAATCAACATAAGGTAACTAGCATTAAAGTTTACTTTTGTTACTACATAATCAACGTGTTTTTACACGTTTTTATAAGTTTCACTTGTATGTAATGGAATCTTTGAACTCGATTTTTACCCACTTTAAAAGGTCAAACTAATTCGAAATTTCGCACACTTGTCAAGGACCCATGACAATACAATAATTTCATAATTTTGTTTCATTGTCCTGATCAGGATTTTAATAATTAAGAATTTTAAGGATTTACGAGATTTGGCGACTAATCCATTATATCGTTTCTAGATTTGGCGACTAATTGCATAAACCACTTTCAGATTTACGACTGATTCCATATGCCACTTCCGGATTTAGCAACTAAAAGATTAAGGTGCAACCCTAAAACCGCAAAGCAGGCTTCTGGTAAATAAAAAATAGAACAAAAAAAAGGGTTCTTTATGCGAAAAAAGGTAGGGTGGGTGGGTGCGTAGTTTTCTGAAAATGGAAATAAAATAAAAAAAGACTCGTGCATGTGAATAAAAATAATTTTGTTCTAACTGCTAAATATTTTTTATTTTCATAAATCAATACGTTTAGAAGTGATTATACGAATTAAAACATAGAGAAATACGTTTAAACTATAATTTATTTCAGTCTTTTCCAATTCCTACTCTTATCTCACACTCTCTATATATTCATATATTTATCTTGGTGGAATTTTCAATCGCGTTAATAAAATACATTTTAAAGCGCTCAATTGAGCTGAAACTTTATATAATGATTATTTTGGATGTCAATACAGTAATTTAAATCATAACTAATAAAAATTAATTGATTATAACTAATTATTCAAAGAATTACTAACTCAACCACGTTGGCATCATTTTTGGCGACCCTTTTGGTGACTTGTGTCAAAACTTGAAAAGGTTTTTCTCACATTTTAAAGCGCTCATTTGAGCTGAAATTTTCTGTACAGTATTGTTTTGGATAAAAAAACGATAATTTAATTATAATTAACTAAAATTAATTGACTGAAACTAATTATTTAAAGAATTACGGATACAGCCACGTTGGTTTCATTTTTAGCGACTTGGGTCAAAACTAAAAGATTTTTGTTTCTCACGTCTCATTTAGTTGAACTGAAATTTTATGTATACGATTGTTTTGGATGACAATACGATACTTTAATGATAATCAATAAAAATTAATTACCACTTAATGTTGGGATTCTGTCATATGTATATACATATTTATAATAATTGTAACTATTTAATAAAAAGTAGCGAAATAAAATTTTTCTTTGTTGATCTAAGTAGGTTTTAAAAAATTTTTTTTATATTACTTGCTTAGACTAAATTTGGTTAATCTGCCCATGCCTCTCCATACCATCTCAAAACACCCTATCTTACGCTGGGTCTTTTACTATCCCCTGAAAGCCTCAAATGCCCACAAAGGGCGTTATCGCCCACGTTGAGAACCTACGGTGTAAATGATAAATGTACTTCTGTGTTAGAGAAATTCAAATCCTTTCCTAGATCTTCAAAGTGCATTAAATTTTTTAGTCAAATTGATGAAGGCCTTCATTCGTGCGAAACCTCTTATTTTCTTATAATACAAAATACAAACCAGTGGCGTGACATACACCCCCGCCACCCCTGCACCACGGAGGGCCCAGGACTGTAGGGGCCCCAAAGCCTGAGCGATGCCGATTACGTTAAGATCCGGCTACTGCTCAAAATCTGATTTTGCAGGGGGGCCCGAAAATTCTCCGTTACACGCCACTGATACAAACTACATAATACAAAAAAAAAAATTATCTTATAAAATTAGAAATAAACTACTTTATTATTTATTGAATAATAATGAATCAACAAGGTGTAAATCTAAGCCAGAAACAATATTCTCTTGAATAGACAATAGATTAAGCCCCGTCTGTGTTCTCATTTTAAACATTCTTTAATTCTTCCTTTTTTTATTTAAAAAAAAAATGGCAAAATTAAAAATATCGTAAATTTTCTTTACAAATGCAGATGTTTTAAATTCTCTATTAGGTGATATCTGCAAAGAGTTCTTCTTTGTCGTCGTAATATACTTTGCAACCGGGACATAAGCGTCGAAACCAGGATTTTCTTCGCGCGCCCTTTTTGGTTTCTTTTTTCGATTTGCTATTCTCATTCACGAACTGTGGAATCTCAATGGAACGTAATGGAATATCTGTAAAATTGGAACTTTCAGCCTTTGTTTCAATTGCCTCATTGTCATGATATTCGGATTTTTTGGAACTATATTCGTTTGAATGTTTGGAATCATCTTCAATATCTTCCCATTTTGCTGATACGTCATGTTTGTTTTTGATTGATTGTTTATCATGCTGAAGTTTTTCTTTCTTATCGTTTGATTTTCTTTGTGGTCTGAAAATAAAATTAGAAAACACTGGATTTTTATTTGATTGCTTACTGTTGCAAATTCTTTCATTTGAAAAATATCTGTCGGTTACACATTTACTCTCGGTAAAGTCAAAGCTATGCATCATGGCGCACGTATATGAATGCCTCTTATTAAAGAAGACTTTATTTTTCTTAAAATCAGTACTTTCAATACTAATATTTCCTAAGCCAATTTTGTTCAATGCATTTCCTGAAAGACAGCTACTTAAATTATCATCAGAAATACTCTTTGAAGTGATATTGAAATTTGTGCCATTACGGAATTTTATTTCCGATGTTAATGGCGTTGTATTGTCTAAAACAGTGAATTTTTGGTCTAGAAAAATTTCACTTCTGCAATTTCTCAAAATCATCGGTTTTTGTAGTTCCAGAGAAGTCTCACTTTTGCTTAATTTAAAATTTCCGTTATCTAAAGAAAGATGGTGGTCAATCGAAGGCCCTTGAGAAACTAATGATAAATTTTTAAGAAAATTGGAAAGATTATCTGTGATATAATCCTTTATTTTAGAATTGTCTGCGTGATACAATCGATTTTGATTTGAATCATTATCTAAAAAAGATGAAGAGCAAGTAAAGAAAGAGCTGTCATTTTCCACTTCATTTTCATTGATTTCATGTTTGCTAGGGGAATCTGTTTTCCCGAATGTATTTCTTCTGAAATTCTTTACAGGAATTCTGATATCAACGGAAGAAAGAGTTAAATGGCAATAACGGTATTGGTCCAATAAATGTAAATGAAGACGACTAACACATGGGAAACTCTTCGACAAAAAAGTACATGAACTCAATAAATTAATAGAAAAATCAGAATGGCTTCTCGGTATCTCACTAATATAACTTTTATAAAAATTATGTCGAAATTTGTTTACATTTGAAAACTTTTTTACTTTCTCATTATTATCAAATACTGAGTATTTTAAATTGTCTTTGCTGTCCTTCATCCAACTGTTTTTACTTCGTAAATTGTACATTTCCCTTTTTTCAGAATTTCTCTCATAAGAGCAAATTTCTTTTATATCTGTATTATGACATTTTTCATTATTTGTTAATAAATTATTAGAATTGGGCTGAATACTCCATCTTTTTCGGAATTTTTTTATTGGAATCGTAGGTGAAACATTCGAAGGCAAAGGAAATTTATTACTGCTATCAAGAAAGTTATAGATCACATTAGGATTTTCTCCAGAAATTATGCTCGAAACCAAGTCCTCCCGCTTTTTTCCTTCACAAATGTCTTCCTGAGCATGGATTTTTGAATCAACTATAGTTTGTAAATTTTCATCACTCTTTGAAAGCGTGGATTGATGTATTGGTATTGGTTCCGAAATGCTGTCAATATAATTAGAGCCATTCAGTTCTTTTAATTCTGTACCCGGCTTTGAATAAGAATTATTTATTGATGTTTCACATGTACTGTAAATGCTTTCGAATGACTGAAACGCAGTCTTGTTCACCTCCGATGTTTGATTATTGGTATATACATTATTCAAATCCATATTATTTGCTTGCTTTTCTCCTAATTCAGCAGTTTCATAATTATCTGAAATGTTATGATAGCCTTGCTTGCAATTCCATTTATATGGTGAATAATTAACATTTTGCTCTTTTGAAACATATTCCAGATTGATGAACTTGTTCCAAGGAACATGATTTTTTAATCTCTCTTTATAATTGGCTGCTTCATTGAAAGCTAAACAAGATACTGACGCTTTTGATGCATCATTCAATTTGCTTTGATTGTCAAATTCAATCGATGAGTGAGAGCCCCTAATTTTCCTCTCTAGTAAATGACCTGTCTGAGGTGAGTAGTATTGCCATAATTTTCCAAAACCTTCATTGAACTCACTCAAAGGTCTCTGCAGAAAATCCGACACAGCAGCAATTTTAGCTGAGCATCTTTTCACTGGATCTACTTCTAAAAACAAATCCAAGAATTTTTTAAATAAAATAAATATATTCAAACTTACAAGGGCTCCTATATTAGCTTGTACAAGAACATCTAGATGCAAGTCTGCAACATAACTCAATAAATACTGAAATATTTCATAATTACTACCTACCTCTGGTAGGGCATGTCCTGTAAAAATCTGAAGTATCATCACGCCACATGCCCACATTTCAGCAGAAATTGCATCAAACCATTCAGATGATTCATTATAAATCTCTGGAGCGCGATAAAGAGGAATGACAGCTACGTTACGTTTCTCAGCTCGTTGAGTTAAAGTCAAGGAGCTAAAATCAGTTATGACAGCTTTGCCCGTCTGAGCATAAACATATATATTCGCTTCACTTAAATTCATTAAACACAAATGTTTGTTATGCAAGTAATCTAAACCCCACAATGTGTCTTCCACATAGGATTTCTTACGTTCAAAACAGTTTGGAGTTCGAAGAAATTCTTCTTCGTGAATGATGTCTCTCAAACTCTTTTCAAAGGTAATTGACATATACATGCTAACTTTTTCATTGATCGATATAACTTCCAAAAGTGGAGCTAAATTTTCATGTTGTAGACGTGGCCAGTGGTAAGCTTCTCCTTCACGAGGTGACGTCACTAATTTACCACAAACTTCGCGACCATTTCGGATATCTTCAAATATGATGGTTGTAGTAGAATTTCCTCTTGCTTTCAAACATTTCAATTCGTAATCCTTGCTTCCTCTGTACTTCCACAAATATCTAATTTCTGATGCTTTAAAAATGGATTTTTCCATTTTCACGCTAGAAGAACATAAAGGATATTAATTAAATGGTTTTAAAATTGTTGGCGAAGCTGATATATAAAAATTTCTGCATCTTATTAATAATTTTTTTACCAAAACAACTTGCATTTACGAAGAAAAACTAATAATTCTATTCCTTAAAATTTTGGACCGCGTGCTTAAATTTTTGTTTTTTGACCCGAGATGAGTTGCAAAACGTTTTCGGCTTAGTATTATTTTAAAAAATGTATATATATTTAATTATTGAATATTTCTTCTTAAAAATCTTTTAATGAACAGAACAAAATTTTGAATATTATTCCCTGATTATATATATATATTAAATATAACTATATTTTATAAAAATTAAATACAATTAGAAAGTATTTGTTAAATGTTCCAAAATAAATTTTTATATTTCATAAAAGGTTTAGCTTTAATTAGATTTAGATGCTTTTTATATCGTGGACTTGGTCTAACCTTTCTGGACTTTGGGAACTTCCAAAGGCAGTGTATAATGATTTCAAATAAATTGTGAAACTATTTTTAAGGAGAAATACTATAAAGGAAAATAGTCAGAAATATCGTGCACAACATATTTTCAAAACAAACATTTATTTAATGTTAGGAGTATAGTTTATCTTCAAAGGTGGCAACAAAGATCTGGAGCTTATTTGATATCAGTCTGCTATGGATTTTTTCGCGCGCGCCAAATAGTTGATAATCTTAATAAAGTCTCATGCTGTAAGGAAACACTTATCTGATAACGCAACTTCGGAAGCTGTTATTAGCATAAGAACTGTATTTAGCCAAGCTGCGCCGAATTCTCGATGGCTTACTAAAAACCAAGGATGTCAGGCAAAAATTATTATAAATGTATATATCAATTCGAAGTACGATAAAGTGGATGAAAAAGCAAGTATTGGTTGAGAAGTGTAAAACATAACTTCGAAAACAGGATGTTACAATATGCAGACAGAGAAAGAATAAATGGAAAATCGTTTGGCAAAAAAGAAAGTGCCATACTTTTTTTTTAATGGACTCGATTCACCTGACGTCATAGTCACATGTCATCGCCCAGCGCGGATGTCAACAAATAGCCATGTGCTTCCTTCGACTGAGTATATTACTAACAATTTCCCTCCTGCTCTAATTCATCTGATAAATTCCTATCTCGTTAACAGGACCTTCCAAGTCCGCGTTAATGACACCCTTTCTAATTCTCTTAGTATTAAATATGGAGTCCCTCAAGGGAGCTTACTTGGGCCCTTACTATTCAATATTTATATTAATGACATTCCTACTCACCCTCAAACCTCCACTAACATCTATGCTGATGACACTGTCACCCTTGCAACTTATAAAAATCATAACACAATCACAATTGCACTCAATAACCACCTTAAACTTCTAGAAACCTTTTTCGACACCTGGAAAATCAAAATTAATATTGACAAAACAATAGCGGTTTTCTTTACACACAGGAAAACACAACCAACACCTCCTACCCTATACTCCACACAACTCCAATGGTCTCAGAGCACAAAATACTTAGGATTGACTCTAGATAAAAAAACTCACTTGGAAACAACATATAATACAAACGCGAGATAAATTCCGGAGAGCTCAAAGAGCTATCTTCCCCTTAATTGGCCGGAATTCTGAATTAAATCTATACAATAAGTTGCTTCTCTACACTGCCGTTCTACGTCCAATTTTGACTTATGGATCACCTGTGTGGGGCTATGCCGCAAATTCTAATATTAAAATACTCGAAGTTGCTCAGAACTCGTTAATAAGAAACATAGTTAAAGCTAATAGATATGCCAGAAATAGTAAAATTTACGAAGATATTAAAATAATTCCTTTCAAAGCCTACATTCAAAAACTGGCAATCTCCTTTTTTAATAGTTTACCTAATTCCAATAATGAAAATTTTAAAATGCTTAATAACTACATCCCAATGCCTGATCTTAAAAGACCTAGGAGAATACTCCTAGACTCGTATAATCCCCCCTAACAATTAATTTAGTCACTCACCGGGTGGAGAGTGACGACTTTCATTGCTAAATTTTCTCTTTATTTTATTTTCCAATTGCATTTTGTTTAATTTAATTTCTTTTAACTTCTTAACTTTTTTACTTAATTGCAACCCCCACACAGGGCAGATTTCTAGACCTCCCCTTTGTTTCGTACCAACGCATCAGTGCAACCAATAGAGAGCCTACTTTCACAGTGCCACTGACCAATCACAACAGTGCCATTCAGACTACTCAGGACTTTACCGCTGAAACCGTATGCAAGAAAAACTCAGATTCTGTAGCCACGCCTTCTTGCCACGTTCGACCAACCAATCAGGACACTCACTCCCAGGCAGGCCCACCCACATCAGGCCACATACACTATCTAGATATGGGATGGAGGAACGCTTCGCGTTCCATTTCCCAGTGACGCCCAGCATCATTCATTCGACTGAGTATTTAGCCGCCATTTTCGGATTTGCACATCTTCTATCGAGCAGCAAAATGAGATACTGCAGCGCATTAAATTGTCGTAATGCAAAAGGAAAGTCTGACTGTAGGTCAAAAACCTTTTTTTCGTTTCCGCTAAAGGATCCATGTTTATTAAAAAAGTGGTTGCAAAACTTGGGCAGAAAAAATTTCAAAACGACTAAGTATTCCTCAGTATGTTCCGAACATTTTGAAGAAGCATGCTTTTTGTACCAGACTTTCACTAACAGAAGGCAATTGAAACCGAATTCAGTGCCCACACAAAATTCTGTTTTTTCGAGCCACCATCTAATCAAATTTTGCAGAGAAGGAATAAATCTTCAATGTCACAGAAATTAAAAGATGTTCCAAAAGACATTTCGACTGAAATGTGTGTGTGTGTGATTACTTTTTAATTATTTCATTTTCAATATTTTTTGTTTTTATCAAATACGCCGACGATATTTCAAGTTTCAAAAAGTGATATATTTTCTGAGCATTTCGAATTCGAAGAATTTTAATTTTGCAAACGTAAAGAAACACAGAGATTAGGGTGCCACTTCTGTTATCTATTCTGGATGCTCTGTAACTGGTGAGTAAGTATGCAGTTGATCACCATTGTTTTTTTTTGTCATTTTAAGATTATTTTCAATAATAACTATGGAGAAGTTCTACTTTGTAAACAACAACATTGACCTGGAGCCCAACAATACTTCCGGTGTAATGTTCAGTATCTTTGCAAAAATACCTTGTAAACTTTTTTGTTTAATATTATTTAGAATATAATTAGATACACTGCATGTACTTATTTTTACATATAAAACTTCATTATAGATATAGTATTACATTTTTTTCCCTATTTAACTAAAGAAAAATAGCTATAAATATGTGAAAAGTACTTATTTTCATTTTGTTAATTTTTGGCTGGTTTAAGATTAATCAGTGTGTTTAATTTCTGAATTGCATGCACATATTTCACCTTAATAACTTTTTTATAGTGAAAAATATTGATAAATACATAGAAAATGCATTTAAGTACCTTCTTTATTCTTACTTTACTGTTGAATTAGTTAGTGTATTTAATTGCTGAGAGAGAGAGAGAGAGAACTGTCTCATCCACATCAAATCCAAATTCTTCCTTGTACTTCAAAACTAATGTTTGAAAAATTTTCATTTCAATTTTGTTTAATTTTATGCAAATAAAGATTAATTATGCTAATTAAGATTAGCAATAATTTTTAATAGTTATTTAATCAGTATTCTAAATCTATAATATGTATTGTATTTTATAAATTATATCATGTTTAGAAAAATAACAATATATGCATATTAATATCTTAATTTATATGATTTGTAGATAATGTCGAGTGATTATAAGGAATTGGAAACAATATCAAAGGCTAGATATGATGAAAAATCAACATGCAATGGGAACAAACTTTCCGATCCATTTGTTCAGAGAGACAACAAAACATGTATATAATGAAAAGCTATTGTTTCCAATCACTTTTGGAGACATTTATATGCACTTTGTGGAAAAAGAATGTACTTATACCGGGGGATAGACTAAAAAATTAAATTCATTCCTGTATATTGTAATTTAAATATGTATATAATTTTGTACAGTCAAAATTCCCTCACGAGGGGCTGCTAAGAGAGGAAATCACTGCAAAGTAGCAAGTTTAGGTAGTGATAATGAGGAGAAGCACAGACTTAATAGTGTCAATGAACCTGCTCTCTTGTACTTTTAAAGAATATTAGTTGCATGTAATTAAATTCATTAGTTTTGTAATGCTGGCCTTAGTCATGGAATTCTGTCAATGACAGATTTTTTTATAAAAGATTTTTACAAACTGCTTAGAAAGTTTATATGTACATATAAATAGATTTCTAGACATAAAATGAAATAAAAACATTTTTAAATTTTATTTGGTCATCTTCATAAATAAGACAAAGATAAATACACTGTTAATTGCAATAAATTAAGGTTATATAATATTAATTTACGACCATTTTGAACAATACAATGACATTATTTGCATATATTGGAATAATATGTTTTTTATTTGTAAGTATTTGAAGTATAAAGTGACTATTTGTCAAGTCTGAATATCCACTTAACAGTGGACCTTCCATTTTTGTGGTGCAATCTTGACCATTGGAAATTTAAAAAATTGCTTACTTGCCATTGTTTTGAACTAATCAGTGTTTATTTACTATTTAAACTACATATTTTTCTATTTGTAATTGTTTGAATTACATACTGTTTACTTGTAATTTTTTGAATTACACACTGCTTATTTTCAGTGGTAGGATTACACAAAGGTAGGATTTAGAAGCTCAAGTATCTCCCATAGAACTAAAAAAATTTTAATTTTTAGCACAAATATCACACCTAGATGCTTTCCTCAACATTTTTTTGGAAATATAACTTCTCCCATGAAAGTAGTGTGTGTACTCCACTGTTTATTTTTATTTATTTGAATTATGCAATTCTTTGAATTGCACAAAGTTAATATGTGGTTACTTCAAGCAGTGCTTATTGTAACAATTTAAATAGCTTAGTGTTGATCTGCATAAAGTTTTTATTTGCAATTATTTGAATAGCACATTAATTCTTACTTTGTAGCCAAGATGTAGTTTGCATTATGATATCACATTTCTATGTTGAAGTTCCTTTGTTTTGAAATATTCTAATTATATCAATGCTAATTATGTCAACCCATTGATATGTTTTTGGTAAAATTAAGGATTGGTATGTCTACACACATGTACACAATAGATTACTAGAAATTTTATTTGAAACTTTCATCGTAACAGTATTTCAAATTTTTAATTTGGTTACAATAGTTTTTCAAGAAACATTTAAATTATTAAGACACTTTTTTTTTTCCTTACAAAGAAAACTGTTTTGGAAACAATGCCAAAATTTTTGTTGTTTGAGAATAAAGGTTATAGAGTGATCATTGACTATACAGAATTTCCAATTAAAAAACCTAACCGTCCTTTACAGCAACAAAGAACATTTAGTCATTACAAAAATTGTAATACTTTAAATGGTATAATAGGTATTATGTCTTCAGGGGCTATCTGCTTTGTATCACATTTACATTGTTGCAGAAGTTCAGACAAGGAACTTTTTCTTTAAAGTAAAAAAATGAATGAACTAAATGATGTTTTTATGGCTGATAAAGGGTTCTTAATTGAAGAAGAGTTAGACAAAATTGGTTGTAAATTAAAAAGCTCCCTTTTTTTTCAAAGATAAAATTCAATTTTATGATTCTGAAATTGTTAGTAACTGCAAATTGTCTGACAAGTGAGTTACTGTGGAAAGAGCTGTTTCAAGAATCAAACAATATAAATATTTTGATGGTGCTCTTCTATATGAAAGTTTACACAATGTTGACAGTTTATTTATTATAACATGTTGTGTTATTTTCATGACACTAACAAATGTAACACAAGAAAGCTCTTAATATAATGTTTCACTTTAACTATATACATACCAACATTGAAACTAATTCATCGATAATTGAATTCCAAATATGGTAATAAATTCAGGCATTAAAATTTTCAGATTAAAATGTGTGTATAGTAAAACATAAATTTGTGTCCATATATAAAGTATAGAAGTCCTGTACATCCTTACATGATCAAAATAAAAAAAGCCATTTTTGAATCTAATCTTACAAAAAAATAAAAATTGCAACATATTTGTGTGGTATTTATGAACACAACATTTGTGTTTTTCAGAGTTTGAATGTGGTATAAACCTATCAAACAAATGTAGAAATTTTTTTACTATATATAATAAATATGCATTTATTGGTTTTTGCACAATTTGAAAATTTATCACTTTAGATTAGATTTATTTTTGCATAAATATAAAAGTCTGAAAAAAGACTCATGTATATTGATATTATCCTGCTTATAAGTCCTGAATGAATTTGTTGCATTGAGTTAGTTACAAGTATTGACTCAAGAAGAGAACTTGGAGCAATTGTATATTTATCGAGAATTAGGATCATGAAACACAGTAATAATATAATTTTTTTAAGTTTACTTTTTAACTTTAAAGTACTAAAATATAGTACTACAATATATTATCGTATAGTTTGGTACATCATGAAAATATTCAGTTTTATCAGCAATACTAGAATTCAAAAGTCTAATTACATTATCAGCTGAGGGTGATTTTTAGATGCATCATTTTCAATAGTGTTCCATCTCTTTGAGAAATATTGTTTCTCTCAACAAAAAAATATTAATGATAAAGCTTCTAAGTTATATAAACAATTTTTAAAACAGAAATTGGCCTTGAAATCAATCTTGATTAAATAACTATGAGAGTTTAAAACAATCGAGCAGAAATGCTTTTAGTAATGTTAACCGAAATAATTAATCATTTCACACTGCAAGAGTCAATTGTGCTGAAAAATATTTTTCATTCAATTTAAGAGTGAAAAATTGATTTAAAATGAAACTGAAACCAAAACCTAAGCTGTAGCCTTAAAATAGTATGATTTGTACCAATACAGTGTGAAGCCTTTAAAGATATGTTATAAAATAATAATATTTGGCGCTTTGATAGTGTTAGTAATTATCACCTATAAATGTTTGAAAATTATTTTTTATAAATCATTGTCTCCTTAGTTGGAAAAAAAGAAATAGAAATGAATCATACTAAGATATGGGATTATTTTTAGGAATTGTTTGAAACAAACTATTACACTATAGGGAAACATCCCAAGTTATTTTCGAGAAAATTTTTGTTAGATAGCTAGTTTAAATTAGTAATTAAAATTTATTCAATATGCATTATTTATCAACATTTAATTTTAATATTACATGATTATAACACAAGTGAAACATATGAAAATTTTATTTTTAACTAAGAAATTCATTGTAGTAATTTATAAAATGCTTTATCATATTCTGTTGAAAGACTATCAGTGACATCCCTTCATTGTGTACTCATGAAGAGTATTTTTCTATGACAAAACAGGGTTTTTTTGTGTCAGTTTCAAACTTTATTTGATTTAATATGTATATATAAAGTTTAAACATTGTTATTGTATACTAATTTTTTGAAACACAACTGTTCTATAAAAATTCCCAAGACATAGTAAGATTTTTTGAAATATACGATGACTCTGTAATGAAATAACATTTGCCAGCTTTGATTGACTGACTTTAATTAATAATTATCATTTATGAAGGTTTGAAATTTCTTTTAGAAGTGACAGTCTTCAAAGATCAAAAAAGAAAATACTCTTAGTTCAAGAAAGGAATCATGTTAATACATAATTTTTACAAATAATGACTAAATTTTATTGGATTATTCTTTATTACAAATTATTTCTTATGAGTTATTGAATTACATATAAATTGTCTAATAGATGTAAATTACACAAATATTTCCATACACTTTTAAAAAATAAATCAATGAATAATATTAAAAGCTTTGATATCCTAACAATAATACTGAAATGGATTTTCAAGAACAGCAAAAAGGAAAAACTTTATATGAATATTAAAAAATAACAAATCAGGCTATTTTTTTTCATAATTACAAGAAGTTTCTATGTAAAAAAATATAATAAAATTTGCTAAGGAATAGGTTTGCTTACAAAGAACGAATGAATATATTTCAGCCGATCTGCTCTGAAACAAGACATTTTAGAATGTAAAAATATTGTTCGGAGTTCCAGGATTTAATGCTATCAATCCAAAAGAGCAAGGCAGTAGTCTTAGTAGCGATGTAAATTTATTGTTTAGAGTCCTTAGAAGTGCCAGATACAACTTTAGAAATACAAATAACTAATGTATTCCATTAGCAGTCACTCGTTCTATTCAACAGCAGAAGTATTAAATAATCGTTGGCTGACTTTTCAGTAGTCGAAACAATACTTTGTTTTGGCGAGCACCACGCCCTATTTAGTCTGCTGGAATTTTTCTCAAGAATTCGTTTACATCAGAGACTGATATTAGTAGATTTCTTTTTAGAAGCATCAATATATGTTCGCCAGAAATGATGCCAACTTGGCTATGCTTCCATTGAATCGCCATTTTTATGTAACGAACGGAATTGCTTGCGATTTTAACATAAAATAAATACAACAGAAAGTAATATTAACGAATTACACATTCAGAACTAATTATTTACACCATTTTTGGCGTTCAGTGCACAAAATTTGTAACAATATATACATATTAAGTAACAGCAACAAATGACTTGCAAAAAGAATAATATAGCTATACGAAGTAACAAAACAAAGTACGAAAGTGTTTTGCGTTAGGCGGGAAACAATTGAAAACAAATATCACTAGATCATAATGTCATATGAATTTAGTCCATTATAATATTTTACATTTTCAAATAAGTAATGTAAAAAAAAATTAAGACAATTCCTTATCAGGGTCAACAAAGAAACATTTTACTTAAGTTACTTTTTACTAAATATAAATTAGTATACACACATATGACGGAATCACAATATTAAGTGGCAAAAAAATTTTATTCAATAGAGCGTTGCATAATTATTTAAATCACAATGTGGCTGGCACTAATAAAAAAAGAATTTCTGAACCTAAAAGTATACAAAAACACGAAGCTTAAGAATAGAAGAATAAACTTAAATCTAATACTATAACTAAAACTATATATATATTTAGTCACGAAACAAAAACTGAAAAGACTAGAAAATATATTAAAAATATTTAACGTACTAAAAAGAATATAAAATAGCAAATTCGAAAGTTAGCGCACAACCAGAAGTGTAAAACAATCGGCTGTTATTGTTTACTTAAACGCACATGGAAAATCACGTGTCATCGGAAAGATCGCAGCGCCCTCTAGTGATGAATCGAGTCCATTCTTATTTTAAAAAAAAAAAATTCTGACAAATTAATTAAATAAGATCATTTTATGCTTTTAAATATTTTTGTAGCTGTGATTTAATCCTTCTCTTCCCCAATCTTTGAAGCATAATATTCTGGCTATAATGTTGAATAGATTGCCAGAACGATATCATCTGGGTTCATGGTACTGTTTGATTTGGTCTCGTCATGGACACGACATCCTCAATCTAAAATTCTTTAACATTAAAAAAACGAAATTTTTATTTTGATTTAAATGCATTGTATTCTCATTCTTCCTTACTGTATCCATTACATTTGCGATTTAATATTTTCATCGATTTACTGCCTTGTTTATATATGTACTAGCTGGTATACCTGTTCTTCGCACGGGTGAATTGAAAAATTAAACAATACAGATTCAAGAATAAATAAGTTTTTAAAGAATTAATTTTGCGTGAATTGCAAATTAAAAAAGCTCTTTTTGCATATCTCAGCTCAACAAAAAAAAACATATTTTTTAAATTTTAAGTCTGTAGATCTTATAGCTGACAAACAGGATTTTAATTTCTTTCATAACACCACGCAACTCTCTTGTGGATCGTTTTTAGAAAACACCTTCCTAAGCTGATCTCTGCTCAGCAAAAGTAACACATGGTTACACATTTTGTGTAATGAATACTTAAAATAGTGTAAATAATTTATATCTGAATGTGTAATACATTAATATTACTTTCTGTTGTACTTATTTTATGTTAAAATCGTAATATTCGCAAGCAACGCCGTTCCTTGGATTATGATGGCGATTCAATGGAAACAGCGATAAAGCCAAGTTGGCATCCTTTTTGGCGACCCTGTTGGCAACTTGGTGAATCATTGAATGGTGCAGAAGCTGATATGCTGTAGTGCCATCTGGTGGGAAGCTGCAACAAAGACGATAGCTCAAAAACCTTCTCCCCAAAAAATTACATATACATGCCAATTTTCATAGTGATCGGTTGACGGTATTGAAGTGAAGCGAGGTCATATATACAAACATCCATTTTTATACATATAGATGAGCTACGGGGGAAAAAATTGCAAAAGCATTTTCAGTTTCTCAGGAATATTCTCATATTCTTCAAAATGTACTGTAATGGAGCAACATTATTTTTAGACTATCGTTTTAATTAACAAAATAATGTACTACATTTGAAGTTTAATTTTCAAACTACTGCGAACTAGAATCTTTAAATCTCATTCACCCATACGATGTCCTTTCAAACAAATTGCGATTGTTCAAAAAATTAAAATCAATTAATGATTTGATTCACTCTCACTATTTCTAATAAATAAATACACAACACAGAAAATTTAAATATTCCGGTACTTACGTAATATAAGGTAAACCATATATAATTTCGCCAAACTGAAAGACATCGCCTATTCAAAAAATATCGCCGTATACTGCAATCGTTATTGTTTTTGAACTAGCGAAGGAACGGTTTCTACTACTGGCTGTATATCGGGGCATTTGACAACGTCTTTTGATTTGAAAAAATTGGTTTCGCAACAAACGCCAACTCTATTAAGAAGTCGCCGAACTGGCAACCTCGATTTCGCACGCATTGGCTACCATGTGATTCGCTACAATTTCTCCACTTGCCGATATCTTAAGGTCTTATCAGATACGCATGTTTGGAACAATCGTTTTGGAAAAATTTTCAAGAAGCTGTGAGGGTGAAGAGTTGAAGAGAGAAGCCAGCTAATGCGTCGTCCACGTCACTTGACCATGGTTAAAAATTTTAAAGTGGATAAAAATTGAGTTCAAAGAGTCCGTTACATACAAGTGAAACTTATAAAAAGGCCAACCACGCCACCCAGGTGACCCGGGGGAATAGTTAATAATATTGAAGAAAGAAGGATGGTTTTCTCGAATAGGGTTGGAAAGCTCATTAGACGGATGAAATGGCAAATGCTGGATTTCTTCACTTGAAAGTTAATCACAAATACAAGTCGTCCACCCAATATAGTGGTTAGTGACGCTGACAGCGGTGCCATAGGTTCTGAGTTCGAATCCCGGGTAAGATATGGATGTTTGTATTGTAATCCTTCTCTTCTTTGTGATGTGTGCTTCACGCTTACTTCTATGTAAGCCTCCGCGTGATACTTTGTGGTGCACGGGGTTATAAATGTTTTCAATAAAAAAAAACCACAGGTACAATTTTGTAGACCCCAAAACGGGTGTTCATACCCAAAATATAGAAAGAACGAGGCTTTGCGAAAAAGGCAGAGAGGTACAACCAAACATCATCTGGAGTCTTGGCCAAATCCCCGTGGAGACAAGATCAAGAAAAGAACAAAGAAGATAGGTATTTATATGTATAATCGCAACCTATTTGTGACATTATTTGAAACGAAGCACATGACTGTCAATTCAGCGCATGCGACATTTGTGAAATTGGGGTTGCCAACTTGGCGAGTTATTTTAAACGCTGACGATAATACGTAACTATCGCTAAAAATTACTTAGACTTTTTCTCTTATAGGTAATTCATTTACATTTTGTATTTTCGTCAGGATTTTCTTTTTTATGTATAGAATTTGTGCGATTTTATTCAATATTGCCAAAAAGGTTGCGATAATACGAAAATACCTATAATCCTTCCAATATCGTGTGTGTGTGTAATCGAAAAAAAAAGTTAATTTATTCAATTCCTACTATTAGTCAACTCTCTCTCTATGTATATGTCGCAGGCAAAAGATGAAATTAGAGCTTTTGCCAAATACCTAAAGGAGACGGCAATCCACGCACGATGTTAAAATGAACGCGCGCGCGCGCGCGAGTCAGCATTTCTAGAACTATGTTTTCGCTTTCTACCCGCCTTTACCTTCTCTCTTTCTCCTCAACACATTTTTTGCCTGCGACATTTACAAACAAAAATGAATGTTTATTTGAACGTCTCTTATGCCTTCTTAAACCGTTCGTCCGATTACGATAAACTTTTGGGAGTGGTCCGCGAAGGTTTCTGATATTTTAAAACTATGTTCCGAATGATGCCCAGTGGCGTCGTGAGGGATTAAAGGGCATTATAAGTAGTTATTTCCATTTTTAAACTATTAGACGTAGAGTCTTGATATTTAGCAAGTAGATTTCATGCATGGAGTAGTGATTTATGAAGAAATGGGTTTTACGAAAATCGACCCCCAAGGGGCGTTGCGGGGGGATTAGAAGTTGTTATAGGTAAATATTCCCGTTCTTGAACTATTTCACCTACAGACTTAAAATTTGGCAGCCATTTTTCTTTCATAGAGAGAGATCTGCTACAAAAAAAGGTTTTTATGAAAACTGACCCTCAAGGGGGTTGCGAGAGGATTGCGCAAAATGGCGGAAGGCGACGATGACGCGTTTTTTGCAGCTCTCGAAAATCAGTGCAAAATTATTGAAACAGCCCTTTTATCGAAGTGCAATATGAACCAACAGATGAGAGAGGAAGCCAGGCAGGTGCTGGGTGAGTTGAAATCTTCTGTTTATCGAAATTTCGTTTTAATCAAAAATGAAAAATTTGTTGAAGCTTGCAACGAAAGCTTGAAAGACGCCATGTCTTCTTTGCCAAAGAAAACGTATAGCAGTGTGGTGGCGCCATCTTTTGGTGGTGAACTTAACGAACCGTCGCGAATGCCATGTTGTTCCGTCTTAATAGCGGCTGAAAACTGCAATTCTGATGACGTCAGAAAACTGTTTAAAGCTCAAATTAACCCTAGAAAAGAAAAAATAGGGATTCGACACGTTAAAGAAATAAGTGACAATAGAATTATAGTTAATTGTACTTCTGAAAAAGATAGGGACAAGTTAATGACTAGGATTGAAGCCAATCCTAAATTCCTAAAGCCAACTGTTCCAAAACGCAAAAACCCTATAATGTTGATTAGAAATGTGCCAAACGACGTAGACGATTCTGAATTACTAGACGTTGTTCGGGAACAGAACCCAGAAATCCTTGTTTCAAATGAGTGTTGGAATGAGTCTAGAGTTCGCTTTGTTTTGAAGAAATTTCAGTATGTGAGAACTGTGGTGATTGTGTGTATGTGAATTTCATCCTATGATTCGGAAAAATGTTAATGCGGTGGGATCATTAAAAATAATGTGGAACATGTGTCGTATTGAAGACTTCTTAATAATAAATAGGTGTTTCCAATATATGTCTCGGTTATAATCATAGAGTTAATGAGTGCACAAATACTCTATGTTGTTATTTTTGTGCTGGAGAACATAATGGTGATAACTGCTCAAACCGTGAAAATCAGGTATGTGTAAATTGTATCAGATATAATAAAAAGTTTAAAAATGAAGCTAAAAAAGTGGATGTCAAGCAGAAGCCTTTTTCGCCTAACTGCTCTTGTCATAGTTACATGAGAAATGAAGTCGCTGCTCGAACTGACTATGACTAGATTAATTAAAGAAAATCTTAATTTTGTTCAAATTAACTTACATAAATCAAAAAAGGCTACTCAGCAACTTATTCTGAATCTTGAAAATGATAATGTTGATGTTATTCAAGAGCCACACTATTTTAAAGGAAAGCTTCCTGGATTTCCAAACACTTACAAACATTTTTATGATACAACATCAGAGGTTATAAAGGCGGCTATTATTGTTAGAAACATGGCTATTACAGTTTTTTCCGATCCTAGGAATCTTGATTACAATTCTGCAATGATTGACATCTCCGTTAGAGGTTACGATTTTACTGTTTTCTTATATTATTTCGAACCTTCTGTTAATATTGATTTGGATCTAAGAAAAATTGATGAGTTATTTTCAAATTGAGCAGTTATTTTCAAATAGAGTTTCAAAGAGACTTATATGGTGTATGGATGCAAATAATAAGTCTGAAGTTTCGTTTAGTCCTGTGACTGACTCTAGAGGCATTAAACTGCGCGAATTCTTCAGTACGTGGCAATTGTTTACAATAAATGAGGATTATGGGCCTACGTTTTGCGCCGACCAGGGGACGAGCTGTTGGGCACAATGTGCTTGGATTAATTGAAAGGGGGTTTATACCAGAGTATGATTCCCTCTCTGATCATAGAAGGATTTCTTTTGAGATGAAAATTCCCACGATCTTCTTTGCAATATCTCAAAGTTCCAGAATTGTCATAAA
Source organism: Trichonephila clavipes (assembly GCA_019973935.1). Lineage (NCBI taxonomy): Eukaryota > Metazoa > Arthropoda > Arachnida > Araneae > Nephilidae > Trichonephila > Trichonephila clavipes. Next base: position 50,776 of record BMAU01000203.1, on the reverse strand, counting down.
ATAGCTTTTGCAGATGATGTACTTCTTATTGTTCAGTCTAAACACTTTCAGGATGTCTGCACATTGTCACAAAGCATTCTTAATAATATCTTTGATTGGTCAGAGCTATATAAGTTGGAATTTAATCCACTTAAAACAAAAGTAATGAAGATTTATAAAAAATCGACAGTAGATCAAATAATTAATTTAAAGCTTCGAGGTGTAATAATTGAAGAAGTGCACAAGATTAAGTATTTGGGCATAATTGTTGATAACAAAATGCAGTGGAAGGAGCATATCTCTTATGTTTCTAGTAAAAGTGAAAAATTCTTCTTGGACTGTTAAGAATTTCAAACAATACTTTTGGAGTGAAAACTGATGTTCTTCAGTTGATTTATAAGCAGGGAATAGTACCTCTCATGTCTTATGCATCGAGAGCTTGGGGACATTCTTTAAGTAAGAAAATTAATAGTAGACTTATTAGAAGAACGCAACGTAGGTTTTTACTTCGTGTCATTAAAGGATACAAACTATTAGTTATGAAGCAGTGTTTGCTATTTCTGGTATACCACCCATCGACTTGGTTATTCTGAATAATCACGATGTTCGGGAAAACTATTTGAGTACCAGCCTTGGCGCGCTGGATGGGACGATTCCAATTTCATTATTGCCACACACTTCATGTAGGAAAACCATCACTCTTGTGAGTTATTCAAATGAAGTCTTTCTGGAATAAACTGTTTGTTTCACAGATAGGAGTAAATTGAATGGAAGGGTTGGTCTTGCCTGCGTTATTTACGAGAAAGGTGTTAAATATGTTACTTTCCAGCATCGATTAAGGGATGAATGCTCTGTTTTTCAAGCCGAACTACTCTGCATTAATCTTGCCGTAAAATTGATTCAGGACTCTCTCCGCCAGGGTGGAACGCTCAACTTTCTTATTTGCACTGACTCACTCTCTTCACTCCATTGTTTGCTCAACGTAAACTCTACAGAAAAACTTGTTTTAGAGGTCAGTCTATTCTGTTCTACCTGGACTGTGACATCCACTTTTCTTATGTTCGGGGCCATAGCGGAAATCCCGGCAATGATAGAGCGGATCAGTTGGCCAAAGAGGCAACTTGCCAAGATGTGAACCTTTTGATGTCTGTGCCATTGTCCCACTGGAAACATTTAGCTTGGGAAAGAACTGTTTCTTCCTGGAACACCGAGTTCTTGGCCTCACCTAAAGCTTTGTAGACTAAAAGGTTTTTCCAACCATTTATCAACGGCTTAAATGTAAGAGTTTTGTTACTGATTTCAAGTTATCCCAGATTCTCTAACAGGACATGGAAATTTTAATAGCTATTTATCTAGAATTAATTTAATTGGTAGTGATATTTGTTCTTGTGGTCAGGATGCTGAAACTGTGGAACTGTACTGTAAACTTTATTTATGTAAAAGAGAAAATTTTAGAAAGGAGTTGAAACGCTTAGGTTTTTCCTAGCCACCTGTTTTGTCTTCATTGGTCAAATGTACTGAGAACCTAAATGTCTTAAGAAAATTTGTTTACTGTATTGATTTTTAAAATTTTATTTGACTTTCCTTTTTATATTTGTGTATTTTCACTTTTCCTTTTTACTTTATGTTTCTGTCTTATGTGTGTGTTTTTTTTCTTTCTTCTTTTTTCCCCCCTCCAAATGTGTTTTTTTTTTTTTGTTGTTGTTGATATAATTGTGTCACCACTTACGTCTGTAAGCCTCATGTTATGTAATGCGGAGCATGAGGAGTTTTGCAAATAAATTAATATAAATGTAAAGGGGGTTGCGAGGGGTTAAAGTGGCGTTACAGCCAATTATTCCCGTTTTCGAACTATTAGACGTACAGTCTTGAAATTTGGTAGGCAGATTCCTTTTACAGAATAGATACCCGCTACAAAATGGTTATAGTGAAATTCGCCCCCAAGTAGCGTCGTGAGGGATTAAAGGGCATTATAAGTAGTTATTTCCATTTTTAAACTATTAGACGTAGAGTCTTGATATTTAGCAAGTAGATTTCATGCATGGAGTAGCGATTTATGAAGAAATGGGTTTTACGAAAATCGACCCCCAAGGGGCGTTGCGGGGGGATTAGAAGTTGTTATAGGTAAATATTCCCGTTCTTGAACTATTTCACCTACGGACTTAAAATTTGGCAGCCATGTTTCTTTCATAGAGAGAGATCTGCTACAAAAGAGGTTTTTATGAAAACTGACCCCCAAGGGGTTTGCGAGGGGATAAAGTGGCGTTACAGCCAATTATTCCCGTTTTCGAACTATTAGACGTACTGTCTTGAAAAAAAAAATTAGGTAAGCAGATTCCTTTTACAGAGTAGTGATGGGAGGTCGCCGGTCCCCAAGTTACAATTGCAGTTTTTATATTTGCCCTGTTTACAAGAAACGGAATGCGGTGGAATGTGTCTTTCTTACCCCACCTCTGAGGGCGAACTTTTAGCAAAGGGTGCCACGTTCCCACGCCTGGAAGGGGGCATTGCACCCATAAAATATCGGGATATCGGGGTGTGTCATTAGAATTTCCCGCGCTTAAAAATGCCATTGACCGTTGTGCGGTAACTTTGCGCTGGTTCCGGACCAATGAGAGAAAATTAAGCGGACAAAGTAAAGAGTCCGCTCTAGCATTTGGAAGTGAAGAGGACGCCAAATAAAAACGGGATGCACCCCGATTTCGAGACACTCACACTTGGACACAGAGAGACAAACCAATCAGATCCAGGCCTTGAACTAGACTCCGCGGGACTTCGAGCGGCGACCCTGTCCTACTCCCTCCTACTATGTCTCCTTCTCAAAAGCTAAGTAGAATCTCAATTTAGTTGCAGCATATTGTACATTTACTCAAATTTAATCATGTTAATTAAAATAAATTAATTGTTATTTTAAGAACCGGCCTTTTTAATTTAGAGTACTGTTTTTTTTTTTGTCTTTAGAGATTTAATGTTTAAATTTTAACTTAAGCCATGATGCGATGTATCTCAAGAACCTGGGAAAACTCGAAATTAGTATTTGGAAATAATTAATTAAATAAGTTTCATGAGCGTCGCATCAGTAGATACCCGCTACAAAATGGTTATAGTGAAATTCACCCCCCAAGTAGCGTTGTGGGGGATTAAAGGGCATTATAAGTAGTTATTTTCATTTTTAAACTATTAGACGTACAGTCTTGAAATTTGGCACACATGTTCTTTTCATGAAATAAAGATTCGGTAAAAAAAGTTTTCCTAAAATCGAACTCTAAGGGGGTTTGCGAGGATTAAGAGTTGGATATAAATATATTCCTATTTTGGAACTATTAGACGTACAAATTTGAAAATAGGCAGGCGTATCCTTTTCATAGAATAGACTTCCACTAAGAACAGATTTTGCGAAATCCGACACCCGAGAAGGGTTGCGAGGGAATAAGGGGCGCTATAGATGAAAAGTCCTGTTTTTGATCAGTTAGACTACAGACTTGAAATTTTGTTTGAATGTTTCTTTTGTTGAATATCGATCCGCTGAGAACGGATGTTACGAAAATCGACTCCTTTTAAGCGAGTGCTGGTGTTAACTAGTAGACCAGGGATGGCTGACCTTCTTAATACGTGTGTCAAATTTTGTTCATATTTTTGTTAGTACTAACTCTTGGGTCACTAATGCCTATTTGCAACAGCAGTTTAAAAATTTTAAACTGGGTATTTTTAAAACTAAACATCTTTAAAATTCAATTAGCTTAACGAGTAAAAATGGGAGTGGTTTGATGATTTAAAAGATTTTAGTGGGGTTAAAAATTCTTAAGCGTTTGGGGCAAATGGCAATAAGTATTTTAATGAACAGAGAGTAAATATTACATACAATATATATTATGAAATATTATTTATTAGTACAGTTGAACCTGTTTTTATGCAGTTGATAAAAACCGTATAAAAATAACCGCACAAAAATGTTCGAAAATTTAATGAATTCTTATATGGAATTCTTTAATGGATTCTTACTTCCAATTCGTCAAAATACTGCAAAAGTTTTTTTTATGCGGTCGCACAAAAATAAAATCGCATAAAAAAGGACCGCACAAAAACAGATTCTACTGTATATATAAGACTTCAAATTTTGCAAGCTCGTTTATTTTTTTCAGTAGAGATCCAGTAAAAATGGGTTTTGTGGAAATCTACTTTAAGATTAAGTTATGAGAGCTAAAAAGATAATACTACTTCAATTTTAGAAATTATATTATTTAGAAGTTCTTTTCTTTTTAAATCAAGAGCTGAGAGACTCACCTAATACTGTGCTATAAAAAAAGAGGCATGCCTTTTTAATAAATTATTTCAGCCTTAGAACTGGTTGAACGATTCAAAAATATTTGTAATATCGAATAGTAAGCCAAAATATTAAAAGGAAATAGTTCAGTTGTAATGAGACCAGTGGCGCACACAAGGGGGGGCTGGGGGTCCGGACCCTTGACTTTTTTCCGATTGATTATAATTCTAAGTATATAGTACATAAAATGTAATTAATTACTTGTTATTAATGATTAATTTTATTAATTAATGCTAATTATTTATTCACTAATTAGTTTTTTACTGTGTTTTGTTCCCGAAAATCGACAAAATCAAAAGGGGCATGTTACAAGAATGGTGAACTTTCGACCCTGCCCCCCTTCAAAATTCCTGTGTGCGCTACTGCCGTGAGCTATACGAATATTTTTCAATACAATCGAATTCTTAATGTTAGGACTTAGATATCAATAATCAGTTAAAGTATCATTATTAAGCCTACAAAAATAGGCAAATATTAATCAAGTTTTGTAACAACGTTGTAATTTCGAAATTTAAATAGCCAAAATTGGATTTGGCAGATCATTCATATTGATCTTTTGATACCTTCGGCGTGTTTTTTTCATTCAGCGATTCGTGAGAAGATAGCCTCACATAAAAATAGGTATGTTTGTTTATCTACGATTTTAAAAACACGTATTCCAAAATAAGCATTTGTTTCAATAGCTAACTGTAAGATTTTTTTGATTTATTATTTAACAAAAATGGATATAAAATAATATTTTTTTTAAAAAAAATTAAAGCCGCATTGCTTTTTATTATTTATTACTAAATTCATTATTTAATACTAAACTTGTACATTCTTGTGAATAAAATTGGATTATTAAAGCTGTATTGTTTTTATTATTCATTACAAAATTAATTATTTAATAATAAATTCGAAGATTGTCTGTTTTTTTGTGAATAAAACTGGATTAGCTTTGAGAATTATTAATCGAAAGTAGAAATTTGAAAAAAAAAAGATCTTATCCCGGGGGAAAAAAAGAGTGTTATACTTGAAGAAGCCCGTGCAATGCCGGGCCATGCAGCTAGTTTAGACATTAAAATCATTTATATAGTGAATTATACATTATTAAAAGAAATTTTGAGCAAGCAATACAAAAATAGACATTGAAACAAAAATATTTATTCTAAACTAATTAACAAAAGAAATAGGCACTTAAGAGTACTTGGCACCTTTTAAACAATTTTTTTTAAAAAAATTATGCATTTAAAAGTTATATTTTAGGATTTCATATAATGTTTCTGTTGAAAAAAATGATGCGAGATGAAATTTTTGTACATAGTGTTCACACAATTTTAAAATTTTTTAAAAGACATATGGAAAATTTTAAAATAATACTCCTTTTGTGTGTTTAATGGTTTTTAAACCTTAAATATTTTTATAATATTTCTAAGAATGTTTTAAACAACTTTAGGGATCGATTTTACAAAAATTTAATTAGTTTTGGAGAATAAAAATAAAATATTAATACGTATGCTATAAAATTCAAGAAATTAGCCAAAATCTCCCACATTTTAATTTTTTTTAAAAAAAAAGTATTAAGTTGGCAGCTAAATGGATCCCCAATATTGTTACATGCATTATATATAAAATACAGGGAAAAAATGGAAGTGATTGGTCAATAATTGTGGAAGGGGAAGCATTTTGAATACAGAAAAATACAAACTGAGAAAAACGACTTTAAAGTTTATAACTAAAAAAGTATTATTATCATAATCTTAAATAAGCATAAAATACCACTTTAAAGTATTAGCTACATATTGTTCTTAAGAATAATAGCATTTACATATTATTTTAATCCATATATTTTACAAACAATCCCTTTTTAGAGAGTATTAATTGCATAAAACTCAAGGGAAATGTTAAAAAAAAACCACTTCCATAGCAAGAATTTTAAAAAATTTTGCTTCACATAATATTGAAATATTATATTTTTATGGAAAACATATGATGCATAAGAACAGTTATTATAAAATTATTTGTGCCAAATGCCTTAATTAAAAAGTTTTACATGCACACATTTCAAGATAAATAAAAATGACATTAATATAATATTTCAGAAATATCTTGCTTTATTTGTAACACCTTTTTTTTAGTTGAAAAATGATATTTAGGTCACACATTTTTAGGGTGCCAAGTCTTCTTAAGCTGATATTTTTTAAAACAAAAAGGATATTTTTAGTAAAATTTTAAACATTTTAATAGTGTTCATTAATTTTTATTAAAACATGTTGTTGATTTGTGGCATCTTTAATTACAAAGTACGTTACTTTTTTATATGCACATCTTTTTAATTTACATTGTATTTTTGATTGTTCACAGGAACACTTCTTAAATCCTTGACCTTCAAATAAGGATAATTTTTTTGCAATTTCACGCAGACTTAGGTTAATCCGTGGAACTATTTCGGTAAATATTGTAGTACCAATTTGAAGAGCGTTTCTAGGAAGCCAATCTTTAATAATTCCAACTGAGGTACCAATTTAATACAAATTATTTTTTGTATCTAATATGATCCCCACAATGTTATTTCCATCTAATGGGCTTCTATCTAATTTAGGTACATTTACCAGAAATGTGGAATCCACTGACAAATCTTTAAATTTCTTCAAGGAAACTTCTTTCATTTTTTTGGCTGATCTTTTCATGTGTTTTGCAGCATTTTCTCTTTGATATATTTAACGTTCTCTTCTTTTTTGGCATAAATTTCATAGAATTTTCGATCCATGTCCTTCTTCTCCTACTGCATTTCTACATATTGCGCGCACCTGATTTTCACAAGTGGCACATGAATGGGCTCCAGTAGATTCCATTCCGCAGATAACACAACATGCTTTACTGTCGTTGGCAGCTGCTTTCCCTTCTGATGCAAGTAACACTACAGATGCTGTAACTGTTGAAGTAGAGTTGTTAACTGTTTCGAGTTGTCCTGTTGTCGATAAAGAAAATGATTTAATTTTGTGTACATCTTCTAAATTTAAAGACTTTTTGGTGAGTAAATCAGCTGCGAGTAGATCATATGACACTGAAGTGTTATTGTTCTTTGATTTCACCATTGATATATCATAAGAAATTGAAGCAATGTAATTAATCATTTCAGATGCTAGCTGATCTTTTGAAGCTGAAACGATGTAATCAATTAATTTAGGTGCTAGCAGATCTTGTGAAGTTGAAGCGTTGTCAATATTTTCATTTTCAAATTCTTTTTTAGATTTTTAATGCCCAGGAATTTTGATCATCGCGTAAGATAAAGTAAAAAGAAAAAATTGTTTAGCTACATTTGCGCTTTTTCTATTTTATTTATTTATTTATACATAAATATTAATGTCATCAGTTTCGTAGAATATTTTCATGTTGATTAACATTTTTAAGTATGCGTGTTTTCGTAGCTTGAATGTACCGTAATCTTCTTAAAACATTTTCGATTGACATTGTTATTCAAATGAAAAAAAAAATATTATTTGCCTCTCGCATAAAAATAACTTCCTTAGTCGCTTATAAAGGACGATAGTAGGTCATTTAAAATGCAAAACATTAATGAGCTTTTGAGTACTTTCATTAATTATTTCCCATACATAAATAATCCTAACAGCAATAGCTCGAAATTGAAATACAACGTATTTATATTTATTATGATTATTTTGTTTTGTAGTCGTAATATATTGGGATAATTTTGTTTAATAATAAAGGAACTAGTCTGTAATTGCTAAATATTTAATTTATATTGCTTCAAACTGTTAAAACAATTTTCAAAGAAAAAAATAAGTTAGTTTTAATTACATAGACACTTTTTTTTTTCTTTTTATTGAATGTAACGTGAAATAAATACATCATTTTTCTAATCTATTCTAAGACTATTAAGTTAGCCATTCTCTTGTAAGATTAAATTATTATAACTTGAACAATATATATATATATTGCATGCTATTGCCATTTTAAGAGGAATTTACAAGATACTTTTTTAATTAAGATCTTTTACACCAGTGATTCCCAAAGTGGTCTATGACGACCTGAAAGGGGGTTCACGTCAGCAAAAAAATAATTTGGGGGTCAATGAGGTGTAAGTGGGGGTCTAAGTGATATTGGCTCTCCTTAAACTAGATCGTGAGTTCAATTTTCAAAGAAAATTTTATCAATTGGAAACCAAATTTTACTTATTTAGCAGATGTATTTACTAAATTTAATTTAATGACGTTCATTTGCCCGTACAAGGTGACAGCATAAATTTTTTTAAGAACACGGACCATCTCAGAGTTTCTTTCCAGAGTTAAACTAAAGAAGTATAATACTGGAGGTCCGGAATTTTCTCAAATTAACCCAGACATTCTGTCAGTACGTTTAAACCTATGTTCAACATTTAACTGCCTTTTATTGAGATTTTGAAACCAATTTTGAGAATGCTTTGACTGTGGTAATACCACAGTAGGCAATGAATTTACATGGTCACATTGGGAAAAAAATGTCACATGACAACGGGAACTGATCGTGGTATGCACCAATGAAGATTTTAAAGTTTAGAAACGGATTCCTGCAATTTTGGCTTTAAAAAAGCAAACCTGTTATTTGTCCAGAATTATGGAATATCGTGAGGAAGTTTTTAATTATTTTTCCTAGTAAGAAGTTTCAGGCAATTACCTATCTCCAAAAAAAAAAAAAAAAAGGAACTGGACACTACTAACAGAGGATATATAAGGTTAAACCTGACAAGATTGATACTAAATGTAGAAAATTTGTTATTATAGCTCCAGATTCAACCCTCTCATTAAAATCAATAGCATGTTGCTTGGTTGTTTTATTTAACAGTTATTTTATATATTAATTAACTTTTAATTTAATTAATTAACATATACTTTTTAAACTTTTAACTCTATACACTTCATCAGTTATATATTTAATTCCTTTAAAGTAGTAGTAGTAGTACTAGCAGTCAAAAAGACATTTAAGTTGATAAATTTGCAAAAATTCAATATTAATTAAGTAGGGGTCTACACAAAACCGAAAAACATGGCAAGGGGTCTATGAGACAAAAAAGTTTGGGAACCTCTGTTTTACACGGACAATTTGAAAGAATATTTAATGCAGTCTAATAATTAATTACGTGTATAATTAATTATATATAATAATTAACTACGTGTATAATTAATTATATATAATAATTAATTACGTGTATAAATAATTATATATAATAATTAATTACGTGTATAATTAATTATATATATATTATGTGTATAATTAATTACATGTATGCTTAGTTATATATGTTATGTGTATACTTAATTATATATATTATGTGTATAATTAGCTATAAAAATACATAAAAAAATGTATAAAATACCTTTAAAATATTGTAAAACAGTTCTGTATGCTACTAATAAAGTTCATCCAAATGCATATTTTGAAAAATTTAAAAATTGAGTTAATAAATTATCTGCAATTTAATATGGAAGAATTTTAAGGAAACATTTAAAAGACTTTATAAGATTTTAAACAAAAAAAAATACAAATATTTTAAAAAATACAAATTCAATGCAAAAACATCCTTTAGATAAATAAATTGCAAAATTTCAGGCGTGGATTTTAAATTTCCAAGGACGATTATTAAATAGATAATTAATTTGAATGCATAGTGATATAAATAATAATATCAAATTAGCAGCCCTAATAAGCAGACAACAATGACTTGAATCCTGAATAACTTCCAAAGCATTTTTAAAATTAAGTTTCAATCTTATTAAACTATGTTTTATTTGTAATTAATATATAAAGGCTTTAATTCTCACAAATATAAAATACTTCAGAACATAACCACTCATCCAAGACATAAACGAGAGGCTCTTAATCAGTGTTCCGTAGAACACTGGTGCACTAAAAATTAAAAAATCGATGTTTTCAGTGTGCAATAGTTTTTATTTACTTTTTCATTTTACTACTATATTTCTCAAAAATCCTTTAAAATGTATTTTTCCTGATTGTGAAAAGGTTTAAAAGCGTTAGTATGTATATTTAAGAAAAAATTCTAGTAATAATAGGTTCCAATCTATAGCAATATTTAAAATTTTTAGAAAAGGCAACAATAAGAATGTCAAAATTATGACAGAAGTTTCTTATAAAAAACAACAGGAAAATGATTTAATTAAAATTTTATTGTTACAGAACAATAATTAATGTGGAAGAATATAAGTACTTTTTTTTGTTGTGTGTGTTCCTAGTATAAAACTATTTAATTAAAGTGGAAGCAAAATGTGCATTACAGAAATAAAAATATGATAAAGTAAAAAATTATAAAGTAGATAAATGATTTCAAACAAAATTCGGTGAGAAAGCCGAATAGATGCATTAAAACCACTAAGGTATCAAGTAGGAGGGATATACGATGCTTTACTTGCTGTTTGCAATATAATTCGAAGATTGACAACTCTATAAGAGTTGAGGCTTTTGGACTATTAAGTTGTGTTAAACAATTTAAGTTCTTATGCTGCATTGTAATTTGGTACAAAATCTTAAATTGTATTAATCCTATAAGTAAGCTCTTGCAGACAGAAGAATATGATTTGCCATCTGCTATGGAGTTCTTGAAAAATCGTAAAGATTTTTTCAAGGATCTTAGACTGGACACAGCCTTAAATGAAATGCTTTGCGACGTTCGAGAATTCGCTGACGAAATTGACTTACCGGCTAATTTTGAGCTCACCCAGCCACGTCATAGAGTTCTAAAAAGGAATGTTAATTTCGACTATGAGGCACGAGAAGATCTGATAGAAGATCCTACTTTGAAATATATGACAGAGTTTTATTTTTTACATTAGATAAAGCTATCAATGCATTTGAATCCAGGTTTGATTTGATCAGTACTCACAGCAACTATTTCTAATTTTTATGCAACATTTGTGATTTAAAAGATACTCCTCAAAACGACGAACTGAAGTATTGTAAAAATCTAGAAACAGTGTTAACTGATGGGAATTCATCGGATATAAACGTGCTGGACCTGGCAGACGAGATAGTAGCAGTTTAGGCTTTGCTAAATAAAAATGAAAGCCCAATCGAGATTTTAAAATTCATATCGAACCTGGATTTTGCTCCAGATCTCGGTATAGTCATAAGGATATTGCTTACTCACCGAATAAGTGTGGATATGGGAGAAAGGAGTTTCTCCAAATTAAAATTAAAAAACTTTTACGCTCCACAACTATCGAGGATCAGCTAAACGGCTTGACAACAATGCCATTGAACAAGAATTGGATGAAGAAATTAGTGTTAAAGAAATTATAAAAAAATTCTCAGAATTAAAAGTGAAAAAGCAACACTTTTAAGTTTAACTCTTGATTTAAGTGTATTTTTAATATGTAATTAAGTTTTAATACTTAGTGGTTCTATAATTTGTTTTAGTACTTTTTTAATATCTGTATTTTAAAATTATACACTAGAAATGACTTTTTTTGTGTGCAACCCTAATTTTAATTTAGTGCCAAAAACATAAATCAATAAATTAGTTTTTTTTGCTAACCAAAACTTCAACATTATTGATAGCAATTTTTTTTTGCTCTCGTTTTATTTTACCACTAAGCATGGAGAGGATTTAGTTTATTTCTTTTAATTTTTGTTATAAAATGGCGGCATTTTACCTCTTTGCCTGGGGCGGCGAAACTGCTAGCGCCGGCCCTGGTGGCATGCATTGTCTAAAGGTTCTTCGTCAGTCACCAGATTGAATTGCTTCCCTGGCCGGCTCGCTCTCCAGATCTTTCACCGATAGAAAACATGTGGTCCGTGGTTACTCAACGATTGACCCACATTACACCCCCAGCTGCCACACCAGATCAACTTTGGCAACGTGTGGAAGCTTTTTGGTCGGCTGTACCCCAAGAACACATCCAAAGTCTCTTTGAATCAATGCCGAGGCGTGTGGCAGCGGTGATCTCCAACAATAGCGGCTACTGAATCTTGCAGGACTTCACAGAAGTCTATAAATTTAATCATTCGATACTTGGTCAACATGTTATCTACAAAATAAATTTTGTTGTGCTATCTCGTCTTTCTTGGTGTTGCATTTAAGGTGACCAACAGTGTAATTTAACAGTAGGTTTAACTGCGCATAAAGGCAAAGGGCTTATAATAACTCATATTAGAAGCAAAGAAGGATTTGTTCGGGATGCGGCAGATATTTTTATTGAGAAAAAACTGGGGACTATATACCATGAAGAAATGGACGGTAACCATTTTGAAAAATTGTTTGAAACTGTCATGCCAAAATTGAAGCCCCAAAGCATTATTGTAATCGACAATGCCCCTACCATTCAGTGAAAAAAGAGAAAATTCCAACGAGTTCTTGGGGGGAAAGTTCAATTCAAGAGTGGTTGACAGAAAAGAAAGTGACATGGAATCAAGATTTAATTAAATTGAACTTCTGCAGAAAGTAAATCAAATAAAGCATTTGTGTAAAGGTTACAGAGTGGGAGAAATAACTGAAATTTTGGCCACAAAATTTTAAGATCACTGCGAGCTCAATCCAATTGAGATGATTTGGAGCCAAGTAAAAAGTTACGTCGCAAAAGAAAATAAAACATTTAAACCCAATGAAATAAATGAACTTGTGACAAAGGGAATAGATAACGTCTCAACTCAAAATTGGATAAATTGCATCAACCATGTAATTAAAAAAAGAGAAAGAAATGTGGGAAATTGAGGGACTTGATGAAATTTGGGAAAACCAGAATTTCATTATATCTGTGAACAGTGACTCTTCGGATAGTGATTCAGAAATAATGAGTGCTGATGACTTGTCTAGAAATTATCACCAAAGTCCTTCTGTTAGCGTGGTATGGTAGTTTGGAGAAGGATGCCAAAAGTGTCGTCCACGTCACTTGACCATGACTCAAAAATTACGATGTTTTTCTTTAATAATGCAACATAAGTGAATACATAATCAGCTATTTGAACAGTTTTTTTTTTATGTAAACACTTATTTTGCATACTGTGGAGTGATCTGTGGAACAAGATCCTCGCCCCTCACTGTGCTTTAAATATAATATTTAATGTACAGGCAAATGGTTCCACAATGGTAGGAGAAAGCCCGTGCAACGCCGGGACATATAGCTATAAATATTTATATACAAAAAAAAGGTTGGTTTAATTTTTTAAATCACCTTATTTGAGTAAATCAAATTTCAAAATTTTGTTAGACAATGCTTATAATCGAAATATCTAAATGTAAATCTTTTCTTGTGCAATGCTTTCGCTTTGGTTCTGAAGGCTTCCTACATGGAGTGTTAAATATACATGTGTACATAATTTGATTTATGAATACCTAATATATATATATATATATATATATATATATATATATATATATATATATATATATATATATATATATATATATATATAAAGAGCAATTGTCTCTTTAAAAAAATTTTATGGAACCTTTTTACAACAAAAACAGTTCTAAATATCAATATATAATTTTTGTATTAAATTATTACAATATTTTTTTTTCTTTTAAAGTTATACTTATTGAGCTGAATATATAAACTTTGCATGTAAAGTTAGTAACATAATTTTTGAAATATGCATCGAGATATTTTTCCCCAGATAAAACTATAAATTTTATAAAAAATTATAAGTTTTAATATTGATAAATTTTTGAAATTGATCCCCAAATTCTTTTGTGCTTCTGTATAAGCTTACGTACATAAACGGCATTTACATGTAATGTGAATAATTACAAACTGATTAAAAGAGTAATAATGGAAAAAAGATTAATTATTTATAAACAAGATAGAAAGTTGTATTTAATAAACAGATGTAATAAATGAAATTATGAAACTAAAGATATATGAGCCGTTTATTTTGAAAGTGGCGCAAGTCACTTAAAAAAATCAATGTAATGATAGCATGTGAATTACAATTTAACTTTTATTTTTTCATTTAAAAAAATGCAATCAACATGTTGGGAGCTATTGAGATTTTATTCGAAAAAAGTTTTGCTAGTTAATTAATCAATATTTTTAAACATCATGAAACGCAAACTCTTAAATATCTCGATTAAAAAAGGGGCTTATACTATTACCAAAAAAAAAAAAAAACCTCATACAATTTTAATAAACAAATTTTTAGAGTAATTTTTTTTTGCTCGCCAAATATGGAGAATTTTATTTGTTAAGCCCCGTTTACATGGAACCCGGCAATTTCGAAATGCGGATGAAAGCCGGGATTATACCGGTATTTTTTTTCAACCCGTTTACATGAGATTCGGGTGCGTTTTCATAAGAATCTGCCAATCGTCGTCATGCCACACAGCAGAATGTACAACACCACTTTCGTCATGCCCCTCATCAAAGACTTGTCCTGAAATGGGATTGAGGACTGCTTATATACGTTAGGGTGAATTTTGGAGCACATAGTCCCGTCGGACTCAAATCTCCTATCCTGGAATAAAGATGACTGTAAAAAATTTACCATTGCCCTTTTTAGAAAAGTATTTAAATAAGATTAAAATTTAGTTTATGAAAAATTTGAAATTTAAAAAATTTAATGGGAGAAATAATTACAATAAAAGTTATAAGTAATCAAAAAAGCTCTTTTAAGAGCTGAAAATCGTGCAGTTCAGACGCCCAAAAAAGCAACGTCTTCATAAGAATCTGGTGATTGGTTGATAGATTCACGTGATTATAAAATGTAACCATGGAAACAACTAGAATTTTTAGCGCGATTATCATGAAGAGGACATGTGATTATGTTTTCGTTTTTTTACCGCCAAACATTTCTATGCTCTTGCACATTTAAACTATACCCGCTAAAATTTCGTATTTGACTATACGTGGTTGCTCAATTATAGTAAAAGAAGTCGACTGTCGGAAAAAAATCTCTTTAATATCCCGGTAAAAATTCGACTGTTTAGTAAACATGGATAAGAACGACATTTGTTTTCAATACCAACCATTTAGAAACCGTCGCCACCAAAAACCGAACTAAATTTCTACTATTTTTGTGTTCACATAAGAAACTTCTAAACAGATCGAATCGGCTAGCGATTTTGTGTGTTATGTTTTGGAGTAGAAACCCTACGATTTGGCAAGAAAAAACTTGGCGGGATAAGTGGCCGAACAATCCAATCGGATTTTGGATAGATGTCTACAGGAATGGAAAATTTTGTTTATTTTAAATTAAATTATATAGAGAACATACATAAAAAGATAAAATATATTAGGTTAGCTTAAATTTTTTTTATTTGTTTTACACATCTTTAGAGTAGTTAAAAGATATATTTCTGTATTTAATTATCTGAAATAAAAACACAAAAATCTGATATGTTATCATACCTGTCATATTAAAACAAGTATATATATATATAATTTATACCACTTTCAAACATTAGAAATGAAAATTACCATTTGTAAAATTATATATAAAAAAATCATGTAACCTTTTTAAAGTCTGTATTCGCAGTACTATTTTAGTAAAAAGATATAATTTATCGAGAATTACATTCTGAGTGTGGCAAAAAATTAAGGCATTAAAATGTGTGTATTATAGAATATAAAATTGTGTGCATACATTGAATATTAAATTCCTGTTCTCTTGTACATGATCAAAATAAAATAAATCCATAATTCTTTTAGTTAAAAAAAAATATCTATTAAATATTTGTGTGGTATCTATTTATTATGTGAGGATTTCTTAACACATTTGTTTTCCAGAATTTGACTGATACAAATTTTTCTCACACAGATGTACCTTTTTTTACTATGGATAACAAATATGCATTTATTGGTATTTGCACAATTAAAATGTAAAATTCAATAATTTTGATAAATTTCATATAAAGACTTTACACTTGTTATTGAAATATCAACATTGTGTGTTAAAAAAAATCTGCAACCCCAGCTGAAATGTATTAAGCATAAGAATACTCTGGATTTTTTTACATAAGTATTAAAGTCTAAATGCTAATATATATTGATATTATCCTGCTCTAATAAATTTAAGACCTAAATAAATTTGTCGCATTGAGTTAGTTACAAATATTGACCCAAGAAGTGTACTTAAATCAGTTCTATGATATTTATGGGAAATAAGGATCATGAAACCAAATACGACTTTACATATAGACATTTTCTGTAGGATGTTTACTTTCTGAAAGCAATGGAAATATTCAGAATTTTAATACAACCTTTTTTCAACTCTCTATTTACCCTTAAATGAATAACTTGACATTGTTGTTTACAATAATCTATATTCATGAAGAATTCAGTAAAAAAAGATAATTTCAAAGAAATGTTTTCAAAAATAAGTGTTTCATCATCCAAAATCACTGATATTTTTGTGTAACATATGCTTACGGGACAAATTTGGGGTGCTTGTATTGTATAATATTGACAAATTTCTTAAAATAAAAAAACCGCCAAATGTTGCGATATACAGCCAATAGTAGAAACTGTCCCTCATCACGTTTGCACACAGTAACAATAATAGTGATGTAATTGTTGTTTTTTTAATTTATGTCTTTTTGCTTGGCGAAATTAGTCGGCTGTTTAATGCATGTTCCAAAATTTGTGGAATGGTACGAGTACTGATTTAGCATTTCTTAGAGAAACTTTGAAGTAATTTAATATTTTGCTCATGTGTAATTTGGGAAACTGAGAAGTTTCATGAAATTTAGGAATGCCCTGGTAAAAGAATCTTGCTTACAATTAGTACACATTGTGATTAATTTATTGATAAACTTTGGTAACTTATCGAATTAATAATGATTGTTATTAATTTTCAAACATTAAATTTCAGATTGAGAATTCTGAATCTTTTTTTCTGATGTCGTTTCATCTTCCATTTTTTTTAAAGTATTAATGTAATATATAAAATGATACTTCAGTTGCATATCAGTGATAACGAAATAACATGTCATGTATTTGTTTCTTTTATTCAACTTCTTTCTATAAGTTGTATGATTTCAGTATTCTAATTTGTTCTATGTAAATTCTGAAAGTTGACTGTATAGAAGTGGATTTTATAATTCTGCCAGTTTGTAAGATCTGAAATTTCAAAATTCTTGTGATATTTCATTTAATCTAGACCCATACCATATACAATTTCTCAAAAATACTATGTGTAGCTTACCTATATACAAATGTCATAGGTTTTTGCTTTCTAGTTTCTGGTATATTTCACACAGTAGGATGATTAAAAGACTAGTTTTTGCCATTAATTTCTTTGAAAACAAGGGAAGACCATTTCAAATCTTACTTTTGTAAATTTATTGTATCCAAAAATGAAAAAAAAAAAGCATTAATTTGATTAAAATAGTTTTGATAGTATTGAAATTAGAGTAAATAAAATTCGCAGAAACTTTGAAGAAAAAAATGTCTTTATAATTTTTTGTTTACTATTAATTGCCTAATCACTAGGTGTTTAAAAATTTAGGTTTTTATGTCATAAACCTAAAGTGAACATTTTAGAAATTCTATGTAATTTGACCTTTTTTATCTATGAAATCTTTGATTTAAGAGATAATGTTCTTTAATTTTTTTGTTTCATTTTATTTGTTTGGGTTAACGACATTTAATACTCTTTTGTAAATATTTTTAAAAACTAATACTTTTTGTTGTAAATAAATTGCAAAAAAGCCATTCATAAGATTTTCAGAGAATTTTATTAGATGTTATCATCAATAAGATAAAAATTGAGATATAATAATTGTAAAAGATATTATGCATGTTGAATATATTGGCAGATCCTCGATTTGTCCTTATAGTATAATGTTACTCTTTCAGAGAGTCTGTGATTTATATAGCAGATCATGGAATGCTTTATTTACTTATAGTGCATTCATGCAATGTTAAAATTAAGTGTCGATAAATGATGTATATTAAAATGAGTATGATTATTAAATAAAACTGTATACGAGAAATTTTCACGAAAACAATTTAATTTGTTCTACTTTATAATTTTATTAAAAAGCCCATTTCGGTTCACACCTAGGAGAGCCCCCACCCTTGGCGCGAATTACTTTGGTTGGCGATAATTTCGCCGTCATGGTAACCTTACTTTTAAATACAACATATGGCAACCCTAACTTTTTCTAGAATTTTCGTCATTTGTGGGCGCCCATTTCAAATTTCATTTTGTTGTTGGGCACCGGGTTGAAAGTATGGCTGCGCTTGTCAGTGAATACACATTAGAATTTTTTACGTTATTGGATGCTAGAGGCAAGAAAGAATTGATTGAATGGTGTATGAAAGGATTAATTGCTTCAAGTTATGAATGTCCTAAATGTAATGAGCAAATGGGATTAAATGAACGAAAGAGTGTTGTTTTGGATGGATTTGAATGGAGATGTCGAAAAAAAGGTGTGAATACGCATGATGTTTGCAGAAGTATAAGAAAGAATTCGTGGTTTTCCAATAGTAAGTTAATCGGCAATAAAACGTTTTCTCTGTTATCACACCAGCCACGCAGAAGGCATGTTCGACCATTACCTTGCTGAGTATTTATGGCGTCTCGCAATCACTCACTCAGCGACGAGACTTTCCAGAATTTTTTAAAAGCAGTTGTTACACTTTACCCTCCACTTGGGAAGGATCAACAATAAGAAAGTAAGTGCTGTTGTTATATTTTTTATCTTAAATGTTAAATTTCTGTATTGTTTACATGTATTTTCATTGCGCATCCATCTTATACTGCTATATTTACTTGTCACCGTTGTCGGGTTTGCTTGGCGCCATTTCGTTTTCGCTTGGCGCTTTTTCCGGTTTGGCGCCAAGGGTGGGGGCTCTCCTAGGAGTTTACCCCTATTTCTTTAAACATTTTTCTTCATTTATATTCAAAAACATCCAATTAATTTATTTCAGAATGTTGGAGACAGACATTTTTAAAAAAATTCAAACCTTCTAAAGGGTAATAATTACAAAGGAAGTCTGTATAACACATATCAAATGTTAGTTTTTTTATAAGATTATTTCAGATACCCAAAACATTTCAATGATGTTAAAAGCAATTTTATTTCCATCTCAGAATTCCTACATAGTTGTTAAACAAAAACTTTCATATTAACCAACTTTAATTAAAAAGCTAAATTACAATTTTTGTTTGTAAAAAAAGTGTGTATTTTCTTCGATGTGCAATGTTTTCATATGAATTTAAGGGAATGTCAATATAAAACAGATCATTCTATTGGTTATATCAACTTTCACAGTAAAAAAAAATTCAATACACCTTTATGGAGTTATTTAGTTACAAGATATTACTAATTTTTTACTTCTTATATGGAAACACTCAATTAGATAAATCAAGAAAAATAACAAAAAAATGCAATTTTTTCGTGAACATTCAAAAGAATTATATTGTAATATATTTAAATCAATCTCAAAAACTGTATTAAAATATATGTATCATCTTATTAAAATATTGGAAACATACATGCAGAACATACTAAATATAAATTTATGTACATCCTTCTCCCTGTACCTGAATGGAATATAATTTTTATTGAAAATGGGCACTTGTAATCTCCGAATCCCGGACAGTTGTATCCAATTCGTTTTGGTCTCCCCAGATGTTTATGAGGGTTATTTATTCTGTTGTCTAACGCGAGCAATCCAAAACAGCGTAGCGTTAAATAAAGAGCACTTTTTGAGTTCCTCACACCCTCGGGCATTCCTCTTCGGCACGGTCAAAGGAAAAGAGGTTGCTTGTCATTGGTAGATGTGCAATGACGTCGTTATTCTGGGTTGCCTGGTTTGGCGTTATAGCATTTTTCTATGCCATAGTGGTTCATTGAAACATAAAAGTTTTGTCCCAATTTGGGAGATTGTTTTTCAGGCAGTTTTTTCTTCCGTGTCTTGAGTATAATAGCTAAATTCCCTTGCGTATGAAATTTTCACTGTAAAAATAACAATCGGTTCTTTTTTTCATTCACGTAAATCAAAATATTTTTAATGGATTCAATTTTGTAGAAGAAATATATATTTGAGCTTAGTAAATGAGGAACTCAATTACAAATAAAAAAATTGTTATATAATTTTTAATAATCCATTTACTGTGATTAATAATACTTTGAAAATTAATTACATGTTTCGAGTTTTATCCTTATGTAAGAAAAAAAGAAGTCACTTATAAATAAAGAAAATTTATGTTTTTTTTTTATAATATATATTTATTGGTAATATCAATGTACATTTTAAAGGTAAATGAATTCGTTCTTATATCAGAATGAATTTGTACAGGCAAGTGATATTTTAAATTATTAGCTTAATTTCATTTTTGTAATTAGTGATTTGTTTTTTGTGTATGTGTGAAAGACTCATTTATTCACATTTCTAAAAAAATTCGTCTAATACTCTGTTTCCTTTTAAATTTTAGAATTAAATTTACTGCAAAAATTTTAGCTATTATAAACTTAACTATATAAATAAACTTATACATAAATTTTTATTTTCTATCTTTAGTAAAATACTATAAATAAAGTGATTCGTGGCTATTGTATAAGAAACACCTCACTGTTCTAACTTCCACATCACATCCATATTATTCGTTCAAATTATCATCAACACATTTATTCACATAATTCTCAATTTTTGCAATTATTTTAGAGGTTTCCTCTTCTAACATGCTCACACATACAAATCTTCATTCAGGGTTTAAATCAAAAGTCCTGAAATAGAGTACCACTTGAATCCCTTCATCAGGGGTTTGTTATAGAGAATAGTTTGTTTTTATAACAGGCAAGTATAATGAAGATATAGTCATTAATGGAATTTGGATTCATCTTAAGAAGTATTTACTGATCGATGTTGTGTCACTCGAAGCACATCAATTTTCTCCTTTCCTAAAGTATGTTTCCTCC
The DNA here is from genome assembly GCA_019973935.1 of Trichonephila clavipes. Lineage (NCBI taxonomy): Eukaryota > Metazoa > Arthropoda > Arachnida > Araneae > Nephilidae > Trichonephila > Trichonephila clavipes. Next base: position 29,615 of record BMAU01000203.1, on the reverse strand, counting down.
TGTAAAGCTACTGCTCGAGAATTAATACGAAAATATGACATAAAATAATACGTTTTCGAGCAAAAATAAAAATTAGCCATTAAATTATAATTTCCAAAAACTTATTTAGATTTTGCATATTATTTTACAAGAATTTTCACACACTAATTATTGACTTTCTTATGGTTACAATTAGAGATAATCAAGAAAGTATAAAACGTAGCAGAAATTATTTAAACGAAATCTCTCTCTCTCTCATTTAGAAAAATTTCTTTTTCCAACATTTTCATTCTTAGAATATATATATATATATATATATATAGTAGTAATTTAAAGTTTATTTTAAAATATCCAGAAATGGGCTTAATTTTCGAGAAATATATATCTTTATATTCACGTGTGTTCTGGTATCGTTTTAAAATGTATTTGTACTTTCTTTCCATTTTATTTCGTTATTTATGAGCACAATGGCGTTGGAAGTATAAAGTACGCACTCAGTAAATTTTCGAAACACCACTAATATTATACGAAAAAAAAATGTAAGAATTTTTTAAAAAAAATTATTATTTGTCAGTTAACCCAACAAACTAAACATATATGTCTGAAATAAAATAACCGTAACAGTTATAGAAACAATTAATTACCGTAAAAGCCGGCGTATAACGCACTATTTGAACACAGAAAATAAGATCGAAATTCATGAGTGCGCATTATACTCTGGGGAAAAAATGTTAACTTTAAAAATAAGAAAAAGCTCCTGGAAAAAAAAAATTAGACTTCTACATATATCGAAATATTGTTCAGTTAAAAGAAATCAAATTCTTTATCCAAATGTATATCTGGAAGAGTACACTATTTTTTTTCTAATTTTTTTTCTTGGAATAATACCTTGAATAAGTGATTTCTAAATATATAGAGCCAGGACTTCGAACCGTAATTTTTTTTTCCAGTTCAACTATAAAAATATATATATATCGTTTCTCTTCCGGTTTCCGTTCTGCCAAAAATAATGGTTTTCGGTTCAGATCTGAATGAATAATTTTACTTTACGTATATTCTTATTTGTACTACAAATATAATTCTATCGTAAACAAAAATTAAATTCTATCAAAATTTGGAAGACTTTTTATTTTTCTTAAAAAGTCATCAGCAAGTTCATTCAACTGAATTAAATTTGATTTCTACAAGTAGTTGCATCAAGAACTGAATCAGAAAGTACTAGTGAACACAGTGGCGTACCTACCAATGGGCTAAGCGGTGCCATGCACCAGAGCCTTCAACCTCAAGCGGGGCCCTCGCACCCTGACCAGCAAGCAAGTCGAACTTGCGATAATTTCTCCCACATTTAATATATAAATATAAAAGGTTACAACATAACTGTAATCAGGCCAACTCAGTTAAAATTGCACAGTAGTGAATAAGTTCAAGCTAATCAATCACTTAAAAAACGGCAGATACCAAATATCTGATATTCAAAGGATTTGATATTTTATGCTAACGAAAGCAGTACATTACAGTTGGAAAAATTTTTAATTTTACATTTATTAACTTGTGTATTTAAAGGATTTATTTTTAAGAACATGCAAATAAATCGATAGTTTATTAATGTCTCATTCAGAGGAAACATGAGGGATATCGCAATCAGACGGACCTCATTATTTGAATAACAATCAAGTAACGAGGATGATATCCGACCTGGAACCCAGTCGATTATGTTATGACGGCAATGAAAGTACTTTAAGCATTTAGAAAGTTAACGTGTATTAGAGCCCTGCTAGATGATGGAATCCTCAATTGTGATCACTCGGCTACCACAGCTGTAAAAACATGTGGAATCTACAATGTGATACTGTTTAACAAGTGACATTTATTTATGATTTTGAGATAAAGTATTAAGTTAACGCCACATTCCTGCCATTTATCACATTTACCTGTCATTGTTAATCGATTATCATAATTTTCAGCATACATAGGAACAATTAGATCAAAGATGAACATTATCATATAATTTTAATCCTTGAAAAATGCTTGGTGTAAAAATCTAAACTTAATCTTAAGATTCAATAATTATTATGAAATCTAATGCATCAAAACAGAATGAATTATCGAGGCAATAAAAAATAGACATTTATCAATGTTTTTATTCTTTTAAGAAAGTAAGTATACAAAAATTCTTAACAGAGTGTTGTATAAATAACTAATTAATTCTCAGAGAAGCAATTATAAATTGATTAACCACAATATAGCTTAGTTGAATATTAACATGTCTATTGGTATACAGATGTTCAATAGTTATAAGATTTTTTAACTCACATATAGTTAATGTAATTTTGTTATTTGTTAAAGAATTATATATGTGTCTTAAAGCAAATATTTTCCATTATAAAAAGATAGAGAGCTTCAGAGTACTATATGATTATAAAATAGCCCATTATCGATTTGAGATTTTACATTATGACATAGAGAGACAGGCAAAAATTTTGCTTTTTCTTTCCATTTTTTAAATTCATTGTATGTATCTAAATGTTCAAATAATTATATTATTATTTGTTTTTCAAAATTAATTAATTTAAGAGTTAACACGATAATTTGAGTTTGTATGTACGAAATTACTGCGTTTAACAGAATAAAAATAAATCTATAACATTTTCAACATTTACTGAAAATCAAAATATAAATAAATTTTACCTTGATAAATTAATTTAAATTTGCTTTAGGTTATTATACCTTTGACTGAAATGAAATAAGCGTTTCCCTTATATGTGCAATAGTTATCATTGTGATTAGTGTTTTATATAATATAATCAATGTTTTATACTATTTCATTCAATGCCTTTTAATAATACTGAAAAAGAAATCTTGGTGGAATGTGGTTTAAATTCGTAGGAAATGTCTCCTTTAAAAGGAAAAGAAATCTTTTGAACTGAAATCAGTAGTAATTATCACAGGCGATTTCCAAACACAAGTTTCTCTAAGAAAAGGAAAATGGGGACTTTCAAACTTAGAAAGTTCTACAGTATTGGATAATTTAAAAAAAATTATCCAATCCAAAGTATCTGAAAAAATAAATATAATCTGAACGTAGTCGAACAGATAGTTACATTTAAATTAAAATAATATGTTCGCTCTCATTTTTTTTTTCGCCTATTTATTCGTGAGTCACGCATTTTATGTACAATAGTACAATTAGTGTTCGGGGGCGCTCTAAGGCTATTGAACGTTCGAAACTCTGAATACAGAATAAGATGGTTCTTGTAAATGAATATGGAAAGCAAGGCGTGAAATCTTTCATATCAACAAAAAATGCTTCTCTCCCCGTTGATTATTCTTGATTCTTCATTTTTTGGTAATTGTTGATTATCATATGTCTTTTTGGTGTAAGAAAACCTAGAAATGTACATCTGCCTTTTTGTAAATCTTCTAAGGTTACTTTCAAGTAGCCGGAAAACTCTTCTTCCTCTTATTGACGTAATAAATCTTTGGATAGGGCATTTCCTTTTCTGTTAAATTGTTGGACATAGGATAAATAGAAACTATGCCGACAAAGCCCTCCAAAAACATAGGGTCACTCTAGGGGACGGTTCAAACTAAGAGGGGAAGGTGATATTTGAAGCTAAAGTCTTCCTTCGTTTTGAAAAAAGTCTCCTTATCTCCAGTAGAAGAAGTCCGCCACTGTTTTTTGTTCTGCCCATTTAACTTATGTCTTTTATTTTTATATTTTTTCTTTTTCATTTTATGTCACCCCATAAATTCGGCTCTAAATCTATCAATTCTGTTGAGGAGGTACGTCCCTCATTTAGGGACAGGAATTCCGTAAATTACATTCCACTTGCTTTTGAAAAAAGTAAAGAAAAATTGTTGTTGTCCCCTGCGTGGGTGGAGCGTATCGGTCATTGCGCTCAGATCCACGTGGGGTGCTTCTCGACGAAAACGAAATGTAGCAGATCAAAAAAGAATCGAAAACTTGGCTTCAGCGCGTTTGGTCGCTGTTGTTTATCACGGTTATTTTTATTTAAAATCTTGATCTTGGCTTCGGCTTCTAGAAGTGCCGTTGTTTTCTAGAATAAAAGTTTATCGAAATGTTATGAATAAATCAAGAGAAAGACAAACTTGGACTCCAGTATCTATGTACCACAATATACACTTGGCTTTATTTAATAGTTGTCACAGTTATCTGCAACTCGATTGAGCAGTCAATGTGTTGAGAAAGAAATGTTTTTGTAATTGTTTTGAATGTTGATCGAAGGAGTTGTCTTCGTAGGAATGTTTTGGCTCTACCTTACGCACAAAATCAGTTCATCATCGCACAAAAATCAGAACAGTATTCTTAGAATTTAGGCATTATGCAATTCTATTGAAATTTTAAATAAAAAGTAAGGATTATCCAAAGGTTAAGAATATAACTTTTTTTGTACTAAAGTGGAAAAAAATTAAGAAGCCCAGTATGTTGTCATTACTCGCAAAAGAAACAATTCAATATAAAGAAGAAGAATATAATCATTTTATGTAAACAAGTTTACCGAGATACATGAAGCTCCTCGGCAAATTAAACATGTTTGTAGTCATAATATTTTGTCTTTGATACCAGCTTATCGTTTGTACTTTACTATCAGGTATTCTAAAATTCAAAAGCATTTCCTCTTACAAATGAAAACAATTTATTACTGTTGAAAAAAATATAATCTTAAATTTCTTATGTGTATTTAAAGAATTTATTTTTAGGAACACTTAGGTAAATTGATAAATTATTAATATTAACGGACCTCGTAATTTAAATGACGATCAAGTAACGAGAACGATAGCCGAGCTAGAATCCCCCACTTCTAATTTCCACACCACGACAACGTAAGGATTTTGACTTAATGCGTATCAGCTCTGTTACATGATGGAACCCCTAATTGTGATTATTTTTCAATAAAAAAACATGAAGGGACTACAATGTGGCACTATTTAACATGTGCCAACATTTACAGCCTTAGAATATTCACATTTTATAGCATAATGCGAAACACTTACCTGCTGTTCATCTCATTTATTTGCCACAGTAAATGTTTTATCATAATTTTCAGTATATATAGGAAGAACTAGGTCAAAGGAAAATATAATTTTAATTTTTGAAAAATACTTGTAAATGAAATTTAGACTTATTCTAAGGATTCGTTAAGTATTATGAATTATAATAAATCAAAACAGAATGGATTAAGAGTACCATGCATTCTGCAAATATATTCTAAAAGAGTAAATTGTAAAAGATGGAATTGTGTGCTTATTTCAGTTGGACAATTTCTTTCAAATGAGTCTTTTGAATCCAGAAATCACAACCGTTTGTCTTAAAGTAACCCCCTGAAGTAGAGTAAGGCATCGACTATGTGGGTCTACTTCCAACAGCTCCCCGTCCTTTTTTAACTAGTTATATGACACCAGACATCCTGTAAGCCTTAGGCATATCCATTGCGACCCCACTCTAGGAATGGGAGAAAGTTGCAAAAAAAAAAGTGTAAACACGTAAACCATAAATATTTCAATGCTCATGTAAATTCAAAAAGAAAAAAAATCCTGTACATGCTGTCGTAGACCCCTATTTACCCTTCGTGAACCCCCAAATTATTCTTTCGCGGGCGTAGACCCCTGGGGGTCCATATAGACCACTTTGGGAATTACTGCTCTATACGATAGAAACAAATTTTGTTTCATAATGCTGTATTTTTTCTTTCTTAAATAAATTACCACAAAAATAAATCCTAATACAGCTGCTTGCAGATATGATCCAACATTAAAATACAGAGAATAGAATAATATGCAAAAGTTGAGATAAAAGCAAAGTAAACTTCGGTTTTTTTTGGACAAATTATTGAAAATGGTGTTTTACCAAATTTAATGCAGTCGCATACTATTGAAATTGAAGCATCACAAATCTAATGTTTCCGTATTATTTAGCAAACAGTATCACAATTAGTCAACAATGTATTATATTCTAATTTTAAACTATGTTTTAGATTGTCTCATTTCAAAACTATTTATCAAAATAACAAATGTACTCGTGTATATGATCCAGTTGTATTAAATGTGTTTAAAAAAATAATGTAGTTTTTGCATTGAATTTACCAAATTTGTTGAAAGTCATATGTTTTACAAGTCCCAATTTCATGTTGGTTATCCTCTTTTTGTATGATATTTGGTTATTTGCACGCTTCTTTAAAAAGATTATAAAGGGTGTTTTTTTAGAGGTATAGAACTTTAAATTGCAATAAAACAACGATGTATAATTCAATTGACATGAATTTTTTTTATTCGAAAGATAATCTTGTGGCATTACATTTTAAATATGATTTCTGGCATATGACTGCCACGGCTGGCTCGGATGTTGTCCAATCTGGACGTCCAATTTTCGATGACTTTTTCCAACATTTGTGGCCGTATATCGGCAATAACACGGCGAATGTTGTCTTCCAAATGATCAAGCGTTTGTGGCTTATCCGCATAGACCAATGACTTTACATAGCCCCACAGAAAATAGTCTAGCGGTGTTAAATCACAAGATCTTGGAGGCCAATTCACAGGTCCAAAACGTGAAATTAGGCGGTCACCAAACGTGTCTTTCAATAAATCGATTGTGGCACGAGCTGTGTGACATGTTGCGCCGTCTTGTTGGAACCACAGCTCCTGGACATCATGATTGTTCAATTCAGGAATGAAAAAGTTAGTAATCATGGCTCTATACCGATCACCATTGACTGTAACGTTGTGGCCTTCATCGTTTTTGAAGAAGGATTCCACCAGCCCATAAAGCGCACCAAACAGTCAGTTTTTCTGGATGTAACGGTGTTTCGACATACACTTGTGGATTAGCTTCACTCCAAATGCGGCAGTTTTGTTTGTTGACGTAGCCATTCAACCAGAAGTGCACTTCATCGCTAAACAAAATTCGCTTATGAAAATCGGGAACAACGGCAATCTCGTTTTGGGCCCATTTGACGAATCTACGCCTTACTTGATGATCGTTTTGATGAATTGCCAAACCAAACTGAGAATAAATCACTTGACAGCTGTTAAACCGGTCGCAATCTTGGAAAGTAATGCCAACTTAAACTTCTATACCTGGAAAAAAAAACACTCTTTATTTATGTATAATGCAATTATTTATGAAATCAAATGGCCTTTTATTTCAGCAAAAAATGCTACAGTTGCAATTTGATAAAAATTATCTGTGTCATCACCCATTTTGCGATATTCAATGCTTCACCATATTCTTACTCACTTTGCGTGATTAAATTTTTATACGTCATTATGAACTAGGATTGGCACAATTTACTGTATTTAACATTAAATGAAAATCAATTGATTTACCCTAGAGGACTGAATATTATCTTTGACTCAAAAGTAATTTTCTTCCCACTTCAGTATTTATCAAAAAGAACACGGAAGAATAACAAATAGAAGTAATACTATTATATGGTTGAATAAATAAACTATTTTCATAGTATATGCATGTTTTGAAGATTTAAGAAGCAGAAAAAATAAGATTATCATCCTTATCCCCCACACACTAATCAGTAGGAATCGCGCTTTTATGACTGTTTAAAAAGTTTGGGAGGAGGAGGGTTGGAACTCGATAATTAAATTAAACAGGAATTTAAGTATGATGTCCAATATAATGGTAAACGTGTCTTAAAATTTTAGTTTTATAATTAGATACATTTCTATGAATAAACTCGAATTAAATTATTTAAAATTAGCAAGGATATAAAATTACGGCCAGAAAATCTTGTAAAAAATTCTGATCACTTTTTCTTAAAAAAATTAAAACATGCTTTGTATACTTAAATTAATATAAATTTAGAAGTGTTCTTTTTTTTTTTTTTTTTTTTTTTTAGTATTTTGTAAATAATTGGCCGTATGATTTTTAACATAGCAGAGAAATGCACCCCTTTTATTTAAAATAATTTACTGTAAAGAAACAATTGTGTGAAATTGTAATTTCTATTGTTGCTAAGGTAAAAAATATTTCAATAAACCTTTTCGTTCATTTTATAGGCATTTAAATAAGGAAATTTATTTTTAATTCGGCTTTGAATATAGTTATTTTAGAAGAGAAAACCATAAGAGAATATCCTATGGCTTCTTATGGAACGAGAATTCTTGCATTTTAAATTTGTGAATTTTTAACTTTCTCTTTATAAGAAAACTTATTGCGTGTAAATTAGGCATAGCGTGTAGAGACAGAAAATTTAGGCTTTTCATTCCATTTATTTAAAAACTATAACACAGGCAGTATGTAATTCAATTTTTGTCTTGTTCAAACTCGAATTTCATTAGGTACAAAAAAAAAAGAATCGCTTCCATAAATATGTATTTATATATGAATAATTACATTTAGCAGTAACATGTAATTGAAATCCACTTTTTCATTATTTTATTTGGCATAAATTGAATGGAGTTTATACATTATATGTGTAGATATATGATTACACTATGGAAGGATATATACTAATTTCCGTTTGAAAATGAGTTTAATTTATAAGCTGATCTAGCTTTCAATTATGAGAAAAAAATTGTTTCTAGTTAATTTTGGAAGTATGCTCTTTTATTTTTACAGAGAGAGAGTTTGATATAAAATGATAAAATATTAAGCTTTTAAAAATTTTCCGTTTATATTAAACAAAAATAAAAATCAGAGAAACTCGATTCATTGTCAGAGTGAAAACCATAGCTTCCAGTCAATCCATCATTCGACTTTGTATCATTATGAATATGTATACATATTGAATTGTTATTAATAAAACAAGTATTTATATACGATTACGAAACGATTAAAGTGTAATTTGATGACCCTCAGAATGAACGAAACAAATAACCGATTTAATAAAAATCTATCAATGAATATTCAGTGCACAAGATATCTAAAAAATTATGAATAAACATTCTACTTTGTAGAATAGTAAACTAAATACGAAAATAAGCATTTCAAGTCACTTTAGTAAACGCTTTTTATTCTGTATCAAAAACTTACCCTTTCGATTTATAGTCATAACATTTTTGAAAGATCCGACTAAATTACTTATTGGTTATATTTAAAATACTTATTCGTAACATCTATAAAATGTACAATAGAGGAGCTGCTTCTTTTTTGATTTCCGTGTCATGAGTAATCGTATTATTTAAATTAATCCAGTATCGTTTCGTTAAAAACCCGGAGCTTCAAAAAACAATCATAAACAATAATGTGCGCTTTCTGCTAGTAATCGTATAACTTACCATTGCAATTACATAATTCAACTTTTTTTATTCAAAAAATAATAAACAAAAGAAAAGATTTTTTTAAGAAGAACAGGCAAATACATTGTATATATATATATAAATTTCCCCTCAAATAAATTTCAAAATTAAAAAACTTTAAAAAAATCTGATATTTAAATTTTTTTAAAGAGTCGGTGGGCCGCAACTTACGTACTGGTGGGCCACATGCGGGCCGCGTGTTGGACATCCCTGCCTTAGTCCTTTTGAGAACAGTTGAATTCTAAAATGAGTTCTGAGGTTTCAATAGGATTGGTGTTAATAAGTTTGAATATGATTCTCCATTAACTCCTAAACCTTCAAGACTCCTTATTTGCGTTTCTGCTCCCCCCATCGTACAAATTTCTCAAACCCACAATATCAGTAGAATTCTAACATGTGTTAAATTTAATAAATTGCTCAAGTGAGCGTTAATTAACATGTTTTTATTTCCAAATCTGTCTTTTAATAGATCAGAGCTCTATCATAATTATCATCAGAAATTGGAAATCCATTAATGCAAGCAAGCGCATTACCACACAAATATGATTTTAAATAATTAAATTTATCAACTTTGCTTAGTCTATTGTTATTATGAATAGAACTTTCAAATAAATTATAAAAAATTAACCATTCAGAATAATTTCCAAATTACTTATTTATATGCAATTTAAGTAAATTTATGTTCATACATTCAAAACCATTGGAATCAATAACTTGGATATTTTGAGAAACTGTATCAACCTGTATGTGTGGATAGAGTCACAATTTATTCTCTTAATTTTAGAAGAAAGCCTCGATTTCCAAAATATAATCTTCTCTTTAATTTCTTCCGAAGCTTCCATATTTTCAGTAATATTGTCAGCAGACAAATGTTTTTCAATTAATGTATTAAATAAATTTAAGTTACTTTCTTTATCATTTAATTGATCTAAAAAAGCTTCAAATTGATCAACAGGTTCATTTTCCTTGTTGATCGTGCCTTCAATTTTGTTTAGCCATTTCGTCGACGTAGAACGTACCGCAGTACGCTTCTTTTTCAATTTTGAGAGATCTGACATTTTATTCTTCTACTCAGGTATAATTCAGTTTCAATAAAAATTCGGATTACATGAATTCACTGTCGACGATGATATTTCCAATTTCAGGCCGAGGCTACCAAGACCTACATTAATAAAATTTGATATGTATGTTGTTAAATTGAGCAAGTTTGGTGAATGGGTCTTTCAGAAATCGACTCTCAAAGGTGGTTATCAGAGTTTATTGATAAAAAAGCTCCGTTTTTGAACTATTAGATTTAGACTTGAAATTTGGCAAGCATGTTTATTTCATTGAGTAGAGGATTAAAATATAATTCTACTTCAATTTTAGAAATCCAACCTTAAAATTATGGTTAGGAGATTTCCATTTAGTTCTGTTTTGCAAATTACTCAGATAATCCATTTTCCACTTTCTCCAAAAACCTAACTTCATTTTTTGGACAATATCCCAACGGGAGCGAAGAGAAAGTTTATCATCATTGGTATGCTCAGGGGAAGAGGTAATAACCTCACCTATGAGAAAATGAGAAGGAGTTAAAATATTTAAACTGTCTGGATCATTGTCACACTCCAAAGAGACTAGAGGTCTTGAGTTCAGAATTGCCTCTACTTGTGTTAACAAAGTGCTGAACTCCTCAAAAGTTAAATTTGTGTTTCCAATGACCCTTTTTAAATGGTACTTAATACTCTTAACTCCTGCTTCCCATAATCCTCCAAAATGAGGACTCACTGGAGGGCTAAAATGCCACTCTATATTCATTTGAGATAGAAAATAGCAAAATTGTTCATTTTCATTAAGTTTTGATACAAATTTAAATATTTCTAGCAATTTTCTTCTGGCACCAACAAAAGTGGTACCATTATCACAATAAATGTGCTTAGGTGCTCCTCTTCTAGCACAAAAGCGTTTCAATGAGGCAATAAAAGCCTCAGAAGTGAGATCACTCACTAGTTCTAAATGTAGAGCTTTGGTAACAAAACATACAAAAAGAGCTATATATCCCTTAGTAGTCTTTGCTCCTCTACCTCTATATCTTAAAATATTGATGGGGCCAGCATAATCTACGCCACAAACAGAAAATGGCCTACTGGGAGTAACCCTATGAGTTGGTAGATCACCCATTAATTGCTTGGATGTAGTTGCTCGATATCTACAACATATTATACATTTATGAATACATTTTTTACAATATTTTTTAAACCAATAATCCAATAAGTTTGCTTAATAATACCTAATAATACAGTACATCCAGCATGCAAATATAAAATATGATACATATTTACAATTAATTTACAAATTTCATGCTGATTTGGCAAGATGATTGGGTGCTTAGCACCATATTGGAGTGTCGAATTTCGAAGTCGACCTCCTACTCGAATTAAACCGTCTTTGTCAATGAAAGGACAAAGAGCAGATAGTATACTTTTTTTTCACTACAGGCTTATTAGCTTTAATACAACTGATTTCCTCTTTAAAGAATAAATTTTGTATATACAAGAAAATTTTATTACTTGCCTGCCTCCTTTCATATGTGGTTAAAGGAGGGACATGGTATTTACCCTTGGAATCTAAATTTTCATCTTGCCAACTCTAGCTTTACAATTTGTGATGTATCTAAAACAGAATGCAAAAATATCAATTATCTTAGTAAATGATGAAAATTTTAAAAATAAATAGTCAATAAAGTCACAGTTGACAGCCACAGGGAAGCTAAAAGCTGTTCGTTTTCTTTCCTTTGACACTGAACTAGTCTGATCATTTCTCTTGGGTTGCTTAGGCCAAGAGTCCATCTCACAGGAAAGCCATTGAGGGCCTTCCCACCATAGAACACACATGTGGGAAGTTCTTTAGGTGATAAACCTCTGCATGCAATGTCAGCTGGATTCATCTTGGTGGGCACGTAACGCCAACTATCTGCTGGAACCAAGTCCAAAATTTCGGATGTTCTATTGGCAATGTAAGGTTTCCAGTTCCTTGGATGAGAAGACAGCCAAGATAGAACCACTTGGGAATCAGTCCATGCATAGAAGTGAACATCATATTCCTTTAAGATGTTCTTGCAGGTTGCATAAAGGCGTGCAAGTAACAGTGCACCGTTGAGCTCCAATCTTGGAATTGATACTGACTTTAGAGGTGCCACCCTTGATTTAGCCACCAAAAGAGTCACCTTGGTATTACCATCGGCTTGCGGCTGCACAGCATAGATGACCGATGCATAGGCCAACTCAGACGCATCACAAAACCATGCAGAATTATTTGTTGGCTAGTAGTGTGGATCCACCTGGGAATGTGGATTGAACAAACTTGTTCAAACTCCTTCTGGAATGTTTTCCAATTTGTTGCAAGCGCTTCTGGAAGAGGACTGTCCCAATCTAATTTCAACAGCCATAACTGTTGATAAAAAATCTTAATAGACACGGTACAGGGAGTCAGGAAACCGAGAGGATCGAACAATCTTGCCGATTGTGACAGGAAAGAACGTTTAGTGATATTGTCCGGAAAATTTACTTTTAAATTGAAAATGAAGATATCCTTCATAGAATTCCAGGTAAGTCCTAGGGCCTTGGAGCATTCATCAGGATGGATTTCCAAATTGGAACTATCTCCTACCCAGTTTGAGGAAATACGGGAAAGTACTTCTGATGAATTGGACCGCCACTTCCTTAAATGAAATCCTCTTGCTTCTAGTATGTTAGAAAGTGTTTTTATCAAGGAAATTGCTTCCTCACTCGAAGGGGCTCCTGCCATTAAGTCATCGATGTAGAAAGATTCCTTTATAAGGGATGAAACAGCAGGATCATCTCTTTCTAGATCTAACCCCGTTTCAAACAAGCAGCGAGTAGCTAAATACGGTGCTGATGCTGTACCGTATGTTACCGTACACAGTTTATATTCCCGTATGGGAGAGTCCTTTGATTCTCTCCACACAATGCGCTGAAAATTTTGATCTTCTTGATCAATTAGTATTTGTCTATACATCTGTTGGATGTCAGCGGAAAAAGCAATTTCATTCAATCTAAATTTCACTAAAATCGTGAAGAGGTCAGGCTGTAACATTTTACCTATTCCCAAAATTGAATTAAGAGAATTTCCATTTGAAGGTTTACAAGTGCCATCAAATACAACACGTAATTTCGTTGAAACACTGTCACCTTTCATAACAGCATGATGAGGAAGAAAATAAATTTTTGGGTCCATAGATTTCTCATTGTTTTCCACGGGCATCATATGCCCCAATGATTCGTATTCTATCATAAACTTTTTATACTGCCTTTCAAAGTCCTTATCTACTTGAAATCTTCTCTCCATTGCAAGCAACCGAGAAATTGCTATTCCTTTAGTGTTACCCAACCGTGAGGTGTCTCTGTATATCGGTAATTTTACTACAAATCTACCCTCATCATTATATTTAAAATTTGATTTAAAATGGTTTTCACAAAATTGTTCCTCATCGGATAGAAATTGTTTTTTAACGGATAATTCCTCCGTTTCCCAAAATCTCTGAAGAAGCGAATCGGTATTTAATTCGTTTGCAGTACTTAAAAAATGAGAATATAACTCATGTGGTTCCTTATTTTTAACATTAAGTTTTCCTGCAACAACCCATCCAAACATAGTTCTTTGTGCAATGGGTTCATTTTTAGAACCAACAATTTTTCCACTGCGAAGAATATCAAAAAAACAATCAGATCCTAAAATTATATCACATTCTTTAGGACTCATAAATTCCTCATCTGAAAGAGGAATCGATTTCAAGTAATCTAAATCCTTCACATCCAAAAACTCCGAAGGAATTTGTGAAGTAACTTTATTTAAAATGAAAGTGTTCACTTCCAAACGCTCATTCGAAGACTGTGATCCGATAACCAAATCAACGCAGCCTTTAGTTTGACCTGCAGTAACCCCCGCGATCCCACGAAGAGAAATTTTACTGCTTTTTCTTTTTAATCCTAAAATATTTACAACTCTTTCTGAGATAAAACAACATTCAGACCCAGAATCTAATAATGCTCTGCAGATAAATGATTCATTAGAATTATTATTATAAAATATCTTTACTTTTGCTGTGGGCAGAAAAGAAAGATTTAATTCACTGTTCACCGAAGCCCCAGAATAAATCTCCGATTCTCCCGCTTGACCTTTGAACTCACTCGCTTTGTTGCGAGTCTCTGCGCTAGTTCCCTCCCTCTGTGAAGTTTCATTCCCCTGTAAAGAATTTGTAAACAACGCGTTTCCGTTGGGCCTTTTTCATGTAAAAGAGTATTGTGGAACTTAGAAGAGCATAGAGAACATTTTAAATGGTTATTTGGGCAAGATTTATATTTATGATTATTTAAACATAAAAGCACAATGAAAAACGTTTTACAAAATTTTTTCTACAATTAACATCCATGCTCTTAAATTGAATACACTTAAATAAAAGGTGTGTTCCTTTACATTTCAAACATTTTAAGACCTTATCATTTTCTATATTAGAATTTGCATAATTACTTCTTATCTGAATTTTACATTCAGATTCATTATTTGACATTAATTCTAAAGAAGAACACCTCACGTTTAGGAAATCAAGGAAAGCTTTCATGTTTGGAAATTCTTCTTCAGATGATTTAATAGCCCATAAACGTCTACTTTCTGGATCAATTTTTTGTAATAATAAATAAATTAACCAGCAGTCTTTACTAGAAGCTTGCTCACCTAAAGCATTAAGCCCTCTTAGGCATTCATCACTCGTGTCCAATAATTTACGCAAATTAAAACAATTAGCTTCGGAAATAGGTTTTGATCCAAAAACGTTTTAATTAATGACTGAACAATTTGTTTTTTGTTGTCATACCTATCTAACAATTTTTGCCAAGCTTCTTCATACGAATCATTAGATATAGGCATATGCTTAATTAACGAAGCTGGCTCATTAGTAAGTAGACCTTTCAAATACTGGAATTTTTCAACGTTCGATATTGACACTTGTGAATGCACAGTAGAAACAAATAAATCTTTAAAATTTATCCAGTCCTTAAAATGACCATTAAACTGTGGTATACTCAATTTTGGTAACCTAAAATTACTAACATTTGAGTTCGAAGTAATTGAACTCGCTACTGAATTTTGTGTTCTACCTTGATTCTGAACATTTAATTCATCTAATTTATCATTAAATTTAGCATTCAAATAAAAGTATCTCTCTTCGAACTCTTGGAGTTCAGATTCCTCTAAACTCAAATTCGAATCTAATCGTTCGAATTCTTTGAATAAGTCATCCAATCTGGATAACCGAATAGAAATTTCATTTCGAGTATTTATCTCATCAAAAGTATTTTCTAGCCTGGTCAAAGATGCCTTTACACGACCTCTGGCTGCTCGAATTTCAGCCATTTGAGCTTTCTCTGTTTCACTCATATAAAAATTTATTCACCAAAATATCCAAATCAATAATAAAAAATATGCAGTAAAATCATGAAATCAAAAACAATTTGGTTCATTCATTCAAATTAGTTCTATGCACAATAAGTCCTAATAACAGTTTCAAATATCAAAAATATTATTCAAAATGACTTATCTCTTTGCATCTCGTCCTGGTGCCTCCAATTTTTATGTTGATGTCTTTCAAATGGTTTTATTTTCACAATATTTATAAAACAATATCGCTAACATTGAGCGAATGGCCCGCACAGCCTCTTTCAATTTCTGGTTTTTACATTATCATAAAACATTATATATAAAAAGTATCGCTAACATAGAGCGAATGGCTCGTACAGCCTCCTTCCAATCGTTGTTTTTACTTCTCCCGCGTAAACAATAGTACACACCTTATAATTTAAATAGCGCCATCTAGTGGTGTACATGAACCCTAACAGAAGTTCTGTCCTTTTTAAACAAAGAATTCAAGAATATTTTTCAATACCATCAAATTCCTAAAAAATGTTATTGTTGCTTTAAGTTCTTTGCCTTTCTTTATGAACTAGTCTTACGAATGATCATATCAAGGGCCAGACATATACACACAATGAATAAATATGTCTTTCTTCTCCTATTTTCTCTGCTTCATCTAATTTTTTCCTTCTTTCTTCTAGATTTAGCTTCACTTTTATATAATATAATGATGAACTTTCTTGTTAAAATTCAATCAAAACTGAATTTCAAATAGTTTCAGTCGCAGGCTAACATATGATCTGTTATGTATTTAAAAATCTCCTATTCAAATGTCCACTCAAATTTTAAGTTTATTTTTTAGAAGTTCTTACCTTACTTTTAAAATGTATTATTGTAAATTTTAATTTCAAAAAATTAATTTACTTTAAAAATTTATTATTCATTGGATTACAAGAAATGGGGTTATGTGCTCGCTTGATAAGTGTCTTTTGTTATTTTTTTTCTCCCGACTGTTAAAATTTATGAAAACTTTCCCTACAGATATCTAATATGCATTTGATTGTACTTTGAATAATATATTTTTTAATGTTTAAATTTATTTTTGCTTTATTGTTTTAAAAATTTGTTGTTGAAGTATATTTTCTTGTAATAGTAGTAGATATTTTTAAAAATATTTTCTGTGTTAGTCATTTGTGTTCCTGAAGTCTTTAATCAAAATAAATAATATTTAACAATTAATTCATCGTCAGCCGTGTTTACTTGGAGCAGAACTTTAATTTATTTTTTTATATTATTATTTTTTTATATATATTTTACTTTATCAGCAGAAATTTTTCAGAAAATAGGGAAGTGACTAAGTGATGAGTGGTCTCAAGGGGTAAGAAGGGGGAGATTTTCCGTATTTTTTCTTCAGATTGGGGGGTGTTACTGTAGATCTTGAAAAGAATGCAATTGGCTGTTTTTCTCTCTTAGCAAATCTGTTAATATCTTTGGTCCCATCCTTATTTGCCATGTCTTCCCATAATTTCAGATGACGTCATTTCTAGGATTACTATATATAGTTGAAAAACTTCACGGGGATTATATACTAAATTTTTTTCTGAAATTTTATTTTCAATTTTAATATTTTTAAACATTGCTTGTTTCGGTGTTTTCAGAGGCGTTTTTTAAAGCATTTTCTCACTTTTAATAACGTAAAAATTTTTTC
Source organism: Trichonephila clavipes (assembly GCA_019973935.1). Lineage (NCBI taxonomy): Eukaryota > Metazoa > Arthropoda > Arachnida > Araneae > Nephilidae > Trichonephila > Trichonephila clavipes. The sequence goes on along the minus strand of BMAU01000203.1, from coordinate 12,244 downwards.
TTTCGAAATAAGGAAAAAACAAAATGTTTCTAAATTCTGTTATTTGTAACATGTGCTCAAATCGTTTTCAGACCACGTCAGATTTAAGAAATCATTTAACGGCTGTTCATCGTGTTAACGATCCTAAAGGTTTTATTTGTGTATACTGCGAAAAATCCTTTAGAAAGAAGTTTAATATGCAACGACATATGAAACTCATACATAAAGTTGATGTACAGACAAAAAGTAAGTGACTATAATCCAAAACTTTCTTTTGATAAAGTATACATGGAGGCATACAATAGACAAGAATTAATATTTTTTTCTTTTTCTTTAATTTTGTTAAAATATATGTTATCAGTTCATTTCACATTCAAGATTTGCTAGTTTTTTTTTATTGAGAAATTTATTCTTAAGTAAACATTATTTTCTTTTATGCTTTTTATGTTGTTGAAGGTGTCTTAGAGTATGGCTCTCAAATTTATTTCAGTGCATCACGTACTAATTTGGCGAAACTGGACCGAGTACAATCAAACGCTGCTAGAATTATCACTGGCATGCGACATAGCTGTCCCACAGATCTAGTTCTTTTCGAAGCTGATATCATGCCCTTGGATCTGAGAAGAAAATTACTGCTTTCAAAGTACTTTTGTAAACTTTACAGTTACGGAGATTATAACCGCACATCTGCATATCTCATAACCTGGACAAACAGACACAGACTAAAAAGAGACAGTCCTTTCTCTCGAATGCAAGCGATGGACCTATTAGATCAGAACATTGAAGAACATTTTTTGAAGAACGTATTTAACCCTCAGGAGGGATTGCCTAGAGTCCATTTTAAACCAGAAATGGGAGCTCATACTTCCAAAAATCAAGATCCACCTGAATATTTACGTCAATTAGCATTGGAGATTATTAACAAAATTCCAGCTACTGCAATGCAAATTTATACCGACGGTAGCAAAGACGAACAAAACTCATGTGGCAGTGGCATCTTTATAAAGGCTCCTAATTGTTCTCATAATATCAAAATTAGAATTCGGACTTTTGTTCTGTTTTTAGATCCGAGTTAATTGCCATTGATGAAGCTCTCCGAATCATCAAGACGATGACATCTCCTGATGAAATATGGATATTATGCGATAGCCGAAGTGCTATCCAACACCTTAGCGACTGGACAAATGTTGGAGACAAAACATCGGTCTCAATTCTTAAAAATCTTAAAGAACTTTCCCAGCAACATGAGATTTACTTCCAATGGATTCCATCTCACATTGGTCTCTTTGGCAATGACACAGCTGACCTTTTAGCCAAGGAAGGTGTCACTGAAAATTTAATGTCGAGAAGAACTTTGACTTTCTCGGAAATTTTTTCTAAAACGAAATCTTTGATTCAAGAACTATGGAAGACTCCTCCGACTCACCCCTGGTATAATAGGTAGGCCCCAGGTGGTGCCTTTTCCATCAAGGCGGATAGAGTCGTCCAAACAACTATTAGTAGGCTTGCAAGTGGACACATTAGAGGCCTTTCCTTTAACTTAGGCCAGAAAATTTACGAGAATTGTACTAAATGCAATTTGGTACAGGCAACTCCAGATCATCTTTTGTTTTGTGCAGGACTTGAAAGGGAGGACATCTATTCCAGTCCTCTTTTGGTGTACGATTTCCTGAGGACTCTTGGGCTCATGGACCTGGTCTAGCCTGCGGCTAGACAGGAGGAATTAGTCAACAACAACAACAATGTTGTTGAAGGTTGTAAAATCTTTTATATATATTTATGTTTGATATTTTTAGTGATGTATAAAAACTTCCACCATATTTAAATGCTGTTTTCTGTGTTGGTTTTGGAAAACATTTTCCACAAAGTAAATTAAATACTGTGTTAATTTTGATTTTACAATTAATTAGCCAAATATTTAATTCAACTAATACTTTATTAGGATTATGTTTGCATTTTGACCAAAACGTGGTTTTATTGTTAACATTTTAGACTTACTAGATTAGAATAGATAAGAATTAGAACATTGATAAACTAGATTCATTCAAGCTAAACCACCAATGTAACGTTAGATTTTATAGATGGAATTATGTTTTTTTTTCTCATTGAGAATGTATTTTATTTTACAGTTGATTTGACCGAAGTGGAGTCCGAATCCAGAATAGAGGGGAACAGCAATGACCCAATTGAAGCCAGTGAGTGTCTGTATTACTATAACTTTAAAAGTATTTCATTTGAATTCCTCTTTCAGTAAAACGCCCTTAAATTGTGTCAGTGTTCACATGAAAACGATTGAAATAGAAAAGATGGAATTATGTTTTTTTTTTTCTCACTGAGAATGTCTTTTATTTTACAGTTGATTTGACCGAAGTGGAGTCCGAATGCAGAATAGAGGGTGAATTGACTCAACACACACACACAGTAAACACACGCAGTGGACTGTATAATATTTTTAATCTCTCTCTACTCCGTACACTACCTCTCGGAGTGAGTGTTACACTTATATATACACTGACGTTTTTCTTTACAAGCCGCTAGAGGGCGCTGTTCATTAACGGAACTAACATACCGCCCCACATTGCACTGGTTTAACCATGCAATCATTGTTACTAAATTAACATTCATATTGGTTACATCTAGAACACTTTACACATTCAACACTTGACAATTCTCAAGAAATACAATTACATAAATCATTATATAAATTCAAGATTTCACAAATAACAATATTTTTTTTTATACAAATACAAAATCACTACTAACAATGAGTAAATTTACACACCACCAATGGTACACTATATGAAAAATTCAAATTTAAGGATCTTCCATTGGTAAAACACAAATTTTTGATATGGCTCTTTTACATGTACTATACTGAGTTTTAATTTTCACTACACGCACTTTTTTATCTTCGCTATAATACAATTCTACGATTCTACCTAATGCCCATTTATATGTTGGTAAATTTTCTTCAATTATTAAAACCAAGTCTCCAATTTTAACGTTATTCTTCTCAAACATCCATTTTCCTCTCTGTTGTAATTGATTCAAGTAATTACGACTCCAAAATTTCCACATTAATTGAACTATCTTAGTTATTTTTTGCCACTTTTTGAGATTACTCTCTTTACATTTTGTCAAATTAGGCTCTTCTAGCGAATTTAAAGACCTATTAATTAAAAAATGAGCTGGTGTAAGCACTTGGAAATCATCATCATTGTTTGATAGGGGGCAAAGCGGTCGAGAATTTAAAATTCCCTCAATTTGTACTGTGACCGTAAGTAGTTCCTCGTACGTTAAATTAATTCCATTCACAACTCTTTTTAAGTGATATTTACATGACTTTATGGCCGCTTCCCAAAGACCTCCAAAATTGGGCGACCTCGCAGGAATAAATTTCCACTCTATTCCTTCTGCTGCTAAGTAATTAGCTAATTTTTCGTCTGGTTTTCTGACTATTTCAAGGAGCTTTTTAATTTCATTGCTAGCTCCGACGAAATTTTTACCATTGTCCGAAAACAGTTTTGCACATTTGCCTCTTCGAGCCATAAACCTTTTCAACGCGGCAATGAATGCTTGCGATGTTAAATCTGATACTAACTCAATATGTACCGCTTTAAACACAAAACACACAAAAATACAAATATACACTTTAAACAAATTTCCTTTACGTTGTCCTTTATTTTTAATGAAAAAGGACCACAGAAGTCTACTCCTGAACAATTAAATGGATAATCAGTAATAAGTCTCTCTTTTGGCAAATTACCCATAATTTGAGTTGACACAATTGGTTTCGCTTTAAAACATACAATACATTTATATGCAATTTTTCTGCACATTGACCTACCATTCAACGGCCAAAATTTTTCCCGAATATGATTCAGTAAAGATACAGTTGCCACATGTAAATATTTCTTATGAAAATATTCTATTATTATTAAAGTTAATCTATTATTTTTTGGTAAAATTATCTGGTGCTTTTTATCGAAACTTAACTCTAAGTTACACAATCGTCCTCCTACTCTTAAGACACCGTTGTCATCTAAAAAGGGATTCAATGTCTTTAACTTACTGTTTGGTAGCACACTCCCCTTACTTTTAAGATGGTTAATATCACCGGAAAATTCTTGCTCTTGCACTTTTTTTACCAGATATGTTTCAGCTTTCTCAAATTCTTTTGTTGTGAGTGGACCAGCCACTTTATTTATTCCCTTTAAATTTTCCACGAACCTGAAAATAAAACTTAATACACGTAAAATAGGTATATAATTATTGCTTAGATTAAGAAGATCGTTTAAAAAATCATTCAAATGAATATTAAGCACCGATTGAAAGTTTTCAATTTGTTCATTAACACAGTTTTTCAGTTCTGAATTATATTCATCTAGCTTCTCTCTACAGTTTATAGTTCGATTTGGATAGTCATCACCTGAAAGAAACGTTGGTCCATTAAACCATAAGTTTTGTTGCAAAAGTTTCTCAGGATCGACTCCTCGGGAGACTAAGTCTGCGGGATTTTGATGAGATGGTACGTGTCTCCATAACTGATTAGGATAGAGTTCTTGTATCTTGGCAACCCTATTTTGAACAAAGGTCTTTAAGTCCATCGGTTCCTTTCGAAGCCACGCCAAGACGATCATCGAATCCGACCAAAGATATAATTCAGCAGTTTCTAGTTGTAAAGCAGCTACAACTCTTTTCACAAGTTTTGCCAATAGCACTGCTGCACACAATTCAAGTCTGGGAATTGTCAGGCTTTTAATAGGCGCTACTCTCGATTTGCTTGTGATTAACCGAACTAAAGTTTCACTCTTCAAATTTTTAGATTTGCAGTAAACTGCTGCACCGTAGCACCGCTCTGAGGCATCAGCAAAGCCATGGATCTCAGTAACTTCTGGAAAAACGACAAGAATACGCCTTGGTATCTCTATATTGTTGATATTCTCTAAAGATACTAGGAATTGTTGCCATTCTCGATATTCTTCGGCTGGCAGAAGGTCATTCCATTCCAATTTGCTTCTCCACAAACGCTGGAGGAAAATCTTTGCTTTGGAAATTACTGGTGCCATCAGTCCAACAGGATCAAAGATCTTGGCAATAGTAGACAAGACGTCTCTTTTAGTATAAGAACTGTCCAAACAGACTTTCACTTTAATCAAAAAGCAATCTAGGTTCGGCTTCCACGACACTCCTAACGTTTTCGTCTCTGTTAAAGTTGCAAAATTGTAATTCTGTTCGGGACCTGGTGACAATTTCTCGTGATTGGCGCAAAGTTTATGCAACTCCATTCCAGCACTTTTCAAAATTCCTTTTAATTGTTGTCTGAGAACAATTGCCTCCTCTAACGTTGCAGCACCACAAAGGACATCGTCCATATACAAGTTGTTCCGTAAAACGGAAGCTGCTATAGGGAAGTTAGCCTCTTCATCCATCGACAATTGGGTTAAAGTTCTCTGTGCTAAGTAGGGAGCACTTACAGTGCCATAGGTAACAGTAGAAAGTTCGTAAATTTTGGGTGATTCATGTTCACTTTCACACCAAACGATTCTCTGCAGACTACGCTGTTTAGGGTTAATTAATATAGTTCGATACATCATTTTAATGTCTGCTGTAAATGCATACGTGTAAGTTCTGAACCTGAGCATTTGCGCATATAAGTCCTCTTGTATCACTCCTCCATTATATTGAATGTCATTTAAAGATATTCCATTATCAGTTAACGAAGAACAGTTAAAGACAACTCTAAGTTTTGTTGCGGACTTTTCTGGACGATAAATTCCATGATGGGTAGCGTAGTATGCGATTTTTGGTTCAGTTTCGTTAGTCACTTCCTTCATGTGACCCAGTCTTTCATAATCTCTTAAAAATTCACGATATAAATTTAAATAATTATCATCTCTAGCTAAGCGATTCCACAGCGATCCAAGTCGTTTGAGGGCTATGTCTTTCGAATTACCCAAACACGAGGGTTCCTTTTTTAAGGGCATAGATACTACATATTTACCTTCTTTAGTTCTAAAATGAGTATTCGCGTAATGTTCCTCACAAATTAGCCTTTCTTTATTTTTAACTATTGGTTCCTCTACCTCCTCTAATTTCCAAAATTTTTCTAAATTTTTATTCAAATCCTCATCACGAATCAAACCGCAGTGAACCTTAGTTTCATTTATTGAATCTAAATTACCCGTTACTATATAACCAAATACGCTGTTGACTAACAGTAATTGCGAATCTTTTATTTTAATTCTTTCCGGTTTCAATAACTCATAAAATATATTTGCACCTAATAATAAATCAATTTTGCCGGGAACATTAAATTTAGAATCCGCTAATTCCACAAAATTATAAAAATCAGAATTTATTTCTAACGCTTTCTGCGGAATAAAATCAGTGATTTTTTTAACTACGAGCATATCAATTCCCTTTCGAAAGATTTATTTTGATTAGAAATCGCCACTTTAACACACCCATTTACAACCATAGAAGCATCATTTAAACACGAGATTAATGTATTTATTCTTTCGGTCTTAAGTCGTAATTTATTCGCGCACTCATTTGAAATTAGACAAGTTTCACTTCCCGAGTCTAACAAGGCTCTAAATGTCTGCCATTCTGAATATTTATCTTTCACTAGAATTAAAGCAGTACTCAAAAGGCATTTGTTTTTAAAACACGCCGTTGCCACGATCTGTGTTTCGTCTTCTTTCGGAACGAAAGATTCAGCATTTACACTCAAGGCGAATCGGGGTTCCTGGTTAACCTCTGTCATCGTCTCAAGGGGAAGAAGGAATTCCCTTTCCTTTCTCTGGGGTAATGTAATAGTTTGTTATGCGGTTTCGAGCAGAAACAATTTTTTGATCTACATCTACTAACGCTGCATTGAGGTGAAAAACATTTAAAACAAAGTCTATTATTTTTAACAAATTCTACTCTTTCGTTTACAGAAAACATTTTAAATTGTGGGCAAAATTGTAAGGCATGGACATTATTTTTACACAATACACATTTATCAGTTTTTAACTCGGAAAAAAATACATTCGATGCATCTCGCGGTATTTTAGCATTAAATTTGTTTTGTTTATTATAATTAAAACGCTTGGAATTTTCACAAAAGGGCTTAGAAAATATCTCATTCTTAATTTTGCCTTTCGATGACAAATATATATCGCACTCACGCCCTAACTCTTGTGGTTTAAAATATTTCTCTCCCTGTTTTATACTCATGTGAGACAATAATTCTCTGTCGAGTGTGTTCATTATTTTATCCGATACAATTAACTCACACAATGATTTAAAATCATTCACATTGCGCACTGACAATAATACTCAAATGTCGCGCATAATCGTGATGCAAATTGCACATAACTCTCTGAACTTAATTTTTGCGCTTTCTGAAATCTATTATAGCATTCTTGTGGTGTGGGAGAAAATTCTTTTAATACTAAATCTTTAAGCTTACTATAATTATTTAACTCTTCTTCGGAAACATGAACAAGTATAAATTATTAACTCTCTCACCTAGAATATTTAAAAGAATTTCGCCTTTAAATTGTTCGGGAACCTCTTTTATTTTGAATGCTTTTTCGAGCGACTGGAAAAATAAATTATATGATTCCACTCTTGAAGGTACGGGATTGTTAAAGTTTTCACGGACTTTAACAAAGTCTCAACATTACAATTGGCGGCAGTTCAAAAACGCTCGGATTTCGAATATCGGGATTTTGAGGTAAATTCTTCAGGATATTTGCAAGCTCTAATTGTTTTTGCAATTGCGCTAATTTAATTCGTTCAAATTCTAATTTAGTTTCACTATCCAATCTCTTATTTTTAATTTCCGCCAAAGCATAATCGATTGCAGATTGAACTAACTCTTTATCATTTTTGTAAACGTCACTATTTACAATTAAGTTTTTTAAGCCAGCGATTTTTGCTCCTTCTGGTACAGTTAAATTTAACTCTTCCGCAACGATTTTTAACTCGTCTTTCCCTAATTTATTTAAAGACATATTTATGAATTAAGGACACTAATAGAAGGATCAATTAATTGCACCTACCTCCTCAGATCGCTGTTTCACGCTGCTCGCTAAAGTTTCGCAATCGTTCTCTATTCACACTTTGGCAATCACTTATATATTTTTTTTTCACTGTGAATTTTGATAATCCACGGTTTCACAAATTCTCATATCCATAAGGTCGTTTTCCTCCGGTGAGGCTGACCATGAATTGACTCAACACACACACACAGTAAACACGCGCAGTGGACTGTAATATTTTTAATCTCTCTCTCTACTCCGTACACTACCTCTCGGAGTGAGTGTTACACTTATATACACTGACGTTTTTCTTTACAAGCCGCTAGAGGGCGCTGTTCATTAACAGAACTAACAGAGGGGAACAGCAATGACCCAATTGAAGCCAGTGAGCGTCTGTATTACTATAACTTTAAAAGTATTTCATTTGAATTCCTCTTTCAGTAAAACGCCCTTAAAGTGTGTCAGTGTTCACATGAAAACGATTGAAATAGAAAAGATGGAATTATGTTGTTTTTTTTCTCACTGAGAATGTCTTTTATTTTACAGTTGATTTGACCGAAGTGGAGTCCGAATGCAGAATAGAGGGGAACAGCAATGACCCAATTGAAGCCAGTGAGTGTCTGTATTACTATAACTTTAAAAGTATTTCATTTGAATTCCTCTTTCAGTAAAACGCCCTTAAAGTGTGTCAGTGTTCACATGAAAACGATTGAAATAGAAAAGATGGAATTATGTTTTTTTTTCTCATTGAGCATGTCTTTTATTTTACAGTTGATTTGACCGAAGTGGAGTCCGAATGCAGAATAGAGGGGAACAGCAATGACCCAATCGAAGCCAGTAAGTGTCTGTCTTGATATGTACTTTTTGTTGACACTTTTTTTCAGTTAACATTACGCTTGATTCACCCAATGCATTATTAGTGAAAACTATTTTAAAATTTGTTGAGTAAAGTTTGCGTGTTATTGAAAATGAAACAAAAAAATTGGACTATTCGAGATAAAGGGATTTCAAAGTATTTTAATAAGCTTAAATTAGCTATTAGAAGGTAATATTTTAATTTCATTTTTAACAAGAAATCTCTGAAAAATTTGAAATTAAGAACTGCATTGTTTTTCAATATTTCTTGCAGGAAAAATATCAATTGCATTATGAAGAAATAATATTTTGAATTATTAGATCGCGCAGGGAATGTTTAATTATTAATTTAGCTTTTAATATTTTAGGTACCAGCTATGGGGAAACGGTTATTCATGTTTAGAAGAAGTGGAAAGAAAAAGAAGAAAAGAAGAAAAACCGGCATGAATTGAGGCATCATTTGAGGGAAATGCATGATTTTGAATTCCTGTTCGAACACAAGGAATTTAGTAACTTTTCCGAATTTGAAATATGGAAAAAAATTTCGAAAAGGAGGAACAAGTTCATTTTGTAAAACATTTCGGAGGCAGGAAGGTTCGATCTGGAAAAGTGATTTATTTTAATTGCTTCAGAAGTGGGAAGCACTGTTCCAGATCAAAGGGTATTAGAAATGTTTATAAAAGCATAAAAACTAATAATCTATGCACAGCGGAAATGAAATTAATTTTAAGAGAAACTGGTGTAGTAACTTTGAAAATGTGCTCTACACATTATGGACACGGTGATTGCTTGCCTTTTATGAGACTAACAGGCGAAGAAAAAAAACGCATTGCATTTTCTTTAGAAAAAAAAATTGAGGTTTCTGTAATTCTGGAAAACATCAGGAATGACATGTTGTCTAGAGAAAATCTATCCAGAATTCATCTCACCACTAGGCAGGATATAAAAAATATAAAGAGAAGTTTTGGCCTGACAAATCAACGGCATGCTGATGATGCCACAAATGTCAGGCTAATGCTGGAGGAGATGGCAGAGTTTGGCACAGATAATCCCATTTTAGGATGTAAATTTCAAGGATGCCTATATATTATCTGAGTATGAAGGGTTAAATAATGAAGATTTCTTTCTAGCTTTACAGCATCCCCTCCAAAAAGAAATGTTGAAAAAGTTCGGACAAGAAATCGTTTGTGTTGATTCGACACATAGAACCAACAGTGGGTGAGGTCGATAGCTCTGATTTTAACCACAAATGGTGTGGTTATTCTAGAAATGTCTATAACGGATTATGAGCAGACTTTGAGTTATGTATAACTTGACTGCTAAAGCAAAAGGCGTGGACTGTATACTTTAAAAATGTTTGTTTATTGAGGACGGTAGGTACGTCCGCTCCGAGGATGCATTACAAGCATACTGACGAAATGCAAACAAGGAGGACTACTAGTGCCCTCTGCACATGCGGGTCGTAACAGAGTCCCCGCCATTGAAATGAAATTTCAATACAAATACATAATGCAATTGACGATACTTACATACAAAATACACAATATTTACAAAGCAAAAAGGCATGCACAATATTAAATGCAAATACACAATATTTACAGTACTTAAATGAAAAATACACAATATTTACAGTACTTAAATGAAAAATACACAATACATTTTATTATACTTAAATACGATTGAAGTTAATTTATACACATACAATAATTACTAATAACAAAATTCATACCGGTAATATACAAAGATTTCTGATTGTCCTTTTTAATATATTTCCGTTTGGCATACGCAGGTTCACAACTCGCACCTTACCATCGGTGCCAGGAAAATTTCAGTTATTCTTCCGGTACTCCATTTCGTAGTAGGAAGATTTTCATCTTTGATTAAAACTAAGGTTCCTACAGAAACATTATTTTTGTTAAATTTCCACTTGTGACGTTCTTGTAAATTATTCAAATAATCGCGTTTCCAAAGCTTATATACACTCTGTCGCAAAAAAATATATGCACCCAGAAGAAATTGAGCTACATTCACGAAATTTGGTATGCATGTAGTGTATATGAAAATAAACAAATGATTAAAAATTCAGAACAAAATATCATTTTATTAAGCGGTTACAGCTTGCAAAAGGTTAAAAATCAGTAAGTAGTAAAGCCACCTCTGGCAGCTATACAAGCCAAAATTCGGCGTGGCATCGATTCAATTAGATCACTTATGACCCCCTGTGGAAGATCCTGCCATAGTCTTTGCATCTGCGCAGTTAATTCTCCTGTATCTCGGGACGGCTGCAGTTGCCTTCCCAGCGCGTTCCAGACATGCTCTATTGGCGAAAGATCTGGTGACCTGGCAGGCCATGGTAGGACGTCATATCCTTGAAGACATTGTTGGGAGAGTCGCGCAGTATGTGGACGAGCATTATCCTGTTGATAAATGGCACCTGGGCGACTTGATAGCATGGGTAGCACAATCGGCGTTAAAATATCGTCCACGTATCTGCGAGCTGTCAAAGTGCCTTGAAGGACCACTAAAGATGATCGTGTGTCCCAAGAAATTGCTACCCACACTGTCACACCTTGTGAAATTGTTGTATGCCGCTCGACAATAAATGCCGGATCGGACCGCTGGCCGGTGCGCCTCCAGACACGTGTGCGGTGGTCATCAGCACTGAGACTGAATCGGGATTCATCACTGAAGATGACACGTCTCCAGTCTGTCACACTCCAAGTTGCCCGAGGTCGGCAAAATCCAGTCGACACTGCCTATGATGTGGGGTCAGTGGTAAGCGTCTTAGCGGACGTCGGCTCCTCAAGCCAACTTCGGTCAGTCGTCTCCTTATGGTTTCTCTTGATGGCACTGGATGTCTGGAAGGAGGTAAGTGGCGTTGAATCGATGCTAGCGACGTTGTTGGTGCCGAAGTGGCCACTCTTCTGATTGCACGATCCTCGCGATCATTTGTGTTCCTGGGACGTCCTGACCTCCGCGACGGTACACTCTACCTTCTGTGATCCACTGTTGCCAACACCGAGCAACTACCATATCGCCCGACCGAGGTGGCGGCCGATACGTCTATTCGACCAACCTGCTTCTCTGAGGCCTATTATACGGCCCCTATCAAAGTCCGTCAGCTGCTCGTACTGCCGCCGGTTACGTCTTAGAGGCATCCTAAGTCTCAATATCGTCTATCAAAGTCATCAGATTCGTTTGGATAGCCGTACGGCGCTCGTACTCATGCTTTTAAACTCTCCCAGTTGCGCAACTAATATGCGCATAGCACACTTAGCCTTGTCTCATTGGCTTCGAAATTTTAATCATTTGCATATCTCTTTACCAGACTACATTCTTGCCGAGTTTCGTGATTGTAGCTTGATTTCTTCTTCTGG